>OZ038493.1:15106490-15208990 GCA_964036315.1 Acanthosepion esculentum
TCTTTCTTTGCATTCACATTTCAAGCATTGATACAGGGAGTTTGAAATTCAGTAATGAAAAGCTTGAAATTCAGATTTTGTTTGCACATTTTCTATACATCTCCAACTCAGCATCATCAAATTTTTAGAACAGTCTACTCCAGTGAGCAAAATAAAGTGTTCAGTTTGACATTCCAACCACCTGAAGAAGGCCAGGGCATACAACAGCTGAAACATTGTGATAAATATGGCAACAAAGACGAGGACAATAGTCCAAATAATGTAAATAGTGTACATAATACCTCATCTCAGAAATATAGACATACAAAATTTATTCTTTAATCCACTGTGTATGCTGCCATTTCTATGCAAAATCTAGTGTATGTTAGTGTCCACCAAATTTATTCCAACTGCCATGTATGATTAGTAGTTAGGATGATTATATTCATTATTACAGTTGGTTCCCAGAGCAGATACTTACTTATGTCTTGGCCTAGTAGTTTATAGTTAAAGTTTAGATATCTGTCTATATGTCTAAGATAAGGTATTACTTACATTACTTACATTATTTGGACTGTTATTGGATAAAGGCATTATCCAATAACGGTCCAAATAATGTAAGTAATGTAAGTAATAAGGCATTAAGGAGGCATGGTGGAGTAATGGATAGTGGCTCGGATTGAGGAATCGGAGAGCCGAGTTCGAATTCCAGTCGAATCCATTACATTCACTTACGTGCTAACACCCTTGGGAAAAGTGTGAATCCTCTTCTTCTCCCTCCAACTATGGGTAAATAGCAGGACAAACTGGGTTCTATAGCCTTGGACGGCAACTGGTCTAGGAGAAGGACAACTCTGAATTCAAAACCTGCGGAGGGTCGTTTGGGGACCTTGTGGCATTCGTTGCACCAGGTCCCTGTATTCGTCCCTCCAAAAAGTGTGGATGGCCCTGCACAAGGCCTTCACCACTATAATCAAATCTGGTGTGGCTGTCCGGCTTTCAGTTTCTGGGAATTGATCTGTCTGGCCCTCATACGTCGAGTTCGACAGGAGAAGCAAAGGATAAAGGCATTGGTTAAAGCAAGTGACTAAACCCAAAGAGTTGTATGTTCAATACCAGGCTACAGCAGTGGTGAACCAAAAACTTGAAGAGTTGAGTTAAAGGGAAATAACCGAGATATCCGGAAGAGGCATGGCATGTGGAATTAGAACAATCTACCCGGGTGGAAGAAATAAAGAGTTCAGATCGAAATTCCAATCTCCTGAAGAAGGACGGAGCGTACAGTGGCCAAAACATTGTGTATATGGCAATAAAGATAAGGATAACAATCTGAATAATGTAAGTGAAGTTTAGATATATAGAAAAAGAAGTCATTACTAATCCCTACTTATTCATTTTTGACTAGTTACACAGCTCAATAGTTGTTGGAAAATTGTTTTGAAATGTACAACCATTACCCTGTAAACTTTCATTTAATATCTCATGCTTTCAATTCATTTAAAGTAGGAACCTTATAAACATTGTTATGATGTGGCATCAAAATCTACCAGTTACTTCCTGCTTCAAATCCTTCCCATCTAAACATGTCATATGACTACTCTAAGTCACCAGTTGCTGACTAACTTGAAGCTATCTGCACGTGTTTTCTACTAGACTACAAAAATGTCCATATGTACTGTTTGTACTTAGCATTGGAGGTACTCTCCAGTGTCAAATAAGCATCACCAACTGCTTGTTAATTTTTGGATTTTTTTTTCCAATATTCATCTGACCCACATAATTTATTAGGATACCCTATTGACAGTCACCCTTCTTGCTGGAAAATTTTGTTTTGTGTTATATTGTGGAAAACTTATCTTGCAAACTTACTTTTAGTGAAAATATCTTGTGCTCAATTCATTTTAACCAGTGGTTCTCAACCTTGTTTTTTACCCATGGACCACTTTTTTTTTTTTCCTTTTTTTTTCTTTTTGACTCTCTTCGATGAAAAAAAATTATTTTATTTTTTACTAATAGATAAGTTTAGGAATTGTATTATAGAAATAGTAAATGTATATGCTTTATTTTGAAGTAAAACTAATTTAGTGAAAATAAAGTTGTATTTAATAACTAAATTCTATGGAACCTTTTTGTACACTAGTAAAATAGCCTATAGTGGACTGTCCCCTTGCATTCGATGTATGAGGGTCAAGCAGCTCAGTTCCTAGGAACTGACAGCCCAGACACCAGCACATGTGATTTGATTATAGTGGTGAAGGCTTTGAAGAACCAACCACACTTTTTGAAGCGCTGAATACAGAGACCTGGTGCATTACATGCCACAAGGTCCCCAAACAACCTTTTGCAGGTTTTGAATTCAGAGTTGTCCTTATCTTAGACCAGTTGCTATCCAAGGCTATAGAACCCAGTCTGTCCTGCTATTTATGAGAAGATTATAAGAAGATTAATACCTTTCCCAAGGGTATTAGCATGTAAGTGAATGTAATGGATTCGACTGGAATTCAAACTCGGCTCTCCAATTCCTCAATCTGAGCTGCTATCCACCACTCCACCCTGCCTCCTTAAAAAAAAAAAAAAAAAAAAAAAAAAACCTATAATAAACCATTTTAAAATAAACCTCAAGTGGATCCCAGTAATGCTACATAGATCCCCCTCCCTATGAGTTAACAATTTATTGTTTTTGTATGTGTTTCTCATCCACCCTCTTTATTACATGTCCTGATTCCCACTTCCCCAATACCATTTATTACAACTCCCTTCTCCCCACCTGTACACACACTTATTTGGCATCCAACAGTATGCAAAAATACTTAGGAAACTAAATTTGTGTAATGAAATAAATAGATATTAAAATATAGGACCAAGTAATATGGGGGAGTAATGGATAGTGGCTTGGATTGAGGAATCGGAGAGCCAAGTTTGAATTGCATTCAAATCCGTTACATTCATTACTTGAGAAAGGTATGAATACTCTTCTTCCCCTCCCAGCTATGGGTAAATAGCAGGACAGACTGGGTTCTATAGCCTTGGATGTCTACTGCAAAAAGAAATGGCAACCTTCTGTGGGGGGAAAAAAATCTGTCTCGTCAGTCATGTATCAAAAGATACATGATTGCCTAAGCGTGTATCAGGCATGGCACATAACTGACTGAATCTAAAATTGATGATCTCATTTCTATCTTTCAAGACGTGTGAAATCATGATTCCACTCAACTTCCAATTCCTTGTTACTCTAAACATTTATTCCGTTACCTTTCTATCTCTAATTCTGCCATCTGTTCACATGTACTCATCAGGTAGATAACTCTTTGCCTACCACTGTCCTTTTTGCCTTTAATTTGTCCTGTGAGTGTCAAATTCTCTAAGCCTTCCTTTTTATGTGTACCAGAAATTTTATCTGTCTAATTGTCCTTTTTTTTTTTAGTTTCCTTTAGACATCTTCATTTATAATGATATCCTTTATAAAATAATTTTAGTTAAAATGGGAGAATTTTTTTTTTTTATGAGTAAATGTTCTTTTTATGGGGGTTTGTAGGTGTAGATTCTTTACTCTTTCCATATTGACCAGCAAAAACAAAATATGAACATTTTTCTCCCATTTTCATGAAAATAACCCAAACCAGATATTCCTGCATAAAAATATTTCTACTTAAAGCCTGAACATAATCCTAAAAGAATATATTTTGAATAGAGGGGTCAATTAGCATAGATTCTGAGAAGTGTCATGGCTTAGTCTAAAGAATGCTAATCCATAATAATTATTCCCTACCAAAACAAATGTTCCTTAGTTTTTTTGAATGGACCATTCTATTGAAATAGTGCCCAGAAGTAGTATTGTCTTTAATCTGTATTTATCAAATTAATGAAACTACTGATAAAACACAAAATCTTAAGTTGACTCTTGTGATGTGATTCAAGTATGAATCTTAAATACTTAAATGTTCTTTCCTCAATAGGACTATACAGACAAGTCTATGTTCATATATAAATGAAGCAAGACTTCACTATTTACATTATTCGGACTATCCTAATCTTTGTCGCCATATTTATTACGTTTCGGCTGTTGTACGCTCTGGCCTTCTTCAGGTGGTTGAAATGTCGAACTGAACCCTTTATTTCACTCACTGGGGTAGACAGTGAAATAAATGGTTCAGTTCGACGTTCCAACCACCTGAAGAAAGCCGGAGCATACAACGGCCAAAATGTAATAAATATGGCGACAAAGATGAGTCCAATAGTCCAAATAGTGTACATAATACCCCATCTCGGAAATATAGACAGATACCGAATGGCCGAAATGTTGTGATAAATATGGCAACAAAGATGAGTCCAATAGTCCAAATAGTGTACATAATACCCCATCTCGGAAATATAGACAAATACCGAATGGCCGAAATGTTGTGATAAATATGGCAACAAAGATGAGTCCAATAGTCCAAATAGTGTACATAATACCCCATCTCGGAAATATAGACAGATACCGAATGGCCGAAATGTTGTGATAAATATGGCAACAAAGATGAGTCCAATAGTCCGAATAATGTAAATAGTGTACATAATACCTCATCTCAGAAATATAGACATATACTGAAGCAAGACTTATTTTAATATCACTACAGGTTACCATAAAGCTCATAAAATTAAGAAATAAATGATGTGTGTGATTCATGGTTTCTTACTTAAATGTTCTTTCCTCAATAGGACTATACAGACAAGTCTATGTTCATATGTAAATGAGGCAAGATATTTCAATATCACTACAGGTTAACTTAAAACTGATAAAAATTAAGAAATAAATTCAGTCAGCAAAGGGTTAATAGGAGGCAAGTGAATGACAAAGTGGAAAAATAAGAACAAAGTCTAAATATCTATAAAATAATTTATTATTGCCATCTTTGATGCACTCGGCAACTCTCATTTGTGTTAAATAATCATTAATTTTTGTTATCTGATCTTGTTAATGATAAATGAATTACGTACGATGAATGATTGGACATAAAGTAGAACACGGTCGTTTGAATCTTTTAAAAAAATGTCCGAATTTAAAGCTAGAATACATGTGGAACTCTTTTATACAGAATAGTATCTAGTTAACTGTGAACAAGAATAAATTCCAGCTGCAATTCTCTGTAAATAGCTGAAATTCTAAACTCCCAAGTAAGAGAGCATATCATAAAATATTCAAATAAACTTGGTTAAAAAAAAAACGGTTATAGATTCAAAAGGTTTGATGTTTATTGATTTTTATTACATTGTAGATACTTTATATATATATATATATATATATATATATATATATATATATATATATATATATATACACACACACATACACACTGGGTCTAACAGCATGGGATAATTGTCCACGCTCACAAAATGTTTAATATCTAAAAAACCACAAAACTAATTGAGTTTCTTTTTTCCAGGTTTTCAGATAAGACATTTAGCCATCATTTGTTGTAAGAATCACTGAACAACCCGTTGAGTTATTCAGTTAGAAAGAAAACAGGTTGAAATCATTTTGTGTCAGGACCACTGTCTTCCAAATTGAGCAATGGTAAGAGGAAAAAGATCATTCAGGCCTTTAGTAATGGTACCAACATTCATACTCTGGCTTCCATATTCAAAGTCCATTCAAGAACCATCAAGAGAATGTAGAATAAGTTTAAAAAAGAGGGAACACTAGACAGGAAAACTGGATCAGGCAGTCACAACAACAACAAGAGGAATCATCATATCAACTTAGAGCTATATATATTCTTATTGTTCAAAGTAGAGCACAATAGTATTATAAAAACCTTGGATTCCAGTAAAATATATTTGATCATTTCTAAGATACAATGGTTCAAAGCTTAATCTAACAATTGGATAATTTTGTTGTTACACTGTGTGTGTGTAATATATATATATATATATATATATATATATATACACTAAAAAAATAATAAATAAAAATTTGCTATATTTCTAGGAGAAAAGTGTTTAGTATCTGGGATAGATCATTTGTAGCTTTAAACAGTATAGATATAGAAATCAACACTGCATGGTGACTTTTTCAGTTTCACACCTTAAAAATTCATCTGATCATATATTACTCCTTTTTGTGTGGGGGGGATTGTAGTGTATAACTAATCCCAGCTGAAGGGCAGCAATTAGGCCCATACTATATTGAGAGACTAGCGGAAAGAAAAGTGTCACTCAATATCCAGGTAGCAAGATAACATAAACAAGACACTGTCAGCCTCGCAAGCTCCCTAAATCCACGGACATGGATTGCTAATGTAAACTATCCGTATTAATCCTCACAACTAAAGGACCAAATAGTGTGTGTGTGTGTGTGTGTGAGAAATGGACAAAAGGAGGAACTGGTTTTCTTAATTTTTTTTAAGGGCTCATATATCATTATTATTATAATTATTACTATTTTTTTCTAAATTTTTTAAACTTTTCTAAACCTTTTAAAATAAAGTTTTAGATTTAGATTATAGGGTTTTAGCTGTTTAATCTTTGAGTTATGATGTGGTTGTAGATTGTGTAGTAGGAATTTTTCTTTTCTGAATTTGGAAATGAGCTCTGGGCTTTTATTTCAGAGTTTGTATTGCTCTGAAACTGCAATTACATATATATTCTTCAATAAAATTAAAACAATAGATTTTTTTAGTCCAACATTATTTCTTACTATTATAAACATTAGTGAGTACACATATTTCAGTAGAAGTTGCTTTTTTTTTTCTTTTTCTTTTTAAAATGAAAGTCATTATTGGTAGAGAAATTTAAAGTCTTACTTGAGAAAATGTACCTCCTGACAGGAAACACTTTTAAATCTAGGAAACCACTTTTAAACCAGGTGTGCTTTACCATTAAGCTACAGCAAACCATTGGAGCAAGGCAATACTTAATTTCCTTATTTAAGAAATTCATATCTTGGATTTTTTTCTTTTCGTAAATTTTTTAACCCTTAGGTTGGCAGACATTTTTTTTTTCAGTGTTAAAAAAAGATGAAACAGGGATGTCTAATCAAACTTGTGTACCCACGAAATATAACATTTATAGTAAATATTCTTTAATGCATCTACGTATGAAATATCATAAAATATGTGACTCTTTTATTTTTAAGAAAAAAATCTAATAGTTTGAATAAAATTTTAGAAAATAAAATCTTTAATTGTTTAGTTGTTAATTTCTCTATTTCCTCGGGAAATTTACTATTAGGCAAATTCTTTGAAAAACCATCGTCTTTTAACACTGATTTTCTTTCTTAAAGGTGTTCCCATTTAGTATATGGCTCATTGATGTTAAATACTAATAAATTACTGCCACTGTTGCTGTTGTTGATTTCTAGCCAATATAGTTTCTAGCAAATATAAAATGATTGCTAGCCAATATAAAGTTTCCAGCAAATATAAGATATCTCTAGAAATATCTATTGAATTTCTAGCTTAGCAATTGGCAGATTTTACAAGTATACAAATGTAATTACTTGGATGCAGTTAAAATGTATGCAAGCAAATGTTACTTGCAGAAGTTCTCTAACAAATTTTGTATAACTTTGACTTCATTTACATATATGATATTACACCCTTGTGCAAATTAATTGAAAGAAAATTAATAATTCCATTATTATTTACCTTTTTTTTTTTTTTAATTTTCCAATGAAACATGACCCAGTGCACATGTTAGTGCTTCGTATACCCATTCCACAAAGTCTTTCCTTGCAGATCGACCACAGATTCTCAATTGGATTTAAATCAGGAGAGTTTCCAAGTTAGCTTGATTTGTTCACTGGTAAGGCTTCCCATTGTGTTCATGCAGTGTTACAATTTTCATACATTTCCTTGGAGTAATGTCCATCACAGACAATGGCTATAGGACAACTAATCAACAGTCGAGACGATAGTGCCTGGGTGTGATAAAAATTTGGTGCAATCACTGATGATGCAATATTTTTCAAGGCCAGACACTTCCCGAAAATAAATTTATGTTACTGCACCCCACTGCAAATGACCTAATTTGAGGAAAAAATGGGAATCTATTAAACCCTGTCATTCAAGTGGGTCTAAAACTGACTGGTGAAAAATAAAACTAAAGCGGTTGTTTCAATTAATTTGCACAAGGGTATTCTAATATACATAATTGCTATATTCTAATTCTTTTTAATCAAGAACTTTTCCTGGGTCATTATTTATTTCTGTTCATGCTTTTCCCAAGAGCATTAATGCAAAATGAATGCAAATTACTGTCAATGTCCTGTGAGTATCAAATTTTCTAAACCCTCTTTCCTTATGTGCCCTAGAGATGATTTTTAGGCTGGTGACATTTGCAGGAATTCATGAACAGCATATTGAAAAGAAACATTTGAAGCGTCAGAGGAATATAATTTCATTTAACTACAGTAGCATTTAGAAAGTTTTAGCTTTTGGCTATCTCTCCTAATCCCTGTTCTGTCAACTAGGTAGGTTACCTGCTGTTTCCTTCTATGTTACTTGCCTTCAGTATGTCCTGTAAGTGTCATATTTTCTAACCCCTTCCTTATGTGCCCTAGAAATGTCCCTTTCTGATTCTATACATAAATGTTATTTTTGTTTTATCTAAAACTTCATTGATCACATGTTCTGCCCATTCTTCGGTAGAACAACATTTCTGCTTCCTCGAGTCTCTTTTTCATCTGTGAGGAGATTGTCTAACATACATTTGCAGGCTGTATTCCTTTCTTTTTCCCCATGTTTCTTAATACTTTGCTTCGCTTTTTCTTTTTTTTTTTTTGTTACCTCTTTTGCTATCCCAATGCTTCTTCTGATTTTGGTGTTACATTTCCTGACCTCTGTTAAAACACTTCCTAGGTATTTAAAATTTATACATGCTTGTCACCAACTTGTAGTTTGCATCTTGGGCTGTCCATTTTGCTGAGTATGACTAAATTGAAGTATCCATTTCTGTTGATAACTGTAGCAAGATCTTCATACCAGTTCAGTTATATTCTGTGCTAATAGAAATATATGCTTGAAAAACAAGGTGGATAGAATAAATAAAGGTTTATTATAAAAACCAGTACAATAAAAATAAAGGTAACAGTTATGCACAAGGCCGTTGCAAGTCAATCCAGTAGTGAGTGCTACTATTGGAAGGTTGGTAGTTCTCGCATAAGTCTGAGTCGTACTCAACAGATCCCAGCTAGAATATCTAGCTACCTCCCCATGAGGGTTGCATGTGACACAAGGCCGGATTTAACGTGGGTTTTCTGAACCCGTATGCTCGGCTAAAAATATTCCCTTTTGGAACCCGTAAAAATGGGTTCAGGGACAGTCTACCTCCCCAAACGAGACTCTGCCCCTTGGCAGAGCCTCATCCGGGTTCCTCTCTGCCTTCGAGCAGAGAGTTCAACTGAATAGCTGGAAAAGGTCGCAGCTAGTCTCTGTAGTCCTTTGAATTACAGATACTTATAGGTAGTTACTACCTATAGTGTAGTCACTCATGGGGGTGACAGGTTATTCCATTACACCAATTTCTTATGCTAAAGTTGAGAGATAGCAAAAGGACAAATTTGCTCAGAGCTAAAAAGGACAGGAAGTTGTGGGGAACCATGTTCACACGCATCCTGAAGGGACACTGCATATACACCCTTGTGCAAATTAATTGAAACAACCACTTTAGTTTCCTTTCTTTCACTATATGATCAGTTTTAGACCCACTGGAGTGACAGGGTGTAATGAATTTCTATTTTTTCCTCAGATCATTTGCAGTGGTGTGCAGTAATATGAATCCATTTTCAGGGTGTATGAGGAAATTTGTTTGGCTTCTTAAAATATTGCATCATCTGTGATTACATCAGATTTTTATCACACCCAGACACTATTGTCTCAACTGTCGATTTGTTGTCCTACAGCCTTTGTCTGCAATGGACGTTACTGCAAGGAAGCATATGAAAGTTGTAATGCTGCATGAACACACTGGCAAGCTTTACAAGTAAGCAAATCAAAGTACTATAGACCGACCTGGAAACTCTCCTGGTTTAAATCTAATTAAGAATCTGCGTTCATTCTCCAAGAACAACTTTATGGAATGAATATGTAAAGTACTAACATGTGCACTGGGTCAGGTTTCATTGGAAAAATACAAAAAAGTAAATAACAGAATTATTCATTTTAATTCAATTAATTTGCACAAGAGTGTAGAAGACATTCCTGTCTTACACCAATTTCATCAATAAAGAAAATAAGAGAAAAAAAGAATTTAAGTATGTCAGTTACTTATGATACTCTTTTAGTTATTTTTTTTTAAAATTTCTTCAATTAATTACCCCAAGCAAGGCAATAAAGCCACTAAGGCACAAGGGGTTACTGAGTGTTAAAGTATGAGAAAAATAGAAAGATATTAAGGAGAGACAATAATAAAAGAACAAGAATTAAGAAAATTTGTCTAGCACAGTGGTTCCCAAATGGAGCAGTGGAAGAGGATAACAGGTGAGGCAGAATGATTGAAAGAAAATCAAAGATTTAAAAACAGTTTTAAAAAATTCATATGCCAAAAATAAATGATTTCAAAATTTAAAATATTATGGATTACTTGTAATTGCATGCATGAGTCCCAGTATAAATAGTTATAAATAATTATTGACCAATTTTATCATTGTGATATTTTTGCATTATATCAAATATTAAGAATATAGTAACTAGAATCTGCAAATTGAAGGAGAGAGTTATCTATGATAATGTTCTGACTTTGAATCTGTGGTTATCTCCCTTTAGAATTCTCTTTGTTTTTTATTTTTAAATGTACCTTTTATCAAATAAAATTTGGGTGTGGTGAGCAAATTTTAATTCCGAAAATGCAATCCAGAAAAAGTTTGGGAACCACTGTTCTAGCACAATATAGTATTTTGTGAAAGATTTCAAAATCTGATCAACTTCTATTAGATTTTCTTTGCTACTCAAGTAATGACTAACACTTCTTCTACAACCAAATTTAAAATAGTTTTATTTAGTGGTATTTTATATTAAGTTATATTGCTCCTATTGGTGTAGGCTTATATAAAAGATAGAGCTTTGAAATTTAATTAAATCTATAACCATACACTTATGGAAATGTTCCTTCAAATGTAATGAGAATTTATTTTTAAATTAATTGAAAACTTGATTTTATGCTTGCCTCATTCTTTTATTAAAGGATCTATAAAAACTAAAATTTGATTATATGAAACTTCTGTTTTCCTTTTTTATTGATTTGAAACTGAAGATAATTGAAAATAAACTTTGTTCTTTTCCTTATTTACAAATTGCTCAATCACATTGCAGTTGCCTTTTAAGTTGTGAATACAAGGCCGTTTGTAATTCATCTATAACTCTGGCAAATTTATTTTCATCTCGGATGATTCGGAAGAAAAATGTGAATATAATAAAGAAAAAGATCAACTCTTGAATTTCTATATATTAAGAAAAGTACATTTTGAAACTGTAGGTCATTTTGTATTAGGTCGTGTTGTATTAGGTCGTGTTGTATCATGAAAAACCTTTTTAAAAAAATAACTCACATTTTTATGTCTTACAAATTAACAGAAATAGTGTCAAAATTGAATCATTTAAAAAGAAAATATTCGTCTATAGCATGACTTTCTTTTGAAAATGTCCACTCCTTTTTCATTATCATGAAACTTATAAGCATGCCAAGGTCCAGATTAGTTCCAAAATTGCCATGTATACCAGAGATTTTATCAGATTTTTATGGTGACCAGTTGCACTATACATAGGTAATTTTTTTTTTTTTTTTTCTTCATGCAAAAATATCAGGATTCGCACTATATACCTGAAGTCTGTGTATAGATGATTATATTTTAACCATGATATGAGATTTGGATTTTTTTATTTGTATGAAGCTTAAAAGTATGAAAAGGCTGAGATTTAGTTAAAAATTAAGCATATTTTAAGTACGAAATAAGGCTCAAATTTGAGAATTTACTAAGCATCACCAGGCTTAGCTAAAATTACTTGATGCTAATAAAAATAAATGATCTCTGATTTATTGCTTGCAAAATCAATCTTGTACAAGAATTTTTTCATTCTTGAAATACTTTTATAAAATGAAACGGTGGAGGTCATTAGTGATGTTACCCCAGCTTCATTACAAATGTCATGTATTGCAAAATCAGATTCATTCTGCCAGATACTCCAACCTATTGACAGGCTGCCTCCCTACATAAATCGCTCCATGATGTACTTTTGGAAAATCAGTCTTTAAATCAGGAAGTAAATCTAACTTTTATAATGGCATTGAGATTTGCATTAGCCAGAGACTGTTACTACAAATTCTACCACCACTAAAAGGAATATGCATAACAAGATCTTTTTAAATGTCATGTCTTTTCAGGACATTCTTTTATGTGCTGTGTCCCTTCAGGATATAGGTGATCATGGCCCTCCACATCTTCCTGTCTCGTGTAGCTTTTAATAAGTCTTGTCTTTTTTTATTTCTCCCAAACTCTGTTCTACTATTCATTTACTCAAAATCATCCAATATATTACATGCTGCTTTCCTCTGTCCTTCAATCTGTCCTGTGAGTATCAGATTTTCCAAGCCCCCTTCCTCATTACATACATCAGAAATTTCAACTGCCTCTTCCTGATGTTAAGTATAAATTTCCTTTTTGTTTCCATTTTTTTTCTAAACACCTCGTCGTTGGTTACATGTTCGGTTCATGGTATCCTCAGTACTTTTCTGTAGAACCACATTCCTGTGGCTTCAAGTCTCTTCATCTTTGAGGAGATTGTCCAACATTTGCTGCCATATAGGAGGACAGATATCATATAAGAGTTCAATACTCTTTTCTTTGTTTCTAATAAAATTTTCCTATCTCTTAATACTCTGCTTAGCTTTTGGAATTCATCTTTCACTATCCCAATGCTCCTTCTGATTCCAGTGTCACACTTTCCATCTTCTGTTAAAACACTTCCCAGATATTTAAATTTTTGCACTTGTTTGATTTTAGTATCCCCAATTTGTAACTTGCAATTTGGGCTCACCCCTTTTGCTGATAACCATGCATTCTGTCATCTTGTAGTTTAGACTTAGTCCTTTCTTCTTGCTTTGCTACCTTCTGTAGAAGCTTATGTAGTTTCCTTTCTGTATCTGCTATCAGCACTGTCATCTGTATATCTTATGTTAAGATTGTGGCTACCAATAATGAATCCTGGTAGGACTTATAATTCTCTCAGAATTGCCTCACGGTATAAGTTAAATCCTTTTCTTACACATCTTTCTATTTATATCTGCTGAACTCATTTTCTGTCCGTATTGTGACATGGCCCTGGGCATTTACCCAAGACCTTCCCACAAGGCAAGATGTGGCACAAGGCAAGATGTGGCACAAGGCCAGTCTTTAACATGGGGCATTCCAAGTCCGTAGGCTTGGGCAAAAATTGCCCGTAAACCCTGTATACATGGAGTTGGGTAGCTGTTTACCTCCCCAAACGAGACTCTACCATTTGGCATAGCCTCATCTAGGTTCCCCTCTGCACGGTGGCAGAGAGTCGACAAGAAGGGTTAACTGTAATCGTTGACTGTTCATTGTGACATGGCCCTCACTGTTTAATATTTAATCAGGCATATGATCAATTTATTAAGGGGTACATTGTCTTTCTGTTTCCCCTTCTTTTTTCTTGACTAAGAAAAGGCAGGAAGGAATCTAAATGATGACTAGACACAACGGACCTAATGGATTTTTGGTATTGTAATTTGTTTCCTGATAATCTCTGACCATGACAGATTACAAGAAATCTACTCTCATCGTGTGATCATGAGATGCACCCATGAACTTATTCCATTACTTGTTGTGTAAGGAATAAGGAAATATCAGTCTTGAAGATTATGGATTCATTCAACTACTTGATGTGTAGTGAATAAAAACATTATTCCCAAAGACCATGGATGTATTCGACTACTTGATGTTTAGAGAATAATGGAATATTATACCCAATGAAATCTTCCTAATTTCGTCTTGGATGCAATCCAATTACCAGAGGGGAAAACAAAATACAGACACTGTTCCAGAGTCGTCCAACTTGTATTGCGGAAAGAACTACTGACTTTTACTTGGACATTTTAAAGAGATTCTGTCTATTCACCATTACAAACAATTGAAATTTATGAAACATGTATGCTTGAACTAACGCCAAGTATCGGTTAAATGTTTTTTTTTATTGATTTTACATCTGTCCTTCCATACTCTTTCTATATTTTGTTGTTTTTTTTGTTATATAAAATTGTTGACATTCATCTTGTGTTTGTTATTCTTTGGCACCTGCTTGTGAGTTCCTATCTGAACAAACCTATCTTTTTTTTTAATCTCTATATGTTGCAAGTTCATAACATTGTTGCTAAGCAGCTCTAACAGATCTTTTTGATGTAATTTATCAAATGCCTTTGGGTAATCTATAAAACACAGGTGCACATCCTACTAGATTTGCATGTCTATCTGGTAACATTCTGAGCATAAATATTGTATTCCTTGTTCCAGTGTCTTTGACAAACATGCACTGTTCTTGTCATGTCTCCAGTCTAATTCTGATGTGCACTTTATTCATCAGAATTTGGATGAATTTTGTTATGTGGCTAACTCTACAGATTCTGTTTCTTGATTTGTGAGGTACCATGATTTCTTGGCAAAGATAGTGGATTTGTTTCACATTGCCTTCTATATGTATTTTGAATTCTGTTCTCCTTTTCCTACCCTGGCTACCACCCAAAGCTAGAGAGGCTAATCTACTTTACTGTTTAAGAAGGAAGAGACTTGAGCAAAACAGAAGTGCCATTCTACAGAAGGATGCTGTGAATACCTTGGACCAAACATGTGAACAACAAAGTTCTAGAGAAAATGGAAACAAAACGGAAGCTTATACTTTACATCGGGAAGAGATAGTTGAGATTTCTAGGCACATCATAAGTAAAGAGGGTATGGGAAATTTGATACTCACAGGACAGAATGAGGCAAGGGGGACAGGAAAACGATGCATAATCTACCTAGTGAGCTTGAGCAAATGGATGGCAGAACAAGGCTTAGAAGAGATAACAAAAAAGACAAAATTTATTAAGAGCTACAAAGGTTAGGAAATTGTGGAGAGCCATGACTGCCAGAAGGGACACAGCTCAGAAGAAAATTGCATTTGTTGAAGGTAAATTTAGTGAGCACCCTTCTTGGAAGGTTCAGGAGATTTTAAATTGGAAGTGAGTCACTCAAAAATTCTCTGTTATGAAAGGTGACTCTGGTAGAAGTATTGAGGATGATTAACTGACTGTAAAATCTAATCTTCTTGAAATGTATCAGGTGCTTGCATTAAAGTTCAACACAAGTGATAAAACATGTCTACACCTGCACTCTACTGGGTGGGAAGAGGAAAGATTATTTAAATTAGTATTCTAAGAACTCTGTGAACAAAACAGACAAATCTCAATAAGATTGTCACTTTGTTTTTTTCAGTTTCCCATGCCAAAAATATTAACTGTTTTGTTAATCTATTGAACTATAATTAGAAATGGCTTCTAAATAGGCATGTGATCATTTGCTTGCTATCTGCAGGTGAAGCTTAACCTTTTTTGTTTGTTAATCATTTCACCCCAAGCAAAGCAATAAAGCCACTAAGATGCAAGGGGCTACTAAGTGTGAGAATATGAGAAAAGAAAACTGTAAGGCAAGAGAAAATAAAAAAAACAAGAATTAAGACAGAATATAACAACTGACATTGTAAAGTTGACTGGAAAGCAAGAAGCCAGACAAGAATTCCACGAGCAAGAAGTGCGAGAAAAGAAACTTTTAGCAAAGAACTTTTACAGTTATATCTGAGCTAATTCAACTGTAAGATGATGAGTCCTTGCTACCAGTCTAGTACTGTGCTTAAATTCATACCATATACTTCTGTCTTAACTATAACTTAGCTAGCCGCAAACACTGACCCAATCGTACGAACAATATTCCTTACACCAAAACAACACCTTCATACATACCTTTCTTACTACAACCACCATAATACCTCACTGTCTCTGAAACCTAGAGCAATTAAGATGAAAGTATTTATATAAAAATGCACATGTTGATTATGGCAGTGGAAAGTGACTGAAGCCGAGATACCAACTGAGGACCAATAACATTGCAGATTCTTCTTTGGATTTTATCTAGAATTACTAAATATATAGCAGTAGTACCAGACCAGATGGTGTTGTAAGAACCGAGTGTGTTCTACATATATTGGTTTTAGCATTACTAATGGAAGAAAAATCAAGTAAATTTACATTACCTTTAAATTTTTGAAGATCAAAATTGGCTAGAAAGCAAGAGAATGCCACAGCGAAAAGAGCGAGAAAAAGAAACTGTTAGCAAAGAACTTACAGTTACATCTAGCCAATTCAACTGTAAATTGATAAAACCTTGTCACCAGTCTAGTACTGCGCTTAAATTCATAAAGTCTAGGTACCATAGAGGAAAGCTCATCAGAGTAATTAAGATGAAAGTATTTATAGAAAAAGGCACAGGGAAGCCACATTATGGTGGTGGGAAAGTAACTGATGCTGGGATGCCATGTCAGCACCAATAATGTTGCTGAGTCTTCTTTGAATTGGATTAAGAAATTGGAGAGCAAAGTTCAAATTCCAGTCAGGTTTGTTACATTCATTTATAGACAAATCAGATTGAGGAATCGGAGAGCCAAGTTCAAAATCCAGTTGAATCCATTACATTCACTTACATGCTAAGACCCTTGGGAACGGTATGAATTCTTCTCCCCGCTATGGGTAAATAGGACAGACCGGGTTCTGTAGCCTTGGATGGCAACTGGTCTACTGCAGAAAGAAATGGCAACCTACTGTGGGGAAAAAAATCTGTCTTGTCAGTCATGTATCGAAAGATACATGATCGCCTATGCATGTATCACACATGGCACATAACTAACTAACCTTTGAGAAAGGTATGAATCCATCTATTTGTCCCCCAGCTATGGTTTAAATAGTACTTGTATGTGGAAAAATCATTTTCAAGAATTATTAATGGGATAACAAAAAAAAAATTCTTATGCATATGCATTGGCTTTAATAACCAACAATAGATTGATAAACTGAAAAAAAAATTAACTCAATCAATTCAATTAGCCCTTGCTTCTCTTGCCTCTGAGTGTGTCTAATTTTTCAAGCCTTCTTCCTTCCTTAACCCTTTGAGCTTTGTGTTCCTGAATAATTTTAACCCTTTTGTCTGAGCTCCTGAGTCAAAATTCACAAATAATTGATATGTAATGTTTCAAAATAGATATAAAAATCATTACAAGTGTTTACCTACCGTTTAACCAGTGGTTGGGCATTGTCATTTTTCTCTACCACCAGTAAAGCAGTGGTCAGGGCTCAAAAGGTTAGACATCTCAAACATTTAAGCACTCTCTTTTTGATTGTGACGGATCACTTTCTTTGTATATAAAAACCTCTTCATTAATCACATAATCTGTTCATGGTAATCTCTACATTTTTCAGTAAAACCACATCTCCAAGATTTTCTTCATTTCTGATGTCCAGTATTCACTGTCATCTACAACATAGATATTACATAATAGTCCAGAACTTGTTTCTAAGTATATTTTCTGGTTTGTACAACATAATCAACTCATTAATTTGTATAGGTGCATCAATACATCCAGATCCGCAGTAGCTCAACATGTTATATAACTATCCGTGTGCTATCCTATCATGGAAAAATGTTCCCGGTTCTGAGCCAGGTAAATTCTCCTTTTCACTTAAAAGGATTGGAGATTGTTTTTATATCCTTCCTCTGTAAACAGGAGTGACTTTTAGGTCTCAATGTAATTTGTCTGTGATCTTGATTAGATTGCATTGTATTAATTTGAAAATCTCTTGTTTCTGCAGTTATTTTTTGTGCAATTCTGATTTATTAATAGCCTACTGACTTTTTGAAAATGCATTTTTTGCTATCTGTTTTGTAATAACCTTTTATATACACAGACGATATTTATTTCCAGTCGAGCATTTTATATTGGGGTGATCATTATAAATATTGAAACTTTTGCACATTAGGAAATGAAAGTAAATCTATTTAATTCTCAAAGTTGTATAATTTCAGGAAGACATTTGTAGATTCAGTCAGTATTTGTAGATACACACTTAGGTGATAATGTATCTTTTGATACATGACTGACAAGGCAGATTTTTTCCCGCAATAGGTTCCCATTTCTTTCTGTGGTAGAGCATTTGCCATCCAAGGCTATAGAACCTGGTCTGTCCTGCTACTTACCCATAGAAGAGGATATATACACACACACACACGCTAATACCCTTTCCCAATATATATATATATATACACACTAATACCCTTTCCCAATATATATATATATACACACTAATACCCTTTCCCAATATATATATATACACTAATACCCTTTCCCAATATATATATATATATATGCTAATACCCTTTCCCAATATATATATATATATATATATATATGCTAATACCCTTTCCCAATATATATATATATATATATATATATATATATATATGCTAATACCCTTTCCCAATATATATATATATATATATATATATGCTAATACCCTTTCCCAATATATATATATATATATATATGCTAATACCCTTTCCCAATATATATATATATATATATATATATATATGCTAATACCCTTTCCCAATATATATATATATATATATATATATGCTAATACCCTTTCCCAATATATATATATATATATATATATATGCTAATACCCTTTCCCAATATATATATATATATATATATATATATGCTAATACCCTTTCCCAATATATATATATATATATATATATATATGCTAATACCCTTTCCCAATATATATATATATATATATATATATATGCTAATACCCTTTCCCAATATATATATATATATATGCTAATACCCTTTCCCAATATATATATATATATATATATGCTAATACCCTTTCCCAATATATATATATATATATATATATATGCTAATACCCTTTCCCAATATATATATATATATGCTAATACCCTTTCCCAATATATATATATATATGCTAATACCCTTTCCCAATGTATATATATATATGCTAATACCCTTTCCCAATATATATATATATATATATATATGCTAATACCCTTTCCCAATATATATATATATATATATATATATATATATGCTAATACCCTTTCCCAATATATATATATATATATATATATATATATATATGCTAATACCCTTTCCCAATATATATATATATATATATATGCTAATACCCTTTCCCAATATATATATATATATATATATGCTAACACCCTTTCCCAATATATATATATATATATGCTAATACCCTTTCCCAATATATATATATATATGCTAATACCCTTTCCCAATATATATATATATATGCTAATACCCTTTCCCAATATATATATATATATGCTAATACCCTTTCCCAATATATATATATATATATATATGCTAATACCCTTTCCCAATATATATATATATGCTAACACCCTTTCCCAATATATATATATATGCTAATACCCTTTCCCAATATATATATATATGCTAATACCCTTTCCCAATATATATATATATATGCTAATACCCTTTCCCAATATATATATATATATATATGCTAATACCCTTTCCCAATATATATATATATATATGCTAATACCCTTTCCCAATATATATATATATGCTAATACCCTTTCCCAATATATATATATATGCTAATACCCTTTCCCAATATATATATATATATGCTAATACCCTTTCCCAATATATATATATATATGCTAATACCCTTTCCCAATATATATATATATATGCTAATACCCTTTCCCAATATATATATATATATGCTAATACCCTTTCCCAATATATATATATATATCCTAATACCCTTTCCCAATATATATATATATATATGCTAATACCCTTTCCCAATATATATATATGCGCTAATACCCTTTCCCAATATATATATATATATATATATATGTGCTAATACCCTTTCCCAATATATATATATATATATGTGCTAATACCCTTTCCCAATATATATATATATATATGCGCTAATACCCTTTCCCAATATATATATATATATATATATATATGCGCTAATACCCTTTCCCAATATATATATATATATATATATGCGCTAATACCCTTTCCCAATATATATATATATATATGCTAATACCCTTTCCCAAGGGTATTAGCATGTAAGTGAATGTAATGGATTCAACTGGAATTTGAACTCAACTCTCCAATTCTTCAATCTGAGCTGCTATCCAGTACTCCACTGTGCATCCTTCAAGCGATTTGTAGATTTTATTTTATTTTTTTCAATTATAAATATTTATTTGTAGATTAATATTTATAATTAAAAAAAAAAAAATACCGTTAGTAATGATATTCATTTGCTTCTTCATTTTTTTTTTTTTTTTTTTCATGAATCATCATGGGTTATAAATGATTTTTAAAATAACAAGTTTATTTGAATTGTTCATCACTTTTGTTTTATTACAATCAAAATGTTTTCATTTTTTAAAAATATTTTTAATTTCCCAAAGTAATTAAATTTTTCTCTATTTTGGGTTATAAGCGGGTAAATTCAAAAGAGGAATTTGAATAAATTTATTTTTTTTATTATTGCATATTGACATTTTCATTACTTTATATTTTACAAGTATAAAGATGATTTCTAACTGAATTTCTGGTAATGTTGAGTTATTATTATTATTATTTACATTATTATGAGTCGATAGCTTAGTGGATTAAAGCATTACTTCTTGAATTTGATGACCTAGTAATTGTGAGTTCAATCCCAGCGTTGGGCAGTTCGTACTTAGGCTCAGTGGAAACATGACGAGCAGTAACTTAGCAGTACTAAATAAGAAAAATATAAAATATACCTAGACATGAAGAACAGAATGAGGACACTCTAACCCTGTCAATTAAATAAAGCTTTCAGTTTTAAATTCTTTAAAGGTTACATGGATCGAGAAGCATCTGAATTATCTATCTTCAATAAAACAATAAATATTCAATGGACTTATCTCATTGACCACCTCCAGAGTTTCAAGTAATACTGTTTTTCATAGTGATATGTCTGTTGAATATTTACTGAAGAAGGCCAGCGGGCCCAATGGCTGAACACCAACAACAAAGATGAGGACAATTATCTGGAATGTAAATAATGTAAATACCATTGTGAGATATGAACTGTGGCTTGGGTGATGGGCACAGGTTACAAGTCAGAAAGGAAATTTCAATCTCTGGATATAGGAATATTCCCTTCTTTACACTGCATTGTGGACAAAATTATCCCTTCAAATGTTATGGCAGTTTCTTCCTTATGCTAGCACCTACTTAGCAAAACTGTTGTCTCTATTTTCCACACTGGTGTAAATGTTGTGATAATAACAAAAAGATGTGGATATTAGTCCAACTGTAAATAATGTGAATGAACATGATGTTAATCACTTAAGTATGGAAGGGAAAACTTATTAAGTCTTGATGCTTACTCATAGGTTTATACCAAAATCAAACATGGCTACAACTTATTTAGATAGACACTGCTTTTCTTTTATGTACTTGTAATAGTAGTAGCCTTATTTAATACATTTTGTTAGTATCCATAGTACAGTGTAACGCGGATATAAGAGTTGTCGGGACCGGATAATAAGTCTCTTATATCCGGGTTTCTCTTATATCCGGGTTACACTGTATAATTATCATTTTTATTATAATGGGGGAAAGATTGTTTCCATTATTTTTGCCAAGGAGTCTAATTTCAGATGACCAGGCTCAGTTATTATTCACCATGGTATTGATGTGTTTCAGAAATGCTATCTGGCTCTGGATGCATGGCCTTTAACCTTTTGTTTTCTAAGCTCATAATTGGAGGATGACTGCATTTAGTGCACTGATTATATTCAATTGAAAGAGGAAATTGTTGTATTTAATCTTGTTTGCTTTAAGGAAAAAGTCAAACAAGACTTGCAATAAAATCTGGTTATAAAAGAATTAGGTGTCGTGATAGAAAGAAAGAAGGAAGGAAAGTGAAGGAAAATAAAAAAAAAAAAGTAGATGAGAAGAAAGTCAGAAGTAAAGAGGAGAGTAAGTAAATGTAGAATGAGAAGGAAATGAAAAACAGGTGAATGATGAAGAAAAAGAATATTAGAAAATGAGAAAAGAAAAAAGGAAGTTGAATTACAGAGGAAAGAATAGAATAGATAGCAGAAAGGTATTGATGAAAAGGGAGAAAACTGGCTGGAAAGAGTAGAGGAAAAACCGGATATTGGAACAGTGTTGAAGAAAAAGAACAAGGAAATGAAAAACAAATTCATTAAACTATTTCAGTGAATTTGATGACTAGAAATAAGTTTTCTGCATTTAGATGGAGTCAAATTAAGATAGGTGGCTTTTCTGTTATCACAAATGATGTTTGAATAAGACTGCCTCCTTTTAAAGGATAAAAAAGAATGAAAACTAATATAAAGTGAATAATTTTGCCATGATACATGCTTGGCTAAATTCACGCTGGCAATAGACAAATGTATGCAAACTTAGACTATTTCTGTACTTATTTCTAAGGATAATTCAGTCTACTAAGAATTCTATTAGTCATTAACAATAATGTGTTTTAAAAGTTATTTCAACTTCTCTCTCAATGAGTAAACTTGTAATCACCAAGAATCCATCTAAAGTGATGAAGCTGCTTTTTTTTTCTTCTTTTTTTTTCTCCTTTTAATAGAATGTAGTACAATGTTGAATTTTGCGATTGATTAGGGTCATAATCGCACTGCACATACTGCAGCAGTAGCAATATCCGGTGTGTCTATGGCATGATAGCCTAATGGAGATCATCCCTTTTCAGGCTGGTTTTGAACTCAGTTGTCTTTTTGCTAGGCTGGTTGCTCAGTCAAGCCTCTTTGGGAATCCACAGTTTACTGTGATATTTAATCCATATTTGTAATATCATCTTTTTATCATAAATTCAAGGGGAAAATCTAGGCAGTCATGAAATTGTCATCTAAGGTGTCATAGGTGATACACACAGATGGTTGAATGGTCCAAAATCAGATAGGACCATGGTGAGAAGAAAGATATTCTTACCTTTTCCAAGTGCATTTGTGTAAGAAAATGCGCACACACACACAAATATTTTTTATTTAATTACCCATTTCCAGACTGATTCATGCATAGCAATATTTCAAAATGGGTGTTTGTTTATTATGGACATGCACAAGATCTTTTTTATTTTATTTTTTTTTTAAAAAGAATAGGTCTGGGGAGGATCAGATGAACAAACACCATTTAGAAAACTTTCTATGCATTAAACCGGCTGTAAATGAGTAAATAAATGAAAGAATATTATCTTTTATGTGTATTAAAAAGCTCTTTTAAAAGTATTTAAAATAGAGCACTCTTATATAAAAAAAAAAGTGATATATAAGTAATATCCCAATATGTATTTTAGAATTATCAGAATAAGTATCTGTTATGCTACCTAACCCTTTGATTAAGTGTTTATTGACTCTTCTATATTTGTATATTGTAACAAATCTAACGTTGGAAATATACTATACACATCAAAATTGCCCAGTATGAAATTAACAGTTGTGCTTATTTTTGCTTTTCATTCACTTTTACTATCTATTTATCTATCTAATATATACAACGGAAGGTGATGAAAAGTTTTCAACCTGACCAAGATAGATTATAAAAATATTCTGATATCTGAGCAAATTTGGGGTAGTAAGTTGGGAAAAGAACTTTATGCTACACCCTCATCAGGACTTACATAGAATTTATATTTTATACATAATTCATAGTTGTTTTGGTATTATAGGTTGTTGCAGTTTTGAGGGCCTACTATTATAAACACTGGACTATGGAGACCCAGTAAAGTGTGTGTGTGTGTACACAAATCTTATGTGAGTAAGCAATTGCTCAGGTCCAGACCCATTCTCTCTGTATTGCTAGGACCTGATAGCAAGGTGGGGTCCAGGATAACTGGCAGAGGGTCAGGTTCATGGCCAGACTGAGCTACAACGCTGGTGGTACTCTTCATGGCACATATAACAGGCCCTACACCACCATGTTACTTCATGTGTGTTCATAAACAGTTTTGAATTCAAAGTTCTTCTTCTCCTAAGTTGGTTTGCTCTACTATTTTACTCATAACTGAATGGATAGTGTCTCAAGATTGAGGAATTGGAGGGCAGTTCAAATTCCAGTCAAGTTCATTACATTCACTTATGTGCTAATACCCTTGGAAAAGGTATGAATTCCTATCTTCTCTCTCCCCCCCTCAGCTATGGTTAAATAGTGGGACAGACTGGGCTTTATAGATTGGCAACCAGTCTAATAAAAGGAAAACTTAGAATTCAAACCAGCTGCTGCTCTGTAAGTAAAGATTAAAAGAAAGCAACTTCAAACACACAAATTCTTCTCACATGTTGGCCCAATTATTTTGAGCCATGGCAGAAAATAATGAATGAACTTTGGCTTTGTACAATGGCTCAAACAAACACAAGACTGAAACATGGTACCAGGGTCCTCTCTGATTTTGGACCATTCACCCATCTGTGTGTATCACCTATGACACCTTAGATGACACCTTAGATGACAATCTCATGACTGCCTAGATTTTCCCCTTGAATTTATGATAAAAAGGTGATATTATTAAAACTTTGTTTAAAATATCAACATATCAGTAGTTTTAAATGATTTGTGACCTGAAAATTATCCTGATGAAAACAAAGTAAGATCTTTACAACTGAACGTTCTACTATTAAAATATTTTAGACTACCCCAGTTGTTCTGAATAGAAAATATGAGAAGAATCTGAATTAAAAAAAAAAACAGAAAACCTTGTTTCAGTTTTTAAACCCAACAAATACATATGGACCTATCCTGTACATTACAGTAATGAAAGTACTTAAGTTACATACTACAAGATTGTCTTTTTAGTGAGGTTGCTTTTTAAAATTTAATAATTAGATTACCTAGCAGAATTTAGCAAAATGACGTTGTGTAGATAATACAGCATTGATTCAGAAGGAAAATTAAAAGAAAGCTTAAACAAAGTAACTGACAAAAGCAAGAAGAAAGGCTTGAGATTAATTGTAAGAAGATAAAATGCATAGTTATAGGCAAAAGGGGCAGCCATATATACGAGTTATACATTGGGGATGTCACAATTAAATTAGTGCAGAAATTCCATTATGTGGGCAGCGGAGTATCAGATGAGAGTAAAATGTGATAAATTTAAAGATGCATTGGAATAATGAAAAATACCTTTCAGAAATTAACAAAAAAATGCTAGACTACTATACAATGCCTACCTTCATGTAACAATAAAAGCTGGACAACTTTGTAAACAAGAGACCAAGATATGATTATGCCAATAAATACTTGAAAAAAGTCAGGAGGTACAATATTGTATCACAAGACAATCCTGTTTGTTTGAATCTGTGTGCTGTGCCTTTTCAGGACATGGGTGATTGTGGCTCTTTACAGCTCTTAGTAAGGCTTCTTTTTAGTGTCTCTCAAAGTTCATCTTTTGTTCCCTGTTCTACATATTTTCTGTAAATAGCAATGGAAATAGTGATAAGTATGCAATGTTTCATATGTAGGAAAGGGGCTGAAAATATTAATGAGTTAATTCCTGTGATACGAAGATGGTATGTGAGGAAATGAGAGAAAATGTCATCGAGTTGGAAACATAGATGAAAAGGAAAACGTGTTGTGATATTAATTAACAATTGGTAGCAGAGTAGTGTAGTTATAATCTACGAACATCTGTGTTATGTGCTCTGATGTCTGTAGATCGTAACTACAGGTGGACATGTCAATTGTTTGAAAATAATTGAAAAAAGAGCAAGTAACACTCTCTTGAATACAGAGTAGTGAACAGTTGGCAGATGTACTCACAAAAGATGACTCATTGAGGACAAATCTTTTGAAGGCGCTTCAAGAAGCGCACACACACACACACACACATATATAAAGAGGCTAGGAGGATTAAAGCCTTTGTTGAATGAAATTGTTCAGTTTGTTGATCTGTATTAAGGAGAAAAAAGAATGTTAGAGTGAGCAGAGTATTTCCCATGATATAACAATACTGTAAATGAGATTGCCAAGAGAGAAAGAGAAAAACATTGAGTTGGAAACAGATGAAGAGAGAAAGGTTTTAACAAGATTAATTGACAGGAAGGTGGAAAACAGATCATTACTCAGAAGACTCTGCAAGGCTGGAAAGTACTCTATTTTTGGTCTGATCTGGCTCTTGCAAAGATAGAGAATAGTAGGGGTTAGGTACTTTCCAGAGCAGGAAAAGGAACTGACCATTTTTCCAGAATCTTTAGCCATGGATTGTATATATGTGTTCTACTTGAGTTCTGGAATAAGGTTGATTCCCACTAGACATTCCAAGCATGAAGTCTCTTTGAGAGTACAACTTAATGATATAAAAGAAATTCTGTAAATAAAGGATTTAAAAAATTTGTTTAAAAAAAGTTATCAAAAAAACAAAATGTCTTTTTCTTGCATCTCTCATTGTTTAATGCACAGCTGACTTTTCTGCAAAGTTTTAAGTTGAAAACTAAAATGCTAAGATCAGATAAATGCTTGGTGTTAAAGAATAAAATTTTAAGTTTTTCACTTTTTTGCAGCATTGGATCAAGGAATCAATATATATGAGGTCATAACAATAGTCAAAAATTTAACGACTCTTGATTGATGATTTAAGAACAAATGAAAATCAAATTCCCAATATAGAAGCTGTTGTATAAGATGCAGATAATAGCAGAGGCAGGAAAATTAATGAGGTCAATGTTGTATTATGGGATGGCCTATCATTTAGTGATAAATGATTGATGTGAAATATCTAAAAGTATGTCTGATGGAATGTTTTCAAATAATAAATCAGTGAAGCAAAAAGATATCTCAATGTTCTAAATAAATTAGTAAGCAATAGCAAAATAATCATCTCACGGGCTGACCATGTTTGGGGCGTCCTCGACTGACCAAGTTGGAAACATAGTAATTATAAACACTGACATATACTATGAAAACATGACATTGTTGCTAGTAGATAATAAAACCTATGAAAAAAAATACAAGACTAAAACTATTCTCTTTGAGGAGTGACATAAACCAGAGCATTTTTCCTATGACACATACACCCAAATCTTGACATCATGATTAAAAATTTAATTACCATATTTGATGGCATATAAGGTGCACTTTTTTTTTTTAATATTTTTTTTTAGCTAAAAATATCTTTCAAAATTCCCCTGCATCTTGTATGCCATATGTAGGTTTACTAATTACTAATTTTTTCTTGATTTGGGGGTGCGTCTTATACACTGCCAAATACGGTACTTAGAAATTATTTTGTTTGTTTTCATTATGAAAATAAGTTAGCAGATGCATATTTCATGCATTGAATATTTCTGCCACATATGATCTGATGCTTCTCCTATGTATTTAGAAATTTGTGATAAAATCCAAAGTAGTATCTACAATTTTAAAGGTCCTGATCAAGAATCTCGGCTTCAGTCACTTTCCCATCACCATAACATAGCTTTCCTATGCTTTTTCTATAAATATTTTCATGGTAACTATTCTGATGAACTTCCGTCTATGGCACCTAGATTCTATGAACTTTAAGCACAGTGCTAGATCAGCAAAGTCTCATTTTGCAGTTGAAATGATTAGATGTAACCGTAAGTTCTATGCTAACAGTTTCTTCTATCACACTTCTTACTTGTGGAACTCTCTTCCAGCTTCTTGCTTTCAAGTCAACTTTGATCTTCAGAAATTTAAATGCAATATCAATAGAAATCTTAATTCTTGTTCTTTTATTGTCCTCTCTTAATATTTTTTCTTTTTCTTGTAGTCTTTCATGTTCAGTAACCCTTTGCTCTAAATGGTTTTATAGCCTTGCTTGGGGTGAAATGGCATTGGAATAGATAGAATAATTGAGTTTTACTTTGTTGCATGAATTTGTTGAAACATTGTGGTTTCTTGGTAGGTTTTTGAACGGAGCTGAAAAATGTGTTGTCGGAGTATATAGGTAAAGGCTTAGATGCAAGTTATAATAACAATATTTATTAGTCTGTATTAGCTTTTTTAATAATAATATGTCCTCACCTACATAGAATGTGTAGTGTGACTTACCAGAAGGGTCCATTGTTGACACAGATAACAGGTATCTGTTTCATCAGAACTGGTCTGGAATTCCCTTCATCTGGAGCTGGTCCTTTGACCTAGGAGCAGGTCTCAGGTTCTTGTGTGAGCATCTATCCATATGTATCTCTGAACCTCCATAACTGTCACATAGTTTTCTACATCTTTGTAGGAGGTAATCTTTTGCCCCAACCCAACAGCCTTCTTCTATATGCCATGTCCTTTCAGGCCATTGGCGATAATGGCTCTTTACAATTTCCTGTCATTTGTAGCTCTTAATAAATTGTCTTTTTCCTTATCTCTCCTAAACCTTGTTCCATCATACATTTACTCAGTGTTGCTAGATAGATTATGCATTGTTTTCTTCTATCCCTCTTGCTTTCAATCTGTCTTATGAGTAGCAAATTTTCCAAGCCCACTTTCCTCATTATGTTCCATAATATTTCTATCGCTTACTAATGTAAGTATCAGTGTCCTTTTCGTTTCTATTTTCTCTAAAACTTGTCATTGCTCACAGGGTCAGTCCATGGTATTCTCAGCAACCTTCTGTAGAACTACATTTCCTTTGCTTCAAGTCTCTTTATCTGCAAGATTGTCCAGCATTCACTGCTATATGTGAGGGTCGATGTTACATAATAGTTCAGTACTCTTTTCTTTGTTTCTAACAAAATTTTTCTGTTTCTTTATAGCTTACTTAGCTTTTGGAAGTCAACTTTTGCTGTCCCAGTATGTCTTGTATTTCTGTACCGCACTTTCTATCTCCTGCTAAAACACTTTGCTGATATTTAAATTGCTGTACTTGTTTTATTTCGGTATCTCCAATTAAAATATATGAAAATAACAGTATAAGGGGTCACTTATTAATAGCTTTATCTTGTATATAACAATTTACATTTTTAAATGCAAGGAAAAAACATTTTAATTCACTTGTAACATTTTTTTTTTTCCCTTTCAGAACTGAAGGAAATTAGTCAACTTCTCATTCAATACTCTGCCGATCCAAATGAACAAGATTGCAAAGGGTAAGTGCTTCATTCATTTATTTTGCTTAAAAAGCTGTATTCTGGTTAGTATGCCACTTTGCTTAAAATGTATTTGGATCATTCTGTAGATATGATTTTTGATCAGTTTCTTGCTTTCGTTTCTTCCTCATTTTATTTAACATGGCAAATTTACACACCTGTCCTAATTACTACTCTACTCCTATATGTAAATTTGTGCTTATTTGCACGATTTCTTATTTGCCTGATTCCTTATTCTACATAAAGCCTCTTGGTGGAGTTTCTATAATCAAATTATTCCACGGGGTCAGTTGATTGGTCCCACATCTAACCTCTGTATTCTAAGGAAGAGAGGATTTTCTGTCAGTTTTCCTTCCCTTAGATTACCAGATGTCAGAATTCAGTGTTTTCTTTCTAGACTGATTGACAACCAAGGCTGAAGAGCCCAGTCTACCTTACTGTTTAACCCAAAGCTGGGGGAGAAATGGATTCATACCTTTCCCAAGAGTATTTGTGTGAAAGTGAATGTACTGAACTCTACCGGAATTCAAACTTGTTGATTTCTTGTTTCAAGCCACTAACCATTACACTTGCAAATCCATCCTAAATATTTCATATTCATTATCAAACAATTGCTGTGATCTTGCTGGGTTTGCGTCTGACGGTTGATTGATAAGTTAGGTCTCTCTACTTTGTAGCATTGGTAATAATGAAGATTTTTATTTCTATTAATTGGTCATCTAAGGAGGCACGGTGGCGTAATGGATAGCAGCTTGGATTGAGAAATCAGAAAGCCGAGTTCAAATTCCAGTCAGATCCATTACATTCACTTACATGCTAATACTCTTGGGAAAGGTATGAATCCTCCTCTTCTCCCCTCAACTATGAGTAAATAGCAGGACAGACCGGGTTCTATAGCCTTGGATGGCAACTAGTCTACCACAGAAAGTAATGGCAATCTACTGTGGGGAAAAAAAAATCTGCCTTGTCAGTCATATATTTAAAGATACATGATCGCCTAAGCGTGTATCACACATGGTAGATAACTGAATACAGTGGTTCTCAAGCAGGTTTTATATAGGTGTCCATTTAACATTACTGGGGTCCATTTTAAAAGGCTTTATTATAGGTGTACTATTATGTACATAAATGTCCTATAGAATTTAGTTGTTAAATACATACTGTGTGTGACAGCATTGAATATTAGCTTTGGTTAGTGTTGTATTAGTATGAGTTACATATAATGCAGTAATCAATGACAAAATATTTGACATTAGAAGTTTGTTTTCCAATATGAATTTGCAGACTTATGAAACCTTGCATTTGCTCAGACAATGCGTCTATAGGATAAAGCCTGAAAGGCAAATATTTTTGCATCATGACGATGCAAAATCACATTGCAGTCCACCAATGGTGCAAATAATTGCTGCACACCTTTTGCACAAGATCAGTTTGGTTTCATCTGCTTTGTAATTGCTGCCAAAATTTACAGAGTTAATGCTGAAAAGTCAGTATAATTCATTTAATGCAAAAATTAATCAGAAACATTCTTTATGGACTAAAGGATAAAACATTTATAAAAAAAAATTAATACAAGATGGTGACTATATTGTATAATAAACATGTAAGTTTGAAGAGAAATAAATTTATTTAAATTTGATACCTGTTTAGTTATTCTACCTGGTTTAAATCTTGTTTTATAGGATTGGACTCCTTATCAATCAATTATAGTTTTTAAATGAATTTACTTTATTTTGATACCAGTTTCATTAATTTATCTAATCTAAAAACTTTCTTTTTTTTTTTTAGATTGGAGGTTTTAGTTATCAACCCTCTTTATTTAAAGCAAATTTACTCCATTTTCATACCACTTTCATTATTCTATTTGATTTAAATCTTATTTTACAGAATTGGGAACTTAACTTTTCTAATTTTGAAAGAAAATCTACTTTATTTGGATACCAATTTCATTATTCCATTTTGTTTAAAGCTTATTTCATAGGATTAGGGACTATATTTAACAATCAACTCTTGTATATTGTCAAAGACTAGTTAATGAAAGAATAGGCTGGTTTGAAAATAGCATGTTTTTCACTAAAAATCATTCCAGTTTATATTTTCATAAATCAGTTACTATATTAAAATAGCCCATTATTATATAACATTTTCTTTTTCGTTATGCATAACTAGTTAATATACAAGGTGGTATAGTAACATTGATAGCTGTATCCATTTCTCAAAATGAGTATTTCAATGACTAAACATAATACTGATTTTGTGGAGTGAGCCTGGGTGGGAAGTTTCTCACACCCTTTTGTACAAAAAATAATTATTCTATATGACATTTGTTTCTGTTTAGATCAACTTGGCTATGCTGGTGTTTTTTTTTGGGGGGGGGCGCTTCTTGGGTATCTGTCTGATCTACTTTGCAAATCACATGATTTCTTGGTGAGGTGGAACATTAATAGTTTGGATTTCTAAATTTTCACCTATTGCAATAAATTGGTGTTCTCTCAAGGAGTATCTTTGTCTTGAACACCTATTGGGGCTTGTGTGATTGTAAGTTCAATCTCTGAGCTGGGTAGTACAGACCCCAAACTCAGTGGAAACAGATCTAGCAATAACTGAGTAGTGTTAAAAAAAACACAAGATATTCATGGATATGGACAGTGGAATGAAAACACTCTATCCCTGTGGATTAAATAAAGGGTTCAATTTGAAATTTTCTGAAGGTTGCCCGGATCAACAGACATCTGAAGAAGTGGGGGGAGCTCACAACAGCCAAAACATTCTGACAATAACAAACATGAGGACATTAGTCTGTATGAATAAAAACAAAAGGAAAACTTATCTTAATCAATGCACTTTTGTCTATTCATATTGTCCTTTTACAGATATACACTATCTGAAATTTTTATACATTAGTCTGTATGTAAATAAGATTTTATCTCTTGCATTTGTAATTTTTTAATGTTTTCAAACTTTCTGAGATGAGGTATTGTAACTATTTACACTATTCAGACAGTTGTCCTCATCTTTGTCATATTCACAACGTTTCAGCTGTTGTACGTTCTGGCCTTCTTCAGGTGATATACACTGAAATTTTGAACCAAACTTTTTAATTAATCCACCAGGGTAGATTGTTCTAGTTCCACATGCCATGCCTTTTGTGGGTATTTCAGTTATAGACAGAACATCACTAGAAAATATGAAAACTTATGGAATCAGAACACATGCTAGGCCACAAAAATCTCCTAAGCAGGCCAAGCATAGACATGAATACATTATGGGAACCAGTAAGAGCTAGAGAAAAACAACAATAACAGCCAAATTGCAATATGAGCTCTGGTAAAAAATGAGTACTGAGACATTAGGTTTATAAGTCCCAAAAATGCATACACTGATGTCCCCAAAGATACATGGCCCAGTAGATAAAAGCATTGGTTGAAGTAATCCACTCAATTGATGGCAAAGAGTTGTGAGTTCAATATCTGTCCACAGGAGAAATTTGGAACTAAAGGGAAAAGACATGGCATGTGGAAATATAACAATCTACCCCAGTGGACGAAATAAAGAGTTTGAAATCCCAAAGTATACCACCTGAAGAAGGACAGAGCATACAATGGCCAAAATGTTGTGAATATGACAATAAAGATGAGGACAACAGTCCAAACAACAATGTAAAACTTGTAAATACTTTTACTGCAATTTATAGTTTTGTGCTTAGTGTGTGTGTGTGTGTGTATATATATATATATATATATATATATATATAGATATATATATCTATATCTTGCTTACCACAAATACTAAATTGGAAATTTATCCATCATGAACTCTGATTATGGTTTTGGGAAAAAGTTGGAATTTTATTATTCCAAGAGTTGTTGAAGCAATTACTTCCATCTTCTTTGGTTTTATCACTTCATCTCTGCGAATTTATTTTTAGCATCTCTCTCCCTCTCTCAAATTTTTTAACACATCCAGTTGGTGGTCCAACATTAGATTGTCCTAGATATGAGTGTCAGATATTTCTGTGGATGGCAACAATATTTTTCTTCCCAACTTAGACTTGCAAAAAAACTCCACCACATTTACCAAGTAGATCAACATGCATGTAAACCTTTTGATATGCACATGTGAAACATTCACTTACGTGCTAATACCCTTGGGAAAGGCATGAATCCTCTTCTTCTCCCCCCTAGCTATGGGTAAATAGCAGGACAGATCGGGTTCTATAGACTTGGGTGCCAACTTGTCTACTGCAGAAAGAATTGGCAACCTGCTGTGGGGAAAAACCTGCCTCATCAGTCATGTATCAAAAGATACATAATCGCCTAAGTGTGTATCGCGCATGGCACATAACTGACTGACTGAAATGGGAAATACCATTGGAATATCATGTTCTAATCCTGTTGGAGTTTCTGGGATTTTCTGGCGGTTATCATTATTTATATTCAACTATTTATGCAGCTTATTTAGTGTGAAACCCGTGCGTGGTGTCTTTCATAATTTTTTTTTTTAATGTTGCTTAAATGTGCGATAAGCAGAACCTCATTTCTTCTTCAGTTGTGCATAGTTTTTCTTGATTCTTATTTTTTATGTTATTCAAGGTTGAGAAACCTAATTCATATAAATAAGTAGAAAATTACAATAAAAAAAAATAAAGCCTTTTTAAATAATGTGGGATATTCCTTTTGTATTGAAATCCAAAATGTATCAATGGGTACCATTGAATGTTTTGTTTTGAGCACTCTATCACTAGAAATGGTGGCCTATTCTTCTTGAAAAAAAAAAAACGTTAATATTTATTTATTCAAATAAAGGCAAATTTGTAAAAGTTAAATTAAAAAAAAAATGAAAATACTTTTTAAAAAATGAATATTAAAACAGAATTTATAATAACATAATCGAAGAACAGTGAAAAGAATTATTTGAAAAAGTTTAATACTTATTCATTTATTCAAATACTAATGTTTTTTTGCAAGTCATTACTACTTTCACACACATACACACACACACCATGACAGTATTTTGTGAGACCCTTAAAGCACAAGATGGTTGAGAGTCACTGGATTAAAGGACTCAGTTGAAAATTCCCTGAAGGTTACCTGGAGCAACGAGAAACTGATGAAGGCTGGTAAATGGCTGAAACGCTGTGATAACAATAACAAAGATGAGGAAAATAGCTTGAGGGTGAATAATAATGTTCTAATCCTTTTGGCATACACATGGGAAATGGGCAATAGCATTTTCTAATTCATGTGACACCCCACCCACCTTTTTTCTTTACTAAGTATATACTGAACTGATATATGTAGCTTTTTGTCAGATGCATGTAAGCATCTTCCTTTGTCTTATATGCCATCCATTTTAGTTCTTAATTCATTATTTAGATATTATCCAAAAGCGAGCATTGTGTTCCTTTTGCTTTTAAAATGTATTCACCTGTATCCAAGCGTGATATTGACTTGGATTATGAGTTTTTAATGGGAGTCAAATACATGGAATACTTGAAAACTTGTTTGTGTCAAATAGTATATGCTTTGCCATTTCCTATGTATATATGTTTTCAAACTGACATGAAGTGGAAAGATTATATTGAATCACTTGCTAGTTCTCCTCATAGGAAAGTTGGTTCACTGTGTGAACAATTCTCCCCACCAGAATCTATCTTGCATATAAGTCTACCATTTGTCCATTCTTTGAATACTGCTGCATCTTATGCATCTAATATATCTTATCTGGTGCTCCTGCTATATATTTAGAGATTCTTGATAAAATACAAATGAGAATCTGCAATATTATTGATCCTGACCTGTCATCTCCATTTCAGTTACTTTTCCACTCCATTACAGCTTCCCTATACCTTTTATATAAATACTTTGATGGTAATTCTTCTGATGTACTTTTCTCTATGGTGCCTAAACTTTATGAATTTAAGTGCAGTACTAGATTGGCAGCAAGGTCTCATCATTTTACAGTTAAAATGGCGAGAGATATAACTGTAAATTCTATGCTAACAAGCTTTTCTCTTGCACTTCTCACTTTTGGAACTCACTTTTGGCTTCTTGCTTCCCATACAACATTGATCTTCAAAAATTTAAATGCAATCTCAATCATTATCATCCATCTTAATTGCTGTCCTTTTATTGTTCTCTCTCCTTAAGTGTTTTTTTCTCTTTCTCAGTAACCCCTTGCATCTTAGTGACTTTATTGCTGTACTTGTGAAATTATTAAAATAATATATAGGCTATTTTTTCATTTAATGTAAATCTTTGTTTTTCTGGTAAGACACACGCACATTATTGATTTACAAATTGACCAATGATATTAGTGTTCCTGACCTAGTATTTCAGTATGTCACTTTCCCACTGCTGTGAGGTAGCTTACTTATGCCTTTTCTATAAATATTTCCATGGCAATTATTCTGGTACTTCAATTTCATGAATTTAAGAGTCGTATTAGACTGGCAACTGAGTCTCATTATTTTCTTATTGAAATAGCTAGATGCAGCTGTAAGTTCTATTTTAATAGTTTCTTCATTCACACTATGGAAATCTCTTTTGGCATAATGTTTACCAGTCAATTATAATCTTCAAAAATTTAAATGTAATGTCAATTTCCATGTTCAGTCTTTCTGAATCTATCTTTTTTATTGTTCTTTCTCTTTACTAATGCTCCCTCATTTTCTATCATTATCTGTAACCTCTTGTGTCTTAGTGGCTTTATCACCTTGCTTGGAGTGAAATGTTTAAAAAATATTTTTTTTTAATATTGTCTTTCTGCTATAAACTTTTTCTGATAGTTTTTATAGTCTATAATATATAATTTTTCAGTACCATTAAATACAAATAAATGCTTGGCTAAACCCACTTCTCAAAAGCTGACTAAATAACTAAATATCAGAAATTTATTTTTTATTTTTGCAAGGGCTTCTTGGTTGGGCTGAGAACTTTCCATCATCTGATTCCATAATAATAATTTTTGGCTGATGAATTTTGAACAAATTACTGACAGCTTCATGTACTTTGCAGCTGAATGCTACATTGCAAGTGCTACTCAACTTGTCTATGAATAAAAAAAAAAAGACTATTATTTCTGGTTGATAGATTTTGTCAGATTAGCCAGATCATTTTGAAACACTGGTTCCCATCCAGTCAGTGAAGTTAAGCAACATCGAGCCCGGTCAGTACCTAGATGGGTGACTACTAGGGGATACCAGATTCTATAAGCTTGGATGTGCAGGTAGTCTGAATAATGACTCGGAATTGTTAATTGGTGAGCCAAGTTTCAATTCCTGTTCAGTTCATAATGTTTACTTATGCACAAATACCCTTGGGGGAAAAGTATGAATTCAACTCTTCTCCCCCAGCTATGGGCTAATTAGTAAGACTTGTATCATTAAATCATTATCTCAAAAAATTCTTCAATCTAAAAATATTTTCTGTCTTTAAATAACCTGCAAAGGGTTGGTAAGCTGTAGAAAATTAATCAATCAATTACTGTATTTTGTTTGTGTGTGTGTTTTCCTACATTTTCATTTGTACATACAGATGTGATCTAATAGTTACCACATATTAGCAGGAACAGACACATTTGGGTGTGGGTTCTCTCTTGTTTCTGGAACTGTTTGGATGAACAGATGGTAGAGACAGATGTCTCTGCCATTAGGGGGCCAACTAAGGTTAACTGGAAGATTGAATGAAAAATAGGAAGTTAAGAATGAGGAAGTGTCAGAGACACAACTGCACGTTTTTTTTTCTTTGTGTTGTGTTGGGTAGTTTAGTTATTGGAATATCTGGAGACGTGTTGGGTTTTGTTTGAACCTGACTCATCACTTAAAAATATAAAAATAACACATGCATGTGCACACACACACACAGAGAAAAGTGTTTGTTTACTTTTGTGAATGTATGTGCTTCTATGTGGATATGTTTGGGCCTAACAATTCAGCTGGTTAATTTCTGATTGTTGACAGGCTTAAGAAGACTAAACCATCAATTTCCTTTCAGTTGGAAATGCAGAAGGCATCTTAATTACTTTAATCTAACAGGGTTTTTGTTTATTTGTATGTGTGATAGGCTGCCACATCACTATTCTGATTTCAATGGGATAGATGTTTTGTTGTTTTTTTTTCTTGTTTTTTTTCTTGTTGTTTTTTTTGTTGTTTTTTTTGTTGTTGTTTTTTCTTGTTTTTTTTGTTGTTGTTTTGTTGTTTTTTGTTGTTTTTTTTTTTCTTGTTTTTTGTTGTTTTTTTGTTTGTTTTTTTTATTGGGTTTTGTGGGGGGTCTTGTTTTTTTTTGTTGTTGATTTTGTTTTGTTTTTGTTGTTTTGGTAGATTTTTATTGTTGGCTTTTTTTTTTTTTGTTCAAGACCTGGGGGCCACTTGAGGTAGAGAGTTACATTAAGGAGCAGTTTATACAGATAGGAGGGGAATAAAATGGTTAACCCTAGACTTAAACAGTTTCTTCCTGCAAACCACTGCTCTGTCGAACAGACTCCCAAGAGCATGTTTCCCTACTCACTACAATCTTACCCTGTTCGAGTCAAACTTAGTTCTCACTGATGGAATACAAAGGTAATGGGGGTGGTTTGCTACAATGTAAGTAGCGTGGTGTGTTCTAGCCATGAAGGTTAGACCTTGCACTACCAATGAATATAGTTCATCTGAGCATCTTCCATGGAAATAGTGACAGAGCAGTGAGAGGCTTGCCACACCCTGCCTATGAGAGAGAGAGAGAGAGTAGAAAATAATTTGTCACCATAAAGGATTCGAATATGTTTTTGAACTCTATCAAGACTGGAAAGTGAGGACTAGGCAGCTTCTACCTAAATATGACAACAGTTTCTTCATTTTCAGCTTGTCTGTAGAATTCCCAGTGCTGACATTTAGTGATGTAAGTCATTGTTTTAAAGTGTATTCTGAAAATATATATCTATATGACAACTGGAAAAAATTCTTAGTTCTTACCGGTGTGTTTCATCTTCTGACTTTATCAAGGCAAACAATGAAAGTGTAATGTTTTGTCGCCAGAGTTACATCAAATCCAAAAATTAAAAAAAGACGCTCCTGCATAAACCTCTTTCTGTATAGTGGTAACATCCTTTTTACTAAGAGTTTGTTTTTTTTTGTTTTCCATGTCGACAATATAGTTACATTTAACAGAAATAATTCGGAAAATAAGACAAATTGGTTTAAAAGTGACAATTGGGAAAAAATTCTTAGTTCTTAGTAAAAAGGAAGTTACCAATATATATTGATAAAGTTGGAAGATGAAACACACCAGCAAGAACTAAGGATTTTTTCCAATTGTCATTTTTAAATCAATTTGTCTTATCTTCAGAATTATTCTGGGAAATTTAACACACACACACACACATGTGAACATTTTGAAGTCAACACTTAGAGGTGACAGGCTGTTTCATGCTAGACGTAATATTGCATCTAGCATGAAACAGCCTGTCGCCTCTAAGTGTTGACTTCAATGTTCACTTATATATTTACACACGCTCAATCTCTGATATTGAGCACTTTATCCCATAAATACAACACACCTTAAAACTATATTTCTTCATATATATATATATATATATATATATAGGCAGTAAATTCTTTTAGGCATATCTGATTAAATAAATTACAGACTCTAAGTTTGCTAATTTCTAACAAAATCCATTCATACTCATGAATAACTTTCCATGTATTGTTCTTAAATGATGTGAGAAATGTGCTATAACTGTTTAAATCAATTTTATTTCCCAATTCTCAAGTATTTTCAATCTTCTTCCAAGACCTATGACTTTAATGGGTTACGGATCTCATGAGTGGCAGACCAAGTAAATATGCTTATAGACTTAAATATAAATAATAATAATAATAGACTGATTTTGAAATTAAATAACTCAACAGGGTTTTCATGCTGAAAAATCTTCCATCAAAATGCTTTTCTATACTTCAATTTTTGCTATTCAGATTTGATGTTTTGTTGAATTGACTCATCTCAGATATTCAAGGGGTGTAATTAAAATATATATATATATACATACATACATACATATGTATGTATGTTAATTTCAATCATAACTGGAAATGACTGCAAAACTTTTCCCCCTGCCCTTTTATAGGAAGAAGTCCACAAATGCATGCTGGGATATTTTCTCTTAGCCTATAAAATAGGTCGGTTTACAATTTGACTTGACTCAGTTCAGATCTGACTTAAAGACAGACAATTGCATTCGCTTGTCTGACCTTGCTTTTGTGTGTAGAGGCCAATTCGTAGTTTGTAAACGTTTTGGTTTTGCATGTTTGCGTGCTTGCTTACTTGATATTATTTCATTTTTGCCCCTCTTTCTTGTCAAATCTGTTTGTTGGGCAGTTATTTTTTTTTTACATTTGACCATGGCTACATCAATACACACACTATATATATATATATATATATATATATATATAAATGAGTGTGTGTGTGTGTGTCTAAAGAAATGTTTATCAATTTAAAATGTTTCACTTTTTTTTAAAGCTTTGCCAGAAATTGAGAGAAAGCAAACAAAATGACAGAACTTTTGTATTTTCATTTTTGTTTGGATTAATTCTCATTGGTCAATCTTGTATCATGTGCATTAAAACCATAGATAATTCTATATCTCTGTAAGCTTGTAAAAATTCTAATATGTCTAAGCAGGCATCAGATGGTAATGTGTATTTGTAATTGTGTATGTGTCTGTCTAGTAGGAGTTCTAATGTTTTCACTTTTGTATGGTCAGTCAGAGTAGTGGGGTGGTATTTGATTAATCTGGGGCTGTTTACATGTTGTTTTTATTAGATATAAGGTAGAATCTTTAAGAATGAATTCAAAGAAAGATGGCAATGTAATGTTTTATAGTTGGCAATAATGTTATTATTAAGCTTTCAAAGTATTTTCTGTTTAAAGAATTGTTTTTTTTTTTATTATTAGGGTGGCATTAGTAAAAATCAGTTATGGCCAGCATTGTACTTGTGTAATACAAGAGTTAGAAAGTTTATCCAAACGTAAATCTCTCCTGTGTTCCTAGACGTGGGTTTTTAGATAACATGATTTCTCCCCCACATAAACATTTTTGCTATTTAACAAATGCAGGCATTTGAATTGGTGTTGCATTTATTTTTCTTCCTATTTATATCTCTGATTGTCTTGGAGGTGGCTTTAGGCCATGTCTGTTTATTTTTATAACTTCAGAACTTGTTTTTTGTGTATGTTGCCATGAAAATAAGTTTTACCAGAGTGTTTATGCTACTAGTGTACCCATGCTGTCAAAAACCATGGCAATTGTTAGAAAGTTTTAATAAGCGAGATGCAATGAAACCAGTCGAGATTCAATAAAGCAAAAATAAAAAAAAAATTCATAGCTAAAATCAATGCCAATGAACCATTGAATTAATCTGTACTTTTTATATTTTTAGACATTTAATGGTATCTATGATTCATTGATTAATCCTGGTATTATATAAATCACTTTTTTTTTTCATGTTAAAAATTTTGTGTTTAATATAACAGTGAAATGGAAATATCTCTTGGAAGAAAAAGATTAGCAACAAAGATGGCGACGACAAGGCCTATTTCAAAATCTTGATATAAAATTATCAAGATGATCACTTAATAAACAAAAGTATTTGAGTACCTCACATGAAAGGCTTGAACAAATAAGACTGAAATCTAAAAAAAATGTAGGTGTAAAGGAACTGATTAATTAAATGTTTCATTTTGCACAAGAATTAATTTTGTCTAAATGCAGATAAATATTTTATTTGTATAGGTTATTAAAATGACTAAGGAACGTAATCACTCATAAATTTACTAACTTAGGTTGATTCACCTCCTTTGCCACTACAAATGGGACAGGAAATATATAAATACACATTGATAATTATTATATGGTTTAATATTTGCATTTCATGTAAAACTTTGACTTTTTTTAGTTTTCATCCTATCCATCCCCAATATTTTGTAAGGAAAAAACTTGTGGATCCTGTTATGAAATTTCCTCCAATATTTAATTTATCTCATTAATTCTATTAGTGGAATTCTTTTATGGGTGTCTTTCTGTACATAATTTCAGTTCAATCAATGTGCACAGATTTCTTTTGTTTTAAATTTTTATAGAGAGAAAAATGTACATCAATCCTTTTCTTATTGTTTTTTTAAAAATTCTATTAATTAAAACCATTTCTTCATTTCTAAATTTAAAATCTCGTAAATTTCCTTTTTATTGTTGTTGCATCATGAAACGGTTCTCTTTTCTTGAAATCATTCATACCTTTTTTTTTTCTATTTGAATGATTGAAATGGCCATTGGAAAACGGAGCTTGTAATTTACTTCTGACTTTGTTGAAGGGAGTGAATATGTCTTTGCTGGCTCTTTGATTAATTTGTGCATCAGTTGTAAAAAGAACTGGGGAAGATGTGCCAAAGGATTTTAAACCAACCAAAATTGCTTTTTTTTATCATTCAAGCAAGGCAATAAAGTCACTAAGATGGGTTACTGAGTGTTCGTGAATATGAGAAAAAAAGAGCGAGTAGGCCTGGTCAAATGTAAGTAAATGGCAGAACTGCCCAAGAAACAGAATTGACAAAGTTTGCAATAACAAGAAAAAGAAAAAAAGGGGCAAAAAATAATCTAAAGAAAGCAAACAATGTATGCAAATCAAATTAAAAGTAATAAGGCAAAGCAACAGTAATATTTTTCTCTCTCTCTCTCTGGTTTTCTTTCCCTCTCGTTTTCTCTCTCTTTCGTTTTCTCTCCCTCTCGTTTTCTTTCCCTCTCGTTTTCTCTCCCTCTCGTTTTCTCTCCCTCTCGTTTTCTCTCCCTCTCGTTTTCTCTCCCTCTCGTTTTCTCTCCCTCTCGTTTTCTCTCTCTCGTTTTCTCTCCCTCTCTCTCTCTCGTTTTCTCTCCCTCTCTCTCTCTCTCGTTTTCTTTCCTTCTCGTTTTCTTTCCCTCTCTCTCGTTTTCTCTCCCTCTCTCTCGTTTTCTCTCCCTCTCTCTCGTTTTCTCTCCTTCTCTCTCGTTTTCTCTCCCTCTCTCTCGTTTTCTCTCCCTCTCTCTCGTTTTCTCTCCCTCTCTCTCGTTTTCTTTCCCTCTCTCTCTCTCGCCCTCTCTCTCTCTCTCTCGCCCTCTCTCTCTCTCTCTCGCCCTCTCTCTCTCTCGCCCTCTCTCTCTCAATTCACTCTTATTCACACATATACATACTGACATTTTATTTAAACTTGGTCATCTGAAAAGAACATTCATTTCACTCAAAACCTTTAATTTACTTTGAAATTGTTCAAATCTTTGACCGAATTTTGTTCAGGGACTCGTTGTTAATACAAACTGGCCTTTACCTAAATATTAACATTTGCTTCCCTTCAATTGCTTCTGAGGCTTTTTCAAACTGTAAATGCTACCTCCAATGTTTCCGATTAAGCAAAGGGTACTGAACTGTTATGTAGTATCAGAAACTCCTATCTGGTGAACCATCTCATTACAGATGAAGATGAGACTTGAGGCAAAAGAAATGTGATTTTACAGAAGGATGCTGAGAATATTATAGACTGAACATGTGAACAATGAAACAAGAAGGATACTTATATGTAACATTAGTTGAAAATTCTTGAGAACATAATGAGGAAAGAGGGCTTGGAAAATTTGACACTTAAAGGATATATTGAAGGTAAGGACAGAGGAAAGTAACACATGACCTACCTAGTGAGCTTGTGTAGATGATTGGCAGAACAGGGATTAGGAGAGATAGCAAAAAGACAAACTTTACTGTGGCTAGTGTTATATAGGAATAAAGTGTTGCTGTCGACACTTGAGTTTGAATATAGATCACCAGTGAGCAAACACAGGCGTTCTCATTATTGAATTATGTAGATCACATGACCCATAGAGAGCTCACTCTACCTTGCTCTTTAACCCATACATTGAATTGTATTCATTCGTTTACCAAACGTATTAGTGTAAAGTGAAATGAAGTAGACTAGGCTACAATTTGAACTTTGGCTTATGGTCACATTGTATGATCACCAAAGTTAAGTTTGGTCGGTACCTAGATGGGTGACTGCTTGGGAATACCAGGTGCTGTAAGTTTGGATGTGTGGATGGTGTAATGGATAACATCCCGGAATTGGAAATCACAGAGCAGAGTTCCAATACCAATTGGGTTTGTTATATTGGCTTACACAGAAATACCCTTGGGAAAAGTATGAATCCACCTCATCCAGCCCCAGCTATGGGTTAATTAGTAGGGCTTATGTCAGTAAATCATTATCATTTCCAAATTAATTTTTGCTGGCTTTAAGTAACCTGCAATGGTTTGATAAACCATGGAACAAATTTGAACTCTACTTGTCAAAGCCATTTTCTATGGTATCTTCAAAGACCATGAAGAAAATGGCTACTTAATTGGTCATATGATGTAAATTTTTTTTTTTTTTGGTTGGAGGAGGAGATATAGCTTGCTTAAAATCCCCCCCCCACAACCTCTCGGATATTTTTCTGTGAACATTATTTACACTTGGACTATTGTCCACATCTTTGTATCACACTGATTTGGCTGTTATACCCTCTGGTCTTAATTTGGTGCTTGTTGATCTAAGTAGCCTTCAGGGAATCTTAAACTGAATCCTTTATTTAATATATGAGGGTAGATTTGTTCCCCTCTATAGATTAAATAAAGAGTTCAGTTGAAGTGGCAAAAATGTTGTGATAACGACAACCGATAACAACAAAAGTTTTAATGTAAATAACTCCTCATCCCAGAAATTAAAATAGAAGTGTGTGTGTGTGTGTGTGTGTGCATATTTTGTGATCTAAGCAGTTATTTCTAAGATTAAGAATTTTTTTTTCCAGATTTAGTTTTTCTTAGTGTAAAACAAAATTGAAAATATGAAAAAAATGTTTGTTTTTTTTTTTTGTTTTTTTTTTTTTAGATTGGCTTCTCAAAGCTGATGGTTGCAACTATTTGCTGGGTGTACATTTTGATATGGAGTCAAAAACAAAGATCTATTCTATTATCTTTGTGTGTAATAATTGCTTGTACTATCCTCCTCCACATTACAAGCTGACCATTTGACAAACTGTCTATTCATTGGTTAATGTATCTGGGTGTATCCTGTTTGCTGACTGCAGACAGCAAAGTGTCCAGTTACAAATAAACATTACAAATCAACAAATGGGTGCTTGGGTAGACGAAAAACATTCCTACTTGGCTTGTAGAATTGCATATGTTTACAATAATACTGCAGGCTTGTCTTGGATTGAGCTAGATAAAAAAACTATAGGTATAAGCAGCTTGAAAGAGATAAGGAGAGATGAAGATATCGATAAACACACACACACACACCATAAAGAAGTAATTCATACAAAGAATTAGCAATGTTAATGAGATTGATGGTGAAATTACTTCACTAACAAGACTTAATAAGACATTAACTTACTATCAATTCATTGAATAATATGATCCTTATATTTGAGTTGTCAGATGGAATTGACAAGCCTAGTACTTTCAACAATTTCAAATTGTCATCTTCAGAGTGCAATTTTTAAAATTTTTTTCCCCATTTACAGTCAAAAGATCAAGATGAAATATGTGTAGTATAGACTGAAATGTTTTTTAAAATATGCTATTTATTGACAATCCAAAATAATGTCTCATTAAGTCTTGTTAGCAAAGGGATTTCACCATTAATCTCATTTACATTGCTAACTAATTCTTTGTCTAAATTACTTCTTTATGATATACAAGCTGCACATTCTAAAATATATATATATATATATATATATATATATATATATATTTTTATGTTTATACATTCTTTTTATAGATACAAATATTTAAGTAAATGTTCCGTTTATAATAAACGGTATTAAACAACATTTACTGGTTTGAATGTCTGAGAAATTTTCATAGAAAATATTCGTCCTCCGACAGGAATCTAACCTGTATCCTATATGGAACCATCATTTAGCTTGACATGCCTTTAACCGATTTGGCCACAGAGGATCGTTCAGTTAGCAAGGTCAAATTTACTGTCTTTAAACTTACATCTTCCATGAATCTCTCACGTACATTCATATCTGCTCAAAGCGCCTCGAAATGTAAACAAATGACATCACACATTATGAAATGGACAAAGTCCGACAGTTATTTTAAGACATGTTTATGTTTATACATTCTTTTTATAGATACAAATATTTAAGTATTATTATAACATATTATATCATTATAAACAGAGCATTTACTTAAATATTTTATCTATAAAAAGAATGTATAAACATAAAAATGTCTTAAAATAATTGTCGGACTTTGTCCATTTCATTATATATATATATAATATATATATATATATATATATATATATATATATATATATATATATAATTAAGTAATTCATTGAGTCTGAAAGAAACCTCAACAGAATACAGAAAGCACTGGACGGCCGTTTCGTCCTATATTTGGGACTCATCAGTAGTGCGCATCCACTACCGAGAATTGAAACCCTGACAGTTGAGTTATTAAGCAAACGTCATACCAACTGTTCCAACAGGACTCGGTGACGAAGAGGTAGCAAATCAGACTCAATATAGCGCCGCTCGCTCATATATTCCGTGGTGGAACTCAACAGAAATTCTCTGTAACAATAGGACTGTACCCCCGGGAGCCACGACTACTATCACCAAGCCGCTCAAACTGAAGCATTAGAAGCCAGATCAAGCAATGATATACACATGATAGAAATTGTTAGAAGGATTTATATATAATATATACACACGTATGGATTTGATTCCCCCCAGATCATTTTCTTTCTTTGAGTCTTTTCATTAGGCATCAAGGATATTTTTTTTATTGTAAATGATGCTCCTCAGGTTCTTAACCGTTTAAGTTTTTTGGGTGAACAATTATCTTAAAAAAATAAATGAATCCTCTCGAGTCATACACTTATTTGCTTGTAGCTGAAATGACTTGCTTTTGATATATGCCAGTTAACAGTAAATCTATTTATGCTTGAGTTAAGGAATGGTTAAATAGATTAATATGAAATTCTCGAGAGGTATGGTCACCCATGTTCTGAAAAGACGTGGCACATGGAAGGAGACTTAAAGATCCATTGAGTGGATATGCATTTTTCGATTATTTTTGAATGTCCAAATATTTTTTTTCATTTATGTAATTAAAACAAAAATAGTGCTCTATTATTGACATTTTTCTCCCAGTTTATAAGGATACTGCAGTTTTTGTATGTGGGTGTGCTAAAAAATTCCTGACTTTACAAAAATACAACCAAACATAAGAATTTGTTTAGGGATTATCTCTTTGGTCATGAATTTTTTTTTTTTTCTCCAGAATGTTCTCCATTTGATATACTTGAACTGAAAAAACCAGAAGGCCAAAGGAGCACATGCTAAATAAATAAAACTGACAATTGTAATAAGAATTTAGCTGCTTGTTCCTTTTATCTATGCTTACAAGATGCATTGGGATGAGTAAATAAAAATTAGTCAGATCATTATTAGAACTTCTTTTATGTGTGGTAAAGCACTATACTGCATTGACTAAAACAGAATACACATATATTATCAAAACAGATGTGTACTTTAACATTGTTTGGATGGTGTAATGATTATTAGTATGGAAAATAACATCAACAAGCCGAGTTCAAATTCTAGCCAAGGTTGTTCACTACACAGTAATTCTATTATGAAAGGCATGAATACATCCATCTGTCCCCCCACTCTCAACCAACTATGAGTAAAATAATAATCTAGGCTGTTTTCTCTAGTCTTAGTAGGGTTAGTCAGTTTAAAAGGAGTATAAATCTGAATTAAAAACTATAGAAGCCATTCCCCTCGTTCCCAAGAACATCCATGGTAACTCCTAGTTATTAAAGACAAAGATACTGAGATTCCATGATTGTTGGTGTCCTAAAAGAATAAGGCATTAAAAAAAGCATTTCAAGTTCAAGTTAATTTTTTGGCCATTTTTAAATGTGATAGAATTTGTGAATTGATTTTATGAGAGATGTTAACTGATGGGAAAAAAACCCCCCAAAAAACCTGAAACAAACATATTCCTTGAAATATTTATGCTATATTGTTAACTATTAATTTAATAAAGAGTGAATAATTCTAAAAGCATATCTAGCTTATACTTACAATCAGAAAGAGACGGTTGAATTTCTGGGATGCATAATGAGGAAACTGAGCTTGGAATATTTGCCACTTACTGGGCTTCAGGTCTATCACCAAAGTGCTTTCATATGGGGAGCTGGCCTCGAAGTCTGGAGTACCACAAGTAAGAATTTACACAAAAAATTATTTCCTATTATTTTCACAGGAAGACAGTGATTTTCAGGCAATTTTCTGACAATGAACATACTTAATGCATGAGAAGCAGGGTTTGTGGGAGTGGGTGGCAGAACTCTGACACAGAGGAATGGTAAAGAGCCAGAAGTTACTTAGAGCAACAAAAGACAGGAAGTTGTGGAGAGCTATAATCGGCCATATCCTGATGAGACAGCACATAAAAGAAGCGAATGGATGTCAGAACTGGGACAAAAAGGGAAGATAAAGTGCTAAAAATTACTTAGAGCTTTTGTGATGTCAGACCCCTTCACATTGTCATTTGTGATGTTAGTTGTAGATGAGACTTTGTAAATGCAGATACTGGTAATAGTAATGCCTTCAAATAATACTCACACTAATAATACTTATTCAAGTAGTAGTTGCTGAATAGTAATTTATATAATGATGAGTGTAGAGAAATAGTAGATAGTATAGAGAATAGCGATCACTTAGACGTCACACTAATTCCCATTTTTATGATCACATGATCTACTTATTTAATAATGGAATCGTCTGTGTTTGCTCACTGGTGATCTGTGTTCAAACTATGGTATTGGCAACAACAATTTATTCCTATACAACAAGAGCAACAAAAGACAGAAAGTTGTGGAGATTTATGATTTTCCACTTCATGAAAGGACTTACCATATGAAAAAAGATCCAGCTTTATTAATCACTTCATCCCAAGCATGGCAATAATGCCACTAAGACGCAAGGGATTACTGGGAGTGAAAGAGATCGAGAAGACTTTAGTGAGAAGAAAGGACAATAAAAGGACGGGTTTCAGGAACAGAGAAGATGACAATTGACATTGCATTTAAATTTTTGAAGTATCTAGGTGTTGGAGAAGCCAGAAACTGGAAGAGAGGTGAAATGATAGAAAATAAACTATTAGAATAGAACTTGTGGTTACATCTCACTATTTCAACAGTAAAACAATGAGACCTATTTGCCAATCTAGTAGTATGGTTAAATTCATGCAGTCAAGGTACAAACGAAGAGAGCTCATTAGAACAACTGCCATGAAAATATTTGTAGAAAAGTCAAGATGCCAGGTCAGGACTGATGACATTGAACCCTTCTTTGGAGTTTAAGAATCTTGAGCTATATAGTAAGAGAACCAGACCAGATATGACAGCAATATTCAATACACAGACAAATGATAGATTTATTAATGTTCAAGATGAATTCTGTTGAGAAAAACTGGCACAACACAGTGAACCCTAATTCAGAACTAAGAGATAGCTTTTAATGTTAACTACTAGCTTTTAATGTTAACTACTAGCTTTTAATGTTAACTACTAGCTTTTAATGTTAACTACTAGCTTTTAATGTTAACTACTAGCTTTTAATGTTAACTACTAGCTTTTAATGTTAACTACTAGCTTTTAATGTTAACTACTAGCTTTTAATGTTAACTACTAGCTTTTAATGTTAACTACTAGCTTTTAATGTTAACTACTAGCTTTTAATGTTAACTACTAGCTTTTAATGTTAACTACTAGCTTTTAATGTTAACTACTAGCTTTTAATGTTAACTACTAGCTTTTAATGTTAGGAGATAACTTTTGCATAGATATACATGATATTGATGCATAGTTTTTAAAATAAAATTTCCAACCTCAAGAGAAAGATATCTTTATTCAACAGGTATGTGATTGTAAGTATAACTCAATTTTGTAATTTAAAATTTTCAGACTAATATTTCTTTTGATATTATTGAAATTGATTTTCTCACATTCCTACTTTTTGTGTTTAATGTTTCCCTTATTCCTAATGGAATATAACAGAAGTGCTTTTTAACTACCAACATTACCTCTACAAAAACAAATGAAAAAAATAAAACTAATGTTTTATAGAATAAATCACTGTCCAGACAACCACATTTGGAATGGTGACAAATTTTTGAAAATTTATTACATCATTTTCTCAATAATACAAACAGAAATATATTATGGCTTGAAAAATTTTAAAGCAGTAGTTTGTAATCAAATATGTATAGAGTTGCTATTTATTATAAATTCGTCTTTGATTTGTATTTCTTTATCTTAATTTCAATTTCATTACCATCAGTCAGCAACCTGGATCAAAATTAAAGAATAAGCCTCAAATAAAACTCATTTCTTTATTCTCAGGAAACCTGCTTTAATGTAACAGCTGCTTTACTGATTAGGCTACAGAGACATTCCAGCTGCAGTATTTCAGGTTTAGCCATACAACTATAACTGCCTGATATATCACCATCTTTTGATGTAGTATTTTTTAATTTTTTTTTTTTTAGTTTTCGTTAAAAAATGCTATCTCCATTTACAGAAGACTGCACAATGAATGTAACTTAAGAATTTCACATTTTTTTGCATTTTTTTATCCTAATATATCTTCACAAGTGACTCCAGTTGCTGGGTGATGAGTGTTTGTTTTTATGCAGTCATTATCTCTAGATAGATTGCCAACAAAGGCTGAAGATCTTCTATCTGCTCATTTGTCTACCAACCAGTTTGAATTCAGAGATGTCCTTCTCCAAGACTGGTTGCCAACCAAAGTTCTGTCCTATGTGCCTATCCTCCTGTGTGCCCCGTCTCTCTGACTATACTTCTATATAGCCATCTGCCTCTTTAGGAGCAGAATAGGTGGAGTCATACCTTTCCTGAGAGTATTAGTGCAAAAATGAATTACTGAAATTTGAACACGTATTTCTCTTTCTGAGCCATTAACCATTGCACTATTGACATATCCCCTTATTGACATATCCCCCTTATTGACATATCCCCCTTATTGACATATCCCCCTTATTGACATATCCCCTTATTCTTTAGTTGTTATTTACAAAGCTTAGCTTTAGTTTTGGTCACAAATATGGCATAGCCAGTGAGGATTGAACTCACTACTAAGTAGTAGTGGTCAACCAGACTAACCACATTGACAATTACCCTATGCTGATTTAGGTTACTTACATGATATTTATGCTCAGAATGTTATCAGAAAATGAAATACAAATGCAGCAGGACGTGTACCTATTTTATAGACTATGCAAAGATGTTCAACAAAGTACGACACACAAATCTGTTAGAGCTGCTCAGCAACCTTGACATATTTGGGAAAGACAGAATAAACAAGAACCTATACTGGCAGCAAAAGGACAGAAAATGAGTTCAGCAGATATACAAAAACAGAAAGAGGTGTAAGACAAGGATGTGTCTTCTCGCCAGATTTATTCAACTTATACAGCAAGGCAATTCTAAGAATTGCAAGTCCTACCAGGATCCATTATTGGTGCCCACAATCTTAACATTATAAGATATGCAAATGACACATTGCTGATAGCAGACATGGAAAAGAAACCACAAAACATCCTACAGAAGGTAGCAAAGGAAAGCAATAAGAAAGAACTAATCTTAAACTACAAGACAGAATGCATTGTTATCAGCAAAAGGATGAGCCCAAAATGCAAATTATTGGTTGGGGATGCTAAAATCAAGCAGGTACAGAAATTTAAATATCAGGGAAGTGTTCAGAGAATGGAAAGTGCAACACTGAAATCCAAAAACGTATTGGGATAGCCAAAGTTGCATTCCAAAAGCTAAGCAGAGTATTAAGAGACAGAAAAACTTTGTTGGAAACAAAGAAATGAGTGCTGAACTGTTACATGATATCTGTCTTGTATAGCAGCCAATGCTGGACAATCACCTCAAAGATGAAGAAAAGACTTGAAGCAAAAGAAATGTTCTTTAGAAAGATGCTGAGGATACCATGAGGGGCATGTAAGGAAGTAAGGCTTAAAAAATCTGATACTCACAGGACAGATTGAGGGACATAGGAAAGCAACATGTAACATACTTGATGGGTTTGAACAAATAGACAGGGTTTGGAAGAAAAAAAAAGTCAAAACTTAATAGCAATAAGAGACTGGAAGATGAAGAGAGCCATGATCGTCTATGTCCTGAAGGAACATAAAAGATGACTTTATGACATCCCAACTTCTGCTGGGTTATATAATGTCAGATTTTCCAAGGGGTACCAAGTGAGAATCAAACTCATTACTCACTAGTAATTGTCAACCAGATTAGCCTTGCTAACTCTGACCCCATGCTGAGGTGCCCTTTACTCTAATTCCAATTCATATTGTTTTATGGTGACATTGGAATGATAGTCTAGTGGTTTTGAAAAAAAGCAGTTGAAATTAAGATGAGAGAAATACTAATCCAAAACATTAATGTTTCATCTAAGAAATTAAAAAAAAAGGATAAAGACACCACTAATACTTGACTTCTTTTTCTTCTATTTTGTCTTCTTTCATCTTTTCTTTCTTTCCCTCTTTTCTTTCTTTCCCTCTTTTCTTTCTTTCCCTCTTTTCTTTCTTTCCCTCTTTTCTTTCTTTCCCTCTTTTCTTTCTTTCCCTCTTTTCTTTCTTTCCCTCTTTTCTTTCTTTCCCTCTTTCCTTTTTCTTTTTCTTTCCTTTTTCTCTTTCTTTCCTTTTTCTCTTTCTTTTCTTTTTCTCTTTCTTTTCTTTTTTCTCTTTCTTTTTCTTTTTTCTCTTTTTTTCTTTTTTCTCTTTTTTCTTTTTTCTCTTTTTTTCTTTTTTCTCTTTCTTTTTCTTTTTTCTCTTTCTTTTTCTTTTTTCTCTTTCTTTTTCTTTTTTCTCTTTCTTTTTCTTTTTTCTCTTTCTTTTTCTTTTTTCTCTTTCTTTTTCTTTTTTCTCTTTCTTTTTCTTTTTTCTCTTTCTTTTTCTTTTTTCTCTTTCTTTTTCTTTTTTCTCTTTCTTTTTCTTTTTTCTCTTTTCCTTAGTCATTTACATAATGCATATATATTAATTTCAAACCTGGCATTCCTCCAAAAAAATGCTTGGATTTTTAAAAAAATAGTATTTTTTATTTTTTTATTTTTTTTTTTGTCACTAAATATTGTTGTACATGAGAAAAGAGAATATAAGCACCATCTTTGTCAGTCTCATAACTAGGTGTGGTCATAGGTTTACTACACAACTGAGCACCTGATCAGCTCTCTCAGTTGCATGCCAATATCTAAGTCTCAGTGATGTTGTCAGTCTATTTTTTCCTCTGTCCACTTCTTTTAGCTTAGGTGGTACCTTTTGTAGCATTGTAAGTGAAAGATTATTGCCTATTATTACATGTCCAAACCATTTCAACTTTCTCCTTTTGATGGTAGTTATGACGTCTTCCAATAGACTTGTTTCTTGTTTGATAATATCTCACACTGTATCATTTGCTATTTTCACCATACATTAAAAATATTCATTTTTTTTTTTTAAACCTTACTTTAAAGTTTTTTGACATTTTCTCTCACTACTATCATTTTAAATTTTCTGTTAAAAGTTAAACATAAATAAAATTACCTAACCAAGATTAATAATTCAAAATATTTTAATCCAGACAATATCAGATGACTGTATTACATAGATTTTGATGAGGTCTGATAGTTGTCAATTTGAGTGACGATGATTGCTTTGTTTATTATCCAACAGTTTAGTAAGGATGTGTCTTCTCACCGGACTTATTCAATTTTTACAGTGAAGCATTCCTGAGAGAATGTTATCAGAAAAAGCAACACAAATGTAAAGGGTTGTATACTAATGTTTTATATATTATGCTAAAGTGTTTGACAAGGTACATCACAAAGAACTATGTGAACTGCCAGGTAAGCTTGATATATTTGGGAAGGATATTAGAATTACCCAGAGCCCATACTGAGAGCAAACTGCCTGCATGAAGATAGAAAATGAATTCAGTAAATACACAAAAATAGAAAGGGGCATAAGACAAGGATGTGTCTTCTCACCAGACTTATTCAACCTTTACAGTGTGAGATTTTGAGAGAATTAGAAGTCCTACTAAGTCTTATTATTGGTGGCCACAATCTTAACATTATGTGATGAATGCGCATCAGTACAGATGCAAAAGAGGCCCTGGATCAGATGCTGACATGTTTGTCAACACTAGTTACATTTTCCCTGTTAGCAGCAGAACAGCTTGTCAAGTCTAGATACGAGCCTCTCTGCAGCTGGTCAAGATCGTGGGCCTTGTAAGATGCTTTATGCTCATAAAAGCTTATAATCTTATACTTATAAAGCTTAATCACTTAGGTGTTTACCTTCAGTATCAACACCCTCTTGCTGTACATTACAATACATTAGATATGATAAGTGTTGATAGCAAACACAGAAAGTCAACTACAGGAACTCCTGCAGAAAGTAGTAAAGGAAATCAAGATAGAATGCATGATTGTTAGCAAAATGAACAGCTTGACTTGCAAATTACAAATTGAATACACCAAAACCAAGCCAGTACAAAAAGTTAAATATCTAGTAGGTGTTTTAGTAGAGGATGGAAAATGCAACACTGAAATCTGAAGGTACATTGAGATAGTAAAAATGCCTTCCAAAAGCTAAACACAGTATTAAGAAACTGGAAAATTTTGTCAGAAATAAAGAAAAGAATACTAAATTGTTATATAATATAATGGTAGTGAATGCTGGACAATCTCCTCACAGATGAAGAGACTTAAAACAAGAGAGATTTGATTCTACAGAAGATTATTGAGAATACCATGGACTGAACATGCGAGTAATGGGGAAGTTTTAGAGGAAATGGAAACAAAATGTACTCTTTAGAAGATATAAATTTTGAGGAGATATAATGAGGAAAGAGTGCTTAGAAAATTTAATACCTGTAGGGCAAAGGAAAGATGCAGATAATCTATTTAAGGAGATTGTGTAAATGGTTGACAGAACAGGGATTCAGTCAGTTATGTGCCATGCAGGATACACTGTTAGGCGATCATGTATCTTTCGATACATGACTGACAAGGAAGATTTTTTTTCCTCGCAGTAGGTTGCCATTTCTTTCTGCGGAAGACCTGTTGCCATGCAAGGCTATAGAACCTGATCTGTCCTGCTATTTACCCATAGCTGGGGGGAGAAGAGGATTCATACCTTTCCCAAGGATATTAACATGTAAGTGAATGTAATGGATTTGATTGGAATTCGAACTCGGCTCTCCAATTCCTCAATCCGAGCTGCTATCCATTACTCAACCGTGCCTCCTGCTAACATGGATTAGGAAAAAGAAACGAGCTACAAGTGATAGGAAATTGTGAAGAGCCATTATTTCCCACATCCTTCAGAGATATGATCCATAGAAGATGTCTAAATTGCCTTACATCTGTCGTGATTAGTTTTTTTTTTTTCAGAGTTTATTATATGCTTGAGCTGCCATGGCTAACAACCACAGATTAATCATTGACTTATACAAATGCGATAACATTTAATGGTTAACAGAAGCTTAATTTATATTCATTGCATCCAGTCACTGTTATGCTATGTAGTGACTTACAACTAGTACGTGGGTGTCAGTTGTGCTGCAAGGGTCCTTGGCATCCAGAGGCAATTACAATTTTAGCATGCACATCTGAGTTTACCCTCAAATGCTTTGCTATATGGTTTCTGACTTCTCAATGACAAAAGAATCAACTACCAGTTTAAACTGGTGAAAAATAAAATCCCAATGTCATAATTATAAAACTGGAACAATGTTTGATAAATTTAAATAGGGGGTCTATTTCAAATTCAAGTATCCATTATAATAAGGTTTGAAATAAAATAAAATAAAATAAAAATATCAAACTAAAAAAAAATTTGAAATTGCATATATATATATATATATATATATATATATATATATATATATATATAATATATATACTCCAAAATTCGCTTGACGAGGAAATGGAACTAATGTCTTTGGTTTAATAACAAAATTAAATTCAGGGGCTTTAGCTTCCATTTCTGAAACATGGTATCACTGTGTAGCGGGAAAACTATATTTTAAATCAATTAATTTATAATATATATATATAGGAATATAGTTTTAAGCTGTGCTATATTTATGCGATAAAGTGCTCAATATCAGAGATAGAGTATGTGTAAATATAAAAGTGAACATTGAAGTCAAGACTGTTTCATGCTAGACATAATTGTCAGGCCTGACGATTGTGTCTAGCATGAAGCAACCTGTCACCTCTGAGTGTTGACTTCAATGTTCACTTTATATATACATATATTACAGATAGAAGCTGCAACGAGGAACAATCGTTTATTTATTTCATTACAAGAATTTACAAATAGGAATGATTAATTAGCTTATCTTCATACCCAGTCTGGTGGCACTAGGGGTGGCGGTCCTGCCATAGCCACCGAAACCGTGATATCACCCCTGGTCGGTGGCTGATGAAGACAGGGTATCGCACGTGTTAATACACGTATGTTAAAAATATATAAAGTTGGGAAAAACTTTTTTTGTGACATGTTTCATTCTTTAGGACTTCTTCAGACTAAATTTGTTACGTTGGTGTGACAACACATGTGTACCAAAATAGGGAGGCTGGGAATTTTAAATTTTAATTATTTTATATTTTTTTTAATCTAGCCAATTTCATTTACATTCTTTTTCTTTTTTTTCCCCTCATTACTTTTGTTACTAGATATCCCACACTGTGATAATATAATTCCCACCTTCCTTTGGTGCACCTGTGTAGCCACATCAACATTGCAAATTTAACCCACTGAAGTCTCTCTCTCATATATATATATATATATATATATATATATATATATATATATATATATATAGTGAACATAGAAGTCAACACTCAGAGGTGACAGCCTGTTTCATGCTAGACGCAATCGTCAGGCCACATGTGTTGGTTTTTTCTTGACTATTTATATATACGGGTCAGTAGCGCACTGTGGGTAATCCATTCTGACGGTTATTTTGGCAAGATTGGTTTGTTTATTTGGGTTAATTTATTTTACTTGTTTTTTTATTTATTTTTATTTTATATATCTATTTATTTTTTTTGCTTTTTGATGTTTTAGTAATGTAGTAAAAAAATTTTGAGATTAGTTTAGAATGTTTAATTTGTTTTGGTCTGGGAAGGTAATTAAAGCTATTTTTTTGTCCAATATTTGGATTGATTGCTGTAGTCTATTCTAACTGTTATATTGGCGGGGGATAGTTATTTAATTTGTTTATTTTATTTATTTGGATTGATTATTTTTACTTGTTTTTGCTTATTTTTTACTTATTCTAATGGTTAATTTAGCAAGAGTGGTTTGTTAATTTGTTTATTTATTTGGATTAATTTATTTTATTTGTTTTTTCTTATTTTTTATTTTGTACATTTTTATTCTTTTTGGTTTTCAATTTTTAAGTAATGTAGTAAAAAAAATTTTATCATTTATATAGCAGTTATAGCTATTTTTTGTTCAATTTTTGGATTGATTGTTTTGGTTTGTTCTAATGGATATTTTGACAGGATTAGTTTGTTAATTTGTTTATTATTTACTATATTTATTTGGATTGATTATTAAAACCCAAAATAGAAAATGAAGTGATGTTTCATGAATTGCAATTTTAAATAAGTCCATTTATTACATGAAGAGTCGTTTTTATTTAAATGGCGAAACAAAACTTACAATTTTGTAGTAATTACTTACATGTTCTAATGTAATCAGTGTGTGTGTGTGTGTGTGTGTATATATATATATATATATATCTATTTTTGTGTATTTAGGCAGCAATCCTTCTTTCATGCACATTTCATTAAAAATGACTGACAAGGGGCTTTTATTTATTTTTTTATATAATTTCTCGTGCGATCTAATAAAGTTTTTTCTTTTCAGGATAAATTATATAAAAACTGTCCGAATGTTCTTTTTATCTGAGCGCTTTCGGCTATACATTTAGCCATTTTCAAGGATTATATTTCAACTGTTAGAATTAGAAATAGAAACAGTTTGTTATATGTATGTTTTATAAAGTGATTCATTCTTTTTTGTTTCAAAACACGGTCAAGATATTATGTCCATGTTCAAAGTTAATATTATTAAGTGTTGGTTTGTTTGTTTTTATTAGTAAGGATTCCATTATTTTTAGCCGTTTTTTGCAAGTGGATGATGCTATTATATTAGTGTTGTCGACAAGTATATTCCGAATAGTGTCCGGACAGTTTTTATATAATTTATCCTCTGAAAAGAAAAACTTTATTAGATCGCACGAGAAATTATATAAAAAAACTAAATAAAAGCACCTTGTCAGTCGTTTTTAATGAAATGTGCATATATATATATATATATATATATATATATATATATATATATATATATATATATATATATTTTTTGAATTGGACAGAGTCCGACAATTTATTTAAAGACATTTATATGTTTAACGTTCTTTTTATAGATACAAGTATTTAAGCAAATGCTCTGTTTATAATAAACAGTATTAAATAACATTTACCGGCCTGAATGTCCGAGAAATTTTCATAGAAAATTTTCATTCTCCGACAGGAATCGAACCTGTATTAAATAACATTTATTTAATACTGTTATTTGTATTATAAGCTAACTAGTTCTTAATATTATTTCAAAACCAGTGTAGCCATATAGCAGCATACAGTATGGCCTGTATTATGTTATACTTTTATTCTCTTGTATGTTGAGAGTGTCATGTATCTTTCTCAATACTGCAGAGTTAGCCTATAAAAACCAAAATGGCAGCACCCAGGAGAAATCACTCTCATTATAGACATTTATTTCTGGCAAATAACAATTTCCTATTCCCCCCACACACACCTTGCAAATAGGTCAACACAACCAGGCAACAATACTATAACAGTGCATCAGTGAGTGTTAACAGCTTTCATTTTAGTGTTTAAATGTATTTATAAAAGTATTGGGGAAACTTGGACCTTAATGACCACAAAAAGTTGACTGTCAAAAGGAAGATTTGTCCCTTGACACTGCAATTATTTTGACTACTTTCACTACTCAGTAATGTTTTTATTTTTTTTAAAAAGTGATTAGAATTTTAATAATATCTAAGTATAAAAGAAAGAAAGTGAATTTATACATTTTTTGTTCCTAAAAATTTATAGCAAAAATAATAAACACTATTTATTTATTAGATTGTTTACTGGAATTATTGGCAAAACATTGGCTAATTGTCAATCAACCTGAAATTTATAAAATATTAAATAAGGATTTCCTTAATAATTTACTAAGTCTTTATGTTTATGAATAAAAATTTTTTTTTATATTTATTTCTTTATAAATTAGTAAATGATAAATATTGCATTGCATTAGTTTTAATTGTATTAGTTTTTAGAATGTTGTAAATATAAAATGTCTTGTAAATCAACAATCTAAAAAAAGCATTTAATATTTTTGTTGTAGATTCTCAAAAACAAAAAAGAATGTATAATTTCACTTTCGTCGTATGTTTACATTTTATTACAATTCTAATCATCACTTTTTAAAGCAACATTGCCGAGGATGGAAGATAGTTAAAATAGTAGCGGTGTCAATGAAAAAAAACCTTTTTGACACTTCATTTTTTTTGTTTTTTATTTGTAGGCACAAAGATCAAAGTTTGCCAACCACTCAGTATCAAACAATTGGAAGGTTTTTTCCTGAACAATAATATTTTAATTTCATAGTTTTCTTCGATACTCTTTCCTTAATCAGATTATCTTTCAACTAAAAAATCTTTTTTACAGTTTTGCCTTTAAATGTTGAAAGTCTGTTAACTGTGATGAGGAAAGGCTAGTTAATTTTAACATCTCCAAAAATGGAACTATTCTTTTTTTTTTTTCTTTTTTTTTTTTAATCATCTGAGAGAACACTTTTTCTTTCCATCAGCTTGGCTGATGCTAACCGCCAGGAAAGTGACTCATTGTGACTTCTTGGGCTTAAATTTTCCATTGATATTAAGTGCAAAGACTATATTGAATCAGTTCCTAGGTCTGCTGCTAGGAAAGTTGGTTTACTGTGTTATGCTAGAAAATCTTTTGTGCCAGAATCTATCTTGCATATTTATAAGTCTACCATTTGTCCATACATTGAATATTGTTGTCACATTTAGTCTGGTGCTTCTGATACATATATTTAGAGATTCTTGATAAAATCCAATGAATTTGCAATATTATTGGTCTTGTCCTCTCACTTTGTCACTTTCCTACTGCCATAATCTATCTTCCCTGTGCCTTTTCTATAAATACTCTTATGGTAATTGTTCTGATGAACTTTCATCTGTCGCAAATTGACACTGAATGGCTCTGTCGCAGTTCGAGCCCATGAATGGCTCTGTCGCAGTTAGATTTTATGAAACTTTGTGGAACTTTTTTTCAGCTATTTACTTTCCAATCAACTTTGATCTTTAAAATTTAAATGCAATGTTGATTCTGTCTGAATTCCTGTTATTTTATTTTTCTACCTACTTAATTTTCTTTCCTCGTATTTTTCTACATTCAGTATCCCCTTGCATCTTAGTGGCTTTATTGCCTTGCTTGTGAAATAATTAAAAAAAAATATCAGCTGAAGAATAGTATTGATTTGACTACATGTAACATGAGTTATAGGAAAAAATAAATAAAAATAAAGGCTTGTCATTTATTTGGTCATCTAATATGATTCCAAGGAAATGTAAAAGAATATGGTCATTAAACCCATATCCTGCTGTATAAACTGATACATTCTTTTTTCCAAATATCTAAACTATAATTTCCCTGTTGCAAAATATTAAAAAAAAAATATTGCAACATTTTTCAATGTCAACATTAACTAATATACTTCTTTTTTTCGTTCCCTTTTTACAAAGCCCAGGAGCCACTCAAGATAGATGGCTAATAAAGGACTTTTTTTGCATAAGTGGTAAGGGTAAAAAGTGTGGTTTATGAGGATAAGTGGGAAAGATAGTGGTTAACTCTAGACTTTAGGAGGCTAAGATTGTAGTGGTCTAGAAAGCAACCACTTGGGAGTTGGTTTCACAAAGAAGTTCCTGGTTTGAGTCTAAAAAGATACTGTCTTTTTTTTTTTCATATATCTAAATTATAATTATAGCCATTAAAACAGATGTTTTTTATTGAAGAAGAAAAAAGATTATAATTACCATAAAAAGACAGACAAAAGCCAGTGAGAACTCTTTCCAACTCTACATCTTAATCTAACCAAAACTTTGCCCCATGACTGTCCTTTATCTAGAACGTGACCTGTCCATATATGCTTGTAACTGGAATTCCCTCCCACCTGACCGAGTGGCATTTTATCCTGAAAGTTTTTTTTATTTATGCATTTTATTTCCTTCCCCCACTTATAGACCAGTGGGTGGTTGCTTTGGAACTCTTACATCTTGATTTTACTAGCAACACAGTTCATAGTCTTTATGACTAGTTGCTCTAAGCCCCCAAAATCATTTACAGTCAATTTGACAGAAGGGTGGTCCTGTTCATAATGTCAACAGAATGTCAAATTGATCCCTGATGACTTAAACAGTTACAAATGTTAAGTTTGAAACTGTGTTTACATTATTAATAATGGAATAGTATTGAGGGGGGAAAAAAAGGAAATCATCAAAGGATTTGTTTTTTATTATCCTATATGCTGAAATCCATCCATAAAGATATTCTACACTCCCATCATTGTTAGTTAAGTGATTTATAATTACAGATGTCAGTATAATGTTGAATATACTGGTAGAACTTATCAGAGGCTAGGATTGATCAGCACCCCTCTCACCTAAGAGCCATATGCTTGTTAATACTTTTGGTTCTCCTATTACTGAACACTTAATACATAATTTGTCTTGTGCCTTGTTTTTTTTTTTTTACCAGAGTTTTTTTGTGGTAGTCAACAGAGCACATTTGGATTACCATCTGACAATGTTTAAGATCAATTATATTAAGTCTAAACAGCCTTCTCTCAATTATATTAAGTCTAAACAGCCTTCTATGCTGTTGATTTTCTGATAGTATTCCCCCAAAGCTTTTTTAGTTATTAGTTTTGTTCTCAATTGAACTCTGAGGAGTGATAACTGTTTATATTTTTTTTGCCATATTTTACAGTGAGTAATATTTTTTCATATTCTCTCACCCCCCCTTGTTTTTATATATTTGTATATATGTTTATATATACTTTTTAAAATGTCCATTTTAAAAGCTTGAATGTAATCACATTTGTTAAAAGGATCGTGTGTAATTGAATGACAAAATGGAAAAAAAATTCTGTTTTGTCCTTTAAAAGGACTTTGTCAGATTAAATGAAGGATGAAACCTGTTACATTTTGTCATTCAATTACCCACCATTGTTCTTATATGTAGAATTCATATATCATATATTTGTATGACTGAGACACACATTTCTGAATGAAAAAAGCCATTAAGAACGACTCTCTTCTGAATTTTTGATTATTAGAGACACAAAGGAATTACATGCTCAAAATTTGATATCAAAAGCTAAATCTAAAGTGTTTTTTTTTTTGTTTTTTTTTTAAGCAGTTCAAGTTAACCCAAAAACAAAAACAAATCAAAATGTCTGTCATGCTTCAGGCTCTCCATTTGTAAATTGATAAGAAATATCAATTTTCTGAGATTTTTCAAAAAAAAATTTAAAATTACTGCAGATATTTATCAGTAAACATTTCACATTTGAATAAAGATTTTTGCACAGGATTTTAATTTCATGTTCTCTTATTTCAACAGTACCAACTTCTATCATGGCCATTTTTATTTGATGCTCTAGTTTTGTCTGTCCCTAGTCTGTTCAATCCTTCTAGAGGAGATGGTAATGACAGCCATTTCCTTATAAAGAAACATTTCATATTCATCAACCAAGCAATCAGTGTTATTTTAAGTTGAAATTTTTTAAGAAAATAGGTTTCTCAAGTCTATATATTCTTTCTAGTATTGATGGAAGATTCCTTCCTAACCTTTTGTTTAAAGTAATGTGGAAAGTTAACATCTTGATTATATCATTATTTTCCTTTTGACTTACATGTTTTTTTTGGGGGGGTTGCAGTAAGGTTCACCCTGTACAAAGCCCAGGGGCCACTCACAGTAGAGGGGTACATTGAGACAGTTTATATGGATAGGAGGGGAAGATAATGGTTAACTCTAAACTTGAAGAGGTTGAAATTAGGAGTCGGCTCCACAGAGCAGTAGTTTGTGAAGAAGCTGGAACTGACTTCTCACTGATGGAGTATGGAGGAAATGTGGGTGGTTTGCTACAAGTGGCATGGCAGGTCCTAGCTGTGAAGGTTAGAACTGGCAGAACCAAAGAAATTAGTTCATCTGAGCACATTCCATGGTATTAAAGATAGAACAATGAGAGGATAGATATTTGCTATCCATTTTAATTGTTGTTGCCGTTGAAGATCCTCATGAGATGGGTTTTCTGTTATTTGGGAAAGTTCTTTGTGATTCTGTAGCACCAGTCAACAAGATTCAATGAATGATGTTCCTCTCTAAGACCTACAGGGTTAATCATTGATTTGAGGAAATGGATTTTATACAGATAATAGTTTAGATATTATGCCATGAATGAGATTTTCATCTGACAACGCTATTTAAGAACTTAGTCTTGGACTGACTTAGATGCCTCAGTAGTTTTTAAAAGATATTTAAATATATTGTAATAATTTAAATATTTAAAATTTTTAAAATTTTAAAGACATTCATTTGGTTGTTATTTCATAAGTCTAAATAGTGTATGATTTAATTAACAAAATTATTTATTTCAACTTTTTTTGCAAAATACCCTTTTCATAAATTTGTACTTTATTGAAATTTAGTCAGTAACAGATTTCTGAAATTATCTTTTGAAATAATTCATATTTTCTTGGAGCATTCAAAATTCAAGGTTTATGTTGTGAAATATTAAAAATTAGCATCCTTCAATATCTAGATATTGGTATTTATGCCATATTTTTGTATCTAGACTATTTTTAATATGACCTATTATTAAAGACTGGCTTGGTTTATGCAAAAATCTTTACATGAGATGTTAAAAAACAGAAATAGACTTGAAAAAGTTTTTTTTACCCTTTGAAATGTTTCTTATTGATGTAATGGAATAACCTGTCACCCCCATGAGTGACTACACTATAGGTAGAAACTATCTATAAGTAGCTGTAAGAGAACAGTCTAGCCGAAATCTTTTTCAGCTACAGTCGAACTCTCTGCCTGAAGGCAGAGAGGAAGCTGGATGGGGCTCCACCAAAGGGCAGTTTCTCATTTGGGTAGGTAGACTGATCCTGAACCTGTTTATACGGTTTCAAAAGTGAATATTTTTGGCTGAGCCTACAGGCTTGGAAAACCCACGTTAAACCTGGCTTTGTGCCACATGCAACCCTCGTGTGGGGGGTGGCTAAATATACTAGCCGAAATCTTTTTCGGCTAGACAGTCGAACTCTCTGCCTCTGAGCAGAGAGGAACCCGGACGAGGCTCTGCTATTTGACAGACCGACCAACCCAATCCCATTTATACGGGTTTGAAGGGAATATTTTTGGCCGAGCCTATGGGCTCGGAAAACCCACATAACACTTGGCCTTGTGCCACATCTACCCTAGTGGTTGGGCTAGTAGATACCGACTAGCCAAAATCTTTTTCGGCTTGCAGGTCAAACTCTGCCTCTGAGCAAAGAGGAACCCGGACGAGGCTATGCCGAAGGACAGTCTCATTCGTGGAGGTAGACCAACCCAATCCCGTTTATGCGGATTCTACAGGGATTTTTTAGCCAAGCTTATGAGCTCGGATGACCTATGTTAAACTCAGCCTTGTGCCACATCTACCATCGTGGGGGTGGCTAGTAAATACCAACTAGCTGGGATCTGTTGAATACGACTCAGACTTACGCGAGATCTACTGACCTTCCAATAGTAGCACTCACTACTGGATTGACTTGCGATGACCTTGTGCATAACTGTTACCTTTATTCTTATTGTATTGGTTTTTACAATAAACCTTTACTTATTTTATCCACCTTGTTTCTCAAGTATATATTCCTATTAACACAGAATATAACACTTATATAAGAAGTCATTTTTACTCAATCCCTAAAAAATTGACTAATAATCTTGACATACATTTCATATGATTTAAATATTTAGTTGTAGCATTATTAGTTTATTATTTGTTATTAGTAGTAGTACTGATAGAGTTGCAAGCAATGCACTGTAAGAATTAAATATAGGAAGAATCGATATCATTTGAATAAAGAAAAGAAACATTATTTTGAAAATTATTTTGACATAGTTTCATTGGAAAATCTCTGATGTCCAATTCAAAAGTGTTTGGTCTTTGCTAAACCTTTTGGAATTCTTAATGGAATGGTTGAGCAAATAATGATTATTGGCATGGAAAATGGAAATCAACAAGCAGAGTTTAAATTCTGGACTAGTCTGTTGCATTCACTTTCTCACTAATGCTTTTAGGAAAGGCATAACTTCTCTCCCCAATTGTGAGTTAGATAATAAAGTAGATTTGGTTTTCTAATCTTGTTAGAACTGGATTAAAAGAAGGATTACTCTGAATTCCAAACCATGGAAAAAGTAACAAGAAGCCATTCCACTATCTTTCCCAAGAAGTCATGGCAATACAATACAGAAAAGGAATCTGTAGAGAGCCATTATCAACTTGATTGGCAAACTAGGAAAACTCAAAACCATAGAGAAGGCATTGGAGAACCATTCCATTATATTTCCCAAGAAGTCATGGCAATTCTCAGATTATATATAAAGGGAATCTGAAGAGAACCATTATCACCTTGATTAGCAGCCAAACTAGGAAAAGGACAATTTGAAACTATAGAGAATGCATTGGAAAAACCATTCTGCTATGTTTCCGAAGAAGTCATGACGATTCACACAGATAAAGAAAAAGAATCTGGAAAACCATGACCATTTCCATCTTGAAGGAACAGCAAAATTGCTGACTAACCATCACAAACCCTCTTTGTAATTCATAGTTAATATTTCCAAACTCAGATATTTAGTTTTAATCCTTTAGAGTTAGTAAAATCTTTTATCAACAACCAACTTCCTCCTCTTGACACTTGAATTGACGACTTTCTTCATTAATGTTACTGTTAATATTTTTATTTTAATGCTCTATTATAGATTAATGCAGTTTTTTTTAACTAGATTCTTTTATAAATCCAATGAATTTTCTATATGTAGTGATATGCAAATGACAGCCTATGGCAGTGAATGTTGGACGATTTCCCCAAAAATGAAGAAGAGACTCGAGGCGACGGAGATGTGGTTTCTGTCTATATTTCTGAGATGAGGTATTATGTACACTATTTACATTATTTGGACTATTGTCCTCATCTTTGTCGCCATATTTATTACAACGTTTCGGCTGTTGTACACTCCAGCCAGTTTCGGACATATGAAGGAGACTTTCCGATCAATGGGTCAATTATATCTACAAGGAAGTGAGTGTGGCACACAGAGCCCTGGCAACTAACAATCGACCTGAGAGGAATACCGTCTTTGTGAATCTTATAGAGACCGTAAACATTGTAATAAATATGGCGACAAAGATGAGAACAATAGTCCGAATAATGTAAATAGTGGAGACGTTGTTCTACAGAAATATGCTAACGGTATCATAGACCGAGCATGTGAGCAACGATGAGGTCTTAGAGAGGTTGCAAATAAGGAGAAGGCTTATACTTAACATCAGAAAGAGGCAGCTGAAGTTTCTGGGACACATAATGAGGAAGGAGGGCCTGGAAAATCTGATGCTCACAGGTTGAATAGAGTGAAAGAGAGACAAGGGAAAGCAGCACATGACATACCTGGCAAGCTTGAGCAGGTGGATGATAGAATGTGGTCTAGGGGAGGAAGCAAGAGATAGTGGAAGCTGGAGAGCCATGAAAGGACATGGCACATAAAAAGAAAAGAAAGAAGGCATAGACTATATAAATGCCCAGCCAGTAAGGGTAGGGCAGCTCTCAGTGTATGAGAGATAAATGACTGCTACTAGACTGATAAAATATGAAGGAAATTCCACTTTATAACACTATATACTAATGTTTTGCTATTATAGAAATACTGTTAAATTTTAAACCGATAGTCTCAGTATGTCACTGCTTATCTAAAAGTTTGATAGTCCAGTTAGTATTAGACTGATATTCCAGTTTAGCAATGACTTTGTCATTGTTCTTTCAAAAAGTGAACTAAATTAGCAATTACTAACCTGAATGTTGGAAAAAGATTCAACTTTGGTATCTTCTATTAATATTCTATTCTATTCATATTCTATATCGAAATGACGAGAATGTATTTCTTAGAGAATCTTTTGAATCAACATTCCTTACCAAGTTTTCAAAGAAGTAGGACTTCAGATAAACATTTCCAAAACAGAAACTATGATCTGGAATTGGAATATGAGCAGAGATGGCAAATACCCTGAATCCATAATAAAAACACTTAATATAGAATTAATAAATTCTAAACCCTTGCAAAAACATATCTGCATGAATAGGAGATAAAGGAATTAAACATAGGCTTTGTCAGGAATAGTCCAATACAATTTCTCACTTGTTGAATTCACTTCTGGTTTCTTGCTTTCCAATTAAGTTTGATCTTCAAAACATTAAATGCAGTGTCAGTCGTCAACTTCTGGCTCCATTACTCCTGTTCTTTTAATGGCCTCTCTCCTTACTAATGTTTTTTCTCAGATTCTTTCACACTCAGTGGCTTTATTGCCTTCCTTAGGATAACATGATTCAAAAACATTCACAAAATGCTACAAGATCAAAATATTGACCAAAAATGAATCTTATATGTCAATGTCAGATGTAGGCTTCTGTATGGATGCTATGCATGGTGTAAAAATCATTCAGAAATGTCTAAACTATCATCTGTCCACAGCTGCTATCTCGGATCACTGATTAAAAAAAATGGCTTTGAGTGAATGTAGCCTTTTGGTCTTCAAGAAGAGAATCTATTATTGGACTTGATAGACTAGTGCTACAAAACAAAATGCTTTACTTAAATAACAAAAATTACATCACTTCAAGACTTTCAACATCAACAAAAGCAACAATGGGTTGTACAAGAAACTGGAAGAGAAAATAATAAGAAAATGTTGGCTTTCCACAAGGAAACTCCCATTAATATTATAAACAGCTATAACAATGGACTTGAACTCCTAATTTCCTGAGGAAAAAAATGTTTTAAGAAAAGGACTTTATAAATTTCAACCAGCAGTAACACTATTTGGTTAATGTTTCCTGTTCCTGTTTGGTTTAGTTTGGTTTATTTTGTTTTACGGCATATCAACCTCAATGGGTTATTTAATGCCGACATTTTTTATTGCTGGTAATATTTTGTTTTGTCAAAAATCTGTTTCTGGTAATATTTTTCCTTCAAAATTGTATTGCTGGTAATAATGTTTTTCAAAAAAGTATTGCTAGTAATAGTTAACTATTTGCCCATAGCTGGGACCCTGAGAGGTGCTACCACCCTGGGTCAGGGTGGACCTGGGAACGCCAGCAATTAAGAGGTGGTTCCACGCTCCTCAAAACCTCCTGATCAGAGGCCTTGCTGCTGGATGTAGTTTATCGTCTTACCCAGGATGCAGATGTAGTTTAACGTCTTACCCAGGACAATCCTGTATGGAATTGGCCAATTTTTTTTTTTTTTTTTAATGAATTTCAACCCCAAGCAAGGCAGTAAAGCCACTGAGGCACAAGTGGTTACTGGGTATGAATGTTAGAAACAGAAACATTGCTAATGTTGTAGAGTATCTAGCACCCCTTTAGCACTCTAAAACAGACGGCCTTGCTCATAGCCTTAAATAGTCTATGATTAAGGACTTCAACAGTTGATTAATAAATTGATACTAAGCTGATTAATATTAGGACTGATCTTACTTTGTTTGGCTATACAGAATTTGATCCTCCTCTATTCTTTGTAATTGTTTTGTAACTTATTGCTCTGTGTTTTTTGTATGTACCCGTTATCACCGGATACTGGTGCTGAATAAATATATTAAGCACTCATTCTTCTCTGTGTATCATTCACCCTGACAATACAACAAGTAAAGAGCAAGAACAAAAAAGTAGTCAGGAGAACAATAGATAGTGATTAACATTGCATTTAAATTTTTGAAGATCAAAGTTAGCTGGAAAGCATAGAGATGGCAGGGAGTTCTACAAGCAAGAAAAGAAACTGCTAGCATAGAATTTATGCATCATATAGTTTTAAGGTATGCTATATTTATGGTTTGAAGTGCTCAATATCAGGGATGGAAGGTCTGAAGATTTTATTTAAGCATGAAATAGACTGTCACTACTGGGTGTTGATCTCAGTATCCACTTATATATATATATATATATATATATATATATATATATAATAGAGAGAGAGAGAGAGCAAGACTCTTCGGTAAAGCAAGTCGAGTCCTCTCAGTCACTGTGTGTTTATCTAAAAATAAAATATGCTAAAATTCACCTTCATCCCTGCCGTGCACCGACAGCTTAGTGGTAGAATCTCTGACTGACGCCAATTCAGTCACGTTTCAATCCTAGCTAGAGGCAACCAGACGTCTAGCCAAACTGAAGAGCTGTGATACAGCGAAACAGTCTGTCTGTGGATGACAATATATAGACTCCTGAAAAATTAATTTTAGGTTGAGCTCTCTGGAGGAGGAAGTGTGTGTTTGTAAACAGTGACTATTGCAGCTATTATAGCAAGACACTTCGGTAAAGTGAATCAAGTCCTCTCAGTCACTGTGTGTTTATCTAAAAATAAAATATGCTAAAATTCACCTTCATCCCTGCTGTGCACCAACAGCTTAGTGGTAGAATCTCCGACTGACACCAATTCAGTCAGGTTTCGATCCTAGCTAGAGGCAGCGAAACAGTCTGTCTGTGGATGACATATATATATTTATATATATATATTCTTTTATAAGAAGCTAATCCATCCTTAGTAAGTCAAATTTCAATCAAAAGGACTGTTAGACAAAGTGGTAATGGAAAGCAAGATGGAATGACTATTAGCTGTAAGAAAACAATGTATACTTGTCAGCAAAAAAGATAGCACAGGTGTAAGTTAGGTGTTGGGGATATCAAATCAAACAGTTACAAAATTCAACTACAAGGTGCATGTAATAACAGATGACACAAAATGTAAGGTACATAGGAATAGTGAAAGATGTCTTTCAGAAACTAAGCATAGTACTTAAACATAGGAAAATACTGAAAGAAACAAGCAAAAAATACAAGTGCCGAACTGCTATTTCTTCATTTGTTCAATGAATGTTGAATAATTTCCTCACAAATGAAGAAGTGACTTAAAGTAATAGAGATGTGGTTCTACTGACAAATTCTGAGAATATCAGGAATAGAACATGTGAACAATAAGGAAGTCTTAAGGAAAATAAAAAATGCAAAGAGACTTATACTTGCAATCAGAAAGAGACGGATAAAATTTCTGGGATGTAATGAGGAAAAAGGGCTGAGAGAATCAAACACTCACAGGACATAATGAAGGCTTGGGGAAAAATGAGTTTGCGTAAATGGATGGCAGAAGAATGGCAAAGAGTGAAAAGTTACAGCAACAAGACAGGAAGTTGTGGAGAGCCATGATTCTGTCTCTCAGGGACATAGTGCATAAACAAAGTGAATGGATGGTAGAATAAAGGCAAGTGGGGATAGCAAAAAGTCATTTAAAGCAACAAAAGAAAGGAAGTTGTAGAGAGCCATGATCAGCCATATTCTGAAAAGACATAACACATAAAAAGTGTCAAAAGTTACTTAAAGGAACAAAAGGAAAATTATGGAGAGCTGTGTATGCCTGTGTTTTGAATGGATTGTACATATAAATGAAGAATTGAAATTATGTTTTATATATGCCATGTCATCTGCGATCATGGCTCTCCACAACTTCCTGCCTTTTGTAGTTCATAGTAATGTTTATCTTTTTACCATTACTCCCACTCGCCATTCTGCCACTCATTCACATCGACTCATCATGTAGGTGGTCTGCTGCATACCCTTGTCCCTTTAATATGTCCTGTGAGTGTCAAATTTTCCAAGCCCTCCTTCCTCGTTATGTGTCCCAGAAATTTCAGCTCACTCTTTCTGATTTTAAGGATAAGTGTTTCTTTTTTTATCATTATCTTCAGCATTACTTACATGTTCAATCCATAGTATTCTCAGCATTCTTCTGTAGAACCAATCCTGTTGCTTCAAGTTTCTTCTTCATCTGTAAGGAGATTGTTCAATATTCACTGCTATTTATTTATTTTTACATAACAATTCAGTACTCTTTTCTTTGTTTCTAATATAATTTTCCTGTTTCTTAATACTTTGCTTAGCTTTAGGATGGCATTATAATAAGTGTCTAAATGTATTTGTTCCTCATATTCAGGACTCTTTTCTTTGTTTCTAATGGAATTTTCCTGTTTCTTAATACTTTGCTTAGCTTTAGGATGGCATTATAATAAGTGTCTAAATGTATTTGTTCCTCATATTCAGCGCTCTTTTCTTTGTTTCTAATGTAATTTTCCTGTTTCTTAATACTTTGCTTAGCTTTAGGATGGCATTATCATAAGTGTCTAAATGTATTTGTTCCTCATATTCAGCACTCTTTTCTTTGTTTCTAATGAAATTTTCCTGTTTCTTAATACTTTGCTTAGCTTTAGGATGGCATTATAAGTGTCTAAATGTATTTGCTCCTCATATTCAGCACTCTTTTCTTTGTTTCTAATGGAATTTTCCTGTTTCTTAATACTTTGCTTAGCTTTAGGATGGCATTATAATAAGTGTCTAAATGTATTTGCTCCTCATATTCAGTACTCTTTTCTTTGTTTCTAATGTAATTTTCCTGTTTCTTAATACTTTGCTTAGCTTTAGGATGGCATTATAATAAGTGTCTAAATGTATTTGCTCCTCATATTCAGTACTCTTTTCTTTGTTTCTAATGTAATTTTCCTGTTTCTTAATACTTTGCTCAGCTTTAGGATGGCATTATAATAAGTGTCTAAATGTATTTGCTCCTCATATTCAGTACTCTTTTCTTTGTTTCTAATGAAATTTTCCAGTTTCTTAATACTTTGCTCAGCTTTAGGATGGCATTATAATAAGTGTCTAAATGTATTTGCTCCTCATATTCAGCGCTCTTTTCTTTGTTTCTAGTGAAATTTTCCTGTTTCTTAATACTTAGCAAATGTTGAAACTAGTCAGTACCTAGTTGGATGACCGCTTGGAAATTAACCATAAAAAATCAATCGGTTCAACTTTTAGTTTTTGTGGAGATAATTTTTAAACAAATATATGCATTAAAAAATTACAATTCCATTGAGCTGTTATTTTTCTTTGTTCAGATTTTTATTTAATCTCTAATCTGAAGTGATCTTCATTTGAAAATGAAAAAAAAAACGCCCAATCGATAATGTTGACATGTTTTGGTAGCTGCATAAGTTGCATTCATTTTCTTCCTAATAATTAAAGCAAATATAATTGTCTTGTAGATTTTTCATTATCTGAGTGCCACAAGTATAGGTATTGATTTAAGTATTTTTTTTACCAACATTCACTCAATAGAATGCCCGAGAGCCACTCAAGGTAAAAGGTAAGTGTGTAGTTGTAAGCGCATAAGAAAGGGCAAGAAGTGAAGTTCTTGGGGTTATACAGGAAAGATAACAGCGAATTCTAGACTTGAAGAGGTCAAGATTTAATTAGTGAAAGGGGACCTTAAGAGTATAGAGTTTAAGTAGATTTTAGAAGGAAACAGAAACCCAATACTAAACAGAAAGCAAGAGATGAACCTCTACTCCTGAGCAAAAGGCTGGGCAGCATTGTGAACCTACTGCTTTAAAGTAGTAATTTTGATTTACATGGAAGAGCAAAAAGGAAGTGTGCGTGAGCTGAACGCACTCCTTTGTCAGTTCCTTTGGTCTGCCAGTGACAAGACATTTGTCCAGGTAGAAGGTAAGTGTGTAGTTGTAAGCGCATAAGAAAGGGCAACAAGTGAAGTTCTTGGGGTTATACAGGAAAGATAACAGTGAATTCTAGACTTGAAGAGGTCAAGATTTAATTAGTGAAGAAAAATTCAGAGTTGAAGTAGACTTTACAAGGAAACAGAAACCCAATCCTAAACAGGTAACACAGGATAAATATTTACGCCTATTCAAAAGACTGGGGAGGTGTGTGAAAAGGACAATAGGCAAACCTATCTACTCCGATTGGGAGAGAAAAAAATAATAATTAGAGAATAAAATTTTATAGTTCAGGCAAAGGTGTCAGAAATACAGAGGTGAAGGAACTGGAAACACAATCTTAAAGAGGAAACAAGGGATAAACCTCTACTCCTGTTCAAAAAAACAGGGGAGGTGTATGAACCGGATGATAGGCAGTCAAATCATGTAAAGTTTCCAAAGAAAAGAAACACACATATATAATTTACCACATATTAGAAATTAGTCTTAATTAGTTTTATTATAACAAAAATGATTGCAAATCAAATCTAGCAAGAACTTTTTCATATAGTTATGTTAAGAAATATATTCATAATAAATTGTAAATCAAATCCAAAAAGTGGAAGGGACAATAGCCGAGTGGATTAATTCATTGGTTCGTGAATTTTGTAATATAGTAGTTGTGGGTTCAATCCCTGGGCCGGGCAGTGTGTACTTGGACTCAATGGAAATAGGTGAGCAATAATTGAGCAGTACTAAAAATAAGAACTAGATGAGATGTCCCTAGACATGGGCAGTGGAACGAGAGCAGTCAACTTTAATTAAATAAAGGATTCAGTTCAAAATTCCCTGTAGGTTACCCGATTCGATATACACCAACACAGTGACTTTCTCTGAACACGGACTCAACATTCTCATGTGGATGTTACTCTCTTCTTTCTGGAGTAGGTGCATATATGTCCATTTGCCACACTCTTCACCCCAATATGCACAAGCACATCCGGGCCCTTCACATATTCGCTGACATCAGGTGAATCATGGATCACCACCTCTGGTTAGGTCAACCCAGCAGCTGGATTTTCCAAAAGACACTGAGTGCAAAGTCTGTTCTGGCATGATCTCGGGTGAGATACATATTACACTGGAACTGCAACACAGGTTCCTAGTTTGAGTGAAAGCAACATATAATTGTCTTTTATGGGACATAGGTTGGTCTAAGTTAATATCAACCTTATTGAATGTTTTTTCTATTATTGTCATTGCATTTTTTTTTTTTTTTTTTTTTTTTTCTAATTGGTATCACCCCAAGCAAGGCAATAAAGCCACTAAAACACAAGGGGTGGAGGAATTAGGAACAGAAAATTAATGAGTGGAAAGAGAGTAATTGGTTAGTAGATAGTTATTGACATTGCATTTTAATTTTTGCAGATTAAAGTTGACTGGAAAGCATGGAGCTGGAAAGGAGTTCCACAATTGAAAAGTGCAAGAAAAGAAACTGTCAGTAGAGAACTTACGGTTATGTCTAGCCAGCTCAATTGTGAATTGATGAGATTTTGATGCCAATTCAGTACTGTGATTACAGTCTAGGTACCATAGCAAAGAACCTTCCCAAACAATTACCATGAGACTATTTATAAAATAAGGCACAGAGGCAACCTTACAGCAGTGGGTAAGTGACTGAAGCCAAGCTGCCAGATCAGGACCAATAATATTGCTGATTCTTCTTTGGATCTTAAGGAGCTCTAGATAAATAGCAGAGACACCAGACCATATATGGCAGCAATATTCTAAGCATGGATGAATAGTAGACTTATAGATATATAAGATAGATTCTAGAGAGAAAAATTGTCTCACATGACACAGTGAACCAATTTTTTGGAAGCTGACCTAGCAATGGATTCAATATAGTCTTGCAACTACATGGCAGCTGAGAACATTAACCCAAGAAGTCACAATGAGCCACTTTCCTGGGGGCCAGCATCAATTATGCTGATGGAAGGCAAATAGGGGTCTCTCAGATAATTAATAGAAAGAAGTTTAGCTTTGGAGGTGTTAAAATTAAACAAGACCTCTTTTGCCTCAGTTAATGATGGGCTGAAGGTCGTTTTGGACATTGGCTGCTATTTTGACCTTGTTAGACTGATTATTACCCTTACTATTGAGGCAGGAGTAAATGGTAGTGTCATCAACATAGATACCAAGTTGAAAGCTGATGTCATTGGTAAGGTCATTAATGAAAATTAAAAATGGAGTAGGACCAAGAATGTAGCCCCAGGGGACACCCATGTTAATATGAAAGGATATAGATAAGTTGCCGTTCAGAATAACTTTCATTTCATGATTTGATAGGAAAGACTGGATCACTTCAAAAATATGTCCAGACACACTGTAACTTTTCAGCTTATGGAGAAGTCCTGAATGCCAGATCCTGTCTAAGGCTTTCGAGATGTCCAAAGTTACAGCCTGGGCTTTGCTGTTTTTATCTAGAACCCCCTCAGCTTTATGTATTTCTCCATTTACCCCCTACTCCCATACAAAAAATTCATAGCCATCATAAAGCATTGATGAAATATTTTTAAATTATCAGGTACTTCAATTATTTACCCCTGACTATATAATTTTTTACCTCTTAGGTGTAAATTTACCCCTGGTTGAGAACCTCTGATCTAGAGCATGATAGACTCTTTCTGTAATGACAATATAAGTTAATATCAACTTTACTGAATGTTTTTTGCATTATTGTCAGAGTATATGACAGTCACAAAGAAAACTGGATCCTTTTTTGAGTTTTCTTTTTATACTAATGTTCATTCAACATAAGGACCACTCTATGTAAATGGTTACTGTGTGGTTTTGTATGAGTATAAGAAAAAGTCAAGAAATGAAATTCATGGGGTTATTCAGGAAAGATAACGGTTAACCCTCCACTTGAAGAGGTCAAGATATAGTGATTGGGAAAACATCCTTCCAGGAGTCTGTTCTCAAAAGCAGCAGTTCTTGGGAAGAAGCTGTCCAAATAGAACATACTTGTTACCATTGGAATACAAAGGGAACAGGGATGATTCACACTTACGTATATAACATGGCAGATCCAAGTTGTAAATGTTGAAGGCAGTAGGACTAAGTAATCTAGCTAATCAGAGCACAAGTTATGGAAATAACAATAGAGCAGTAAACAGCAAATTTTAGTCACTTGGCACCATTTTTCCATATTAGTATCAAATTCTATCTTCCTGTAAGATTAATGAGGTTTCAGTAAATTTCTTTGACAATTTCAAGTTGGATTTAATTGGAAAGTCATTACAATTTACCCACATTCAAAACTCAAGTCATGTTCTTAAAAAAGTCTTGTCAGATTGACACTTTCATATGAAAGCCATGCATGGCGCCAAACATGTTCAGCTGTAAGCAAAACTTTCTCAGTTCAAAGGTTAAAAATGGCTTTGACTGAAGGAAGCCGGTGGATCTTGGTAAAGACCATCCTTTTTGAACATTGTGGAATGGAGCTACATAATCACAAAGAACTGTACCCGATATCAGAAACCACATCACTTGAGGATTTGTAACAGCTAAAATGGCTAGTACATGTAATTCAAAGAGAAAATAATTTCATAATCAAGTTGTTGACCTTCCACAATATTTCATACAAACGGCAAGGAAGGAAATCTCCCATCAAAAAAAAGAGTGATAACAGCTACTGGAATTGAGAAACCTATTTTCTTGAAAAATTGTTTTGAGAGAAAGATTTTACATATTTCAACTGAAAGCAACACTGGCTACTCTCTAAATGTATTTCAAATGTTTGAGGAAACCGCTAATATAGGCTGTTCCAATAACTTGGACCGATTTAAATATAAATTAAGTTTAAGCATCTAATGATTTTTTTTCTTTTTCTCTCAGATTTAACAACTTAAGTCTTTGGCAATTTCAACCATGAAAAGATTAACAATCAATCTTGATATGAAATGAACAAAGTCCGACAATTATTTTAAGACATTTTTATGTTTATACATTCTTTTTTATAGATGCGAATATTTAAGTAAATTCTCTGTTAATAATAATCAGTATTATCAACATAAAAATGTCTTAAAATAATCAAACTCGTGCTAAAATTATCAAAGCCTATTATGAAAATGGACGTTCAAATTTATAAATATTCAACCCAGTGATTCTGGCAGCAAAGCACATCAAACAGTGGCCATTTGTGGATGCAGTGGCTTTTCAACAATCTTCCTTGGATTTTCATCAGCCCAAATGTGACAATTCTGCTTATTAATGAATCCGCCAAGATGAAAATGGGCTTCATCACTAAAAAGGATTTTTTGCAAAAAATCTTCATCGGCTTGTCTTTGCTCGTGCACACAATTGATGAATGTACGGCGCTCCAAATGGTCAGCAGGTTTCAGTTCTTGTGTCAATTGAATTTTGTAAGCATGTAGAGACAAATCTTTTGTCAAAATTCCATGTAAGGTTGTTGTGGAGAGGTTCAATTCTTGCGTGTGATAATGAATAGAGGTGTCTGGATTTTTGGCCACATTCTCGTGCACTGCAACGTTTTCAGTTGAACGGCATAAACAAGCATGCAATGGTGTTTTCACATCTGCCACCGACACAGTTTGTTTGAATTTACAAACAGTTTTTTCAATTGCAGTCTCGGTTGGTTGATTATGTTGACCAAAAAAAGTTGCGAAGTGTGCAAAAAGCATTTCTGTTTGAACGTCCATTTTTGTAATAGGCTTCGATAACTTTAACACGTTTGATTGTTAATCTTTCAATTGTTGAAATTGTCAAAGACTTAAGTTGTTAAATCTGAGAGAAAAAGAAAAAAAAAATCATTTTAAAATTAAAAATAATTCACATTCCAAGTTATTGGAACACCCTATATTACAATTACATTATTTTGGATTTGATTTATATGGTAGCATTTCACATAGTGAAGAATATAATGATTCAATCGGATGACATCCAATATCTCTGTAGGTAGCACTTACAAATTCATAGTGAAATAAGGTAGTCAGTTATTCAAGGAAAGAACAATGCATGGTCATCTCATAAGTTACATCACTTAAAGTGCAGTTGACCAAGGACCCTTCCGCACGTGATGCTGATGCTTTCTCTACATCATCTGCTACTTGTACCTGGCTAATTATAGAAGTGTTTCTATTTCCAAACTGAAGTAACTGATTTTCAAACTCCTTTTGTTCTCCATATTTTGAGCTAGTCAATACTGTCTGAAGTTCAGAGATGAGAGCACTTGAGATAGACATCGAGAATAAATCTCTGCATTGTTCAAGGAAGAGCTAAGACTTACCTTTTCTTAGTACAATATAATGATCCTATCACCAAAAAGACTGTCTATCCCAGTAATATCTTGCAGGCGTTTATCAATAGCATGCAGGACAAAGCTTAGGTATCATCAATTAAGTCTTTATCACTTACTAAATTGCAGATTGGAGATACCAAAATCAAACAAGTACAATAATTTAAATATCTGGAAAATATTTTAACAGAGAATGGAAAGTATGACACTGCAATGTGAAGGTACATTGGCATAGCGAAAGATGCCTTCCAAAATCCAAGCAAAATAAGAAACAGAAAAATTTCTTTTGGAACAAAGAAGAGTACTGAATAGTTACATAATGTCAGTGCTTCTATACGGCAATGAATACTGAACAATCTCTTTGCAGATGAAGAGACTTGTAGCAAAAGAAATACTGTTTTACAGATAGATGCTGAGAATATCATGGACTGAACATGTGAGCAGCAACAAAGTTTTAGAGAAAATAGAAAGAAAAGGAAGACTTCTACTTGACATCAGAAAAAGATAAATGAGATTTCTAAGGCACATAATGAGGAAAGAAGGTTTGGAAAATTAGATATTCACAGGACAGATTGAAGGTAAGAGGGATAGAGGAAAACAATGCATAACCTGGTGAGCTGGAGTAAATAGATACCAGAAGTTTTAGGAGCAATAAGAAAAATACAAAATTTATTAAGAGTGACAAATGAGTGGAAATTGTGGAGAGCCATGATTATCTACATCCTGAAGGGACATGGCACAAAGAAGAAGAAATGGACTTGATCAGAGGCAGAAGATATATTACATTTCCAAAGAATGGCTTGTTAAATTTAACACCTCTAAAAGTAATCTGTTCTCTTTTAATCATCTGACAGAACTGTTTTTTGCCTTCCATCAATATGGCTGATGCTAACCTTCAAGAGTTTCATGAGTGTATAACATTTACTGAATAGTAATACACACAAATTGCCACAAGAATGTCACAGCTTTGATAGTATTCTAAATGTGGAACTCTCTTCTGGAGTATATTCTAATTTTTTTTCTTTAAGTTTTAGCATCTTTTGGGTCTTGGATTCAGTCAGGTGTAAAAGACATGGAGATCAGAATTGAGAAAAGTTGAATCGCAGTAAACAAAAAGGAAAAGTTATGAAAATCAAATATCCAAATATCCATCTTAATATAAGGTTCATTCATGGCACAGTTAAAAGCACACTGTTTTACAATGCTGAAACCTGAACTTTAACAAAGAAGTGTTGTAAAATATGGCAAAGGTATGTTGAGGTTGGGGCGGGGGAGACCTAACTGATTGCTTTCCCAAAAAGTGTGTTGGGGGTAATAGTCAGAGAAAGGAAAGAGATAGAAGGTAACAAAATATCACTACCTCAGAAACCACAGCACAGTAACTTTTGGAACAAAAGAACTTTAAATATAATGTCTATTGACGTCTTCTGGTGTCTTGATCTTAATCCTCGTTCTTCTCTTTATCCTTTCTTCAAACACCCCTCTTTACTCTTGCTAGTGGCACTCCCACCTTGCTTGGGGTGAAATGCTTAAAAATATATATATATATAAGGATAAGTGTGATTAACAATACCACAAGGATCATTTATTCATGAGATCATGCAGTATTTTATTTGATTTCTTATCTAGAATATCTGCAGACAATCCATCAGTACCATCTCTATTTTGAATTTTGTCTTTGGTCATAAACATAATCAACATATGATAGTGAAGACATTCTAGTTTCTGAATTTTGATTTTTTTTTTTTTTTTTTTTTTTTTTTACACCATTTACATTATTCGGACTATAGTTGTCATCTTTGCCACCATATTTATTACGTTTCAGCCATTGTACACTCCAGCCTTCTTCAGGTAGTTGGAATGTTGAACTGAACCCTTTACTTTGCTCACTGGTGTAGACTTGAGGACACATGGCACAGTGGATAAAGGTGTTAGATAGATCCAGTGACAGGACCCAAACAGTATGAGTTAAGGCAGTGGAGAACTTGGAGAGGGAAATTAACAGGAGGTAACTGATAACTGACATCCATTAGACATGGCATATGGAACTAAAACAGTCTACCCCAGTGAGCGAAATAAAGGGTTCAGTCTGACATTCCAACCACCTGAAGAAGTCCGGAGCGTACAATGGCTGAAACATAATAAATATGGCGACAAAGATGAGGACAATAGTCCAAATAATGTAAATAGTGTACATAATACCGCATCTTGGAAATATAGCTATTTTTTTTTATACTATTTATCAACCTTTTGCAGGTTACTTAAAACCAGAAAATATTTTTAGATTTTAAGAAGTTTTTGAAGATAATGATTTTTACTGATACAAGATCTACTAACCAATCCCTAGCTGGTTGGTGGAATGGTGGATATAACAAACCCAACTGGAACTTGGCTCTCCGTTTTCCAATTCTGAGCTGTTATCCATTACACCATCAGCTTGCAGCACTTGGTATTCCAGAGTGGTCACCCATCTAGGTACTGACCAGGCTTGATGTTGCTTAACTTCAGTGATCGTACAAGAACCAATGTTTCAATATGATATGGCCATAAGCCCTTTATTTTTAATTTTTTTTTTTTTGATCCTAAATACAGGGTCTGATCAAAAAGTCTCTGGACTGTTGCTATAGTAACAAAGCTAGGATATACAGTGTGAAGCCTTTTGGCACAGATTGACCTTGAACTCTGTCACTCATACACACTAAGTCATAATGTTCTTGCTCACGTTCATTGTTTATAGCAGTGATTGTAAAAGAAAGTGTGGAGAGTGTGGATGTCTCACCATACCACAGAAATTCCATCAGTGACCATGGCTTGTGCAGCAGATTTTGGCTAAGCGCATTCTTTCAAGATTCAACAACCACTGTATTCCCCTGCAACTTTGACCTCTTTCCAAAGGTCAAATCCCATTTGAAAGGAACAAGATTTCAGGACGTCAAGGAAATCCAAGAGAATGCAACTAGGCAGCTGCTCACTATCCCAGAAAATGGAAATGACATGGAATAAAGCATGTGGATTCAGAAGGGGACTACTTTGAAAGAGATTAAATGGCTAATTGATATATGTTGTAATTTTCTGTTTACAGCACCAGTCCTGATACTTTTCGATCAGACCTCATATAATTAACAGGACATACTAATTTTTCAAAGTAAATAGTTTGAGCATCTGCTATACAAAATACATGCTAGTCCTTGATCTCCTTTTCAGAATTCAGTAAGATGAAAATTCAAAGACTCTTGCAATTAAGCCTGGCTGATATTTTCTTTACTGTTTCTCATGGTTCCATTTTACTGCAAGTTATTGATTTTTGGTCGTCTTATGTTCCATGTATAGGTTTAAAAATTGCCTGTTTTATCATATTTTGCCAGGATTGCCATAGCATCTGGAAAATATTAATGCATGGTTTGCTGACTTCATGAATATGAAGAAGGCAATATCACTAGAGATATTTCTAAATTTCTATCTACTTCTTCATCGAGATGGTCTGTTAACCATGTGTGAAGAGAAAATGAATGATGTATACAGAATAGAAAGTCATAATACAAAGATTTATTTAACCTTTGCAAAAAGGCAATCCTAAATGAACTACAAGTCCTACCAGGATTTATTATTAGTGAGCACAGTTTTAACAGGATATGCAGATGATACCTGTGTTGATGGCAAACACAGAAAGAAAACTACTGGAACTTCTAGACAAGGAAATAAAGATATATGGAAAGAAAGAACTAACCATCAATTGTAAGAAGACAGAATGTATAGAGATAAAGAGAGATAGATAGAGAGAGATAGAATGTATGGTTGTCAGAGAGAGGAAGAAGCCAAGTAAAGGAAAGTGAGAAGAAAGGACTAAACATCAATTGTAAGAAGATACAATGTATGGTTGTCAGAAAAAGGGAACTGCTCAAGATACAAGCCATGAATTGGAGATGTCAAAATAAAGTTAGTTCAACAATTTAAATATCTGGGATGATAGAAAATGGGCACCAAATTCCAAACGTGCACTGAAATAACAAAAGATGCCTTCTCAAAGCTAAATAAAGTATTATGAAATAGTAAAATTTCATTAGAAACAAAATGTGCTGAACTGCTATATAATATCAGTCCTCTATGGCAGCGAATGCTGGACAATCTCCTCACAGATGAAGAGAAGACTTGAAGTAACATTGATGTGGTTCTACAGAAGGATGCTGAGAATACCATAGACGAATAATGTAAGCAACGGAGAAGCTTTCAGGAAAATGGACATTTATACTTAGAACCAGATAGGTGAAATTTGTGAGACACATAAGGAGGAAATAGTGCTTGGAGAATTTGACACCCACAAGACATTGAAGAGAAGGGCAACAGAAGGAAGTATATAGTAACCTACTTAACAAATTTGTATAAATGGATGGCAGAACAGGAACCGGGAGGGAGATATATTAAAAAGGTAAACAGTGCTAAGAGCTACAAGGAATAGGAAGTTGTGGAGAGATAAGATCGCCCACGTCCTGAAGGGACATGGCACACAAGTAAAAAACAAAAAAACTGCTTAACTGAGATGATTCCTTAGAAACTACAACTGACATACACTATGTACAACTGAAATGCAGTAGACATTAGCATTAGTGGAATGTAGCTTATCAGAATATTTGCCAAAGAAATAAATCAGTTTCGTCTGGGGTAAAGGGGGTTGTAGAGTGGTAAATAATTCATCATCCACAAGGCAGTGTAGATGTCTTCAAACTCTATCAAAACTGGAAAGTGAAGATTGAGCAGCTCCAGTCCACATATGGTGGCAGTAATCTATTTGTGGTCTGGTCTCGCTCTTGTAAAGGTAAAACATAGCAGGAGGACTTAGGTACTTACTGGAAGAGTACAAGGAACTGACCATTTTTTCCAGGATCTTTAGTGAACATAATGTTTTTATTGGTTCCTCTGCTGTTAAGCTTATCTCTATCTCTCTCTATCTCTCTATCTCTCTCTCTCTCTCTATCTCTCTCTATCTATCTATCTCTATCTATCTATCTATCTCTATCTATCTATCATTGCTGCTGCTGAAGATTCTTTTAGTAGGCACTTTTCTGGGGGCAAATTGCATTCTCTCTGGTTCCTATCAGTGAGTTTGGGGGGGGGGATCATTTTCACCAAAGATTGATAGATTGATTTGTTTTGTTTTTTTGTTTTGTTTTTTTTTTCTTTTTCTATGGCTTATCAGCCTTTTTTCAGGTTTTTTAAAGCCAGAAAATATTTTCAGATTGTAAGAATTGCTGAAACTAAAAAATGTCAAGCCAAATCAGTACCAAGATGGGTGACCAGTTTGGAATACCTGGGGCTGTAAACTTGGATGTGCTGGTAGTGTAACGGATGACATCTTGGAATTGGAATTTGGAGAGCAGAGTTCCAATTCCTGTTGGGTTTATTATATTCACTTACGTGCAAATGCCCTTTGGAAAGGGGTATGGATTTAACTCTTCTCCTCTTAAGACTTGTATCAGTAAATCATTATCTCCAAAAATTTCTTACAATCTAAAAATATTTTCTGGCTTTAAATAACCTGCAAAACGTTAAGTTGTAAAAAACAAATCAACCAATCAAAAAACAGACAAAAACTGGAGGCATTTATTTTCAGGTTGAAGGGAAACTGTGTGGTAATTTTTTTCCTTTGACTGAAAATAATAATGTCCTTGAAATGCAGTTATTAAAAAGCATTTTTGTAATTCCTAAATGTTTTGCAAAGGGGTTAATTTCCATCAAAAAAGAGTTCATAATCATTCTGGCTAAGTCTGCAATTGAGGGAAGTTAATTTTTCCATTTTGACACCACTATAGAAATACATTTTGCAAATGCAAGAGCTTCATAAAAATTACATGGGATATTCATGGCACTAATATTGTAAGCATTGACTTTCATTTTTTTGTTTTGTTTTTTTTAAAGATTTTGTTGTTTTATCCTCATTTTTTTATTGCTCTTGTGTCAAGTTTTTAATTCCCCTTTTGATATATTTGCTGCAGCCTTTGTAAAAAGAATTAAAAAAAAATCTTTGTCATTGGTCTTTATTCATATTTGCTCTCATTTTCTCTCTTGCTTGTACATTGTCTGTTTTTCATTCATAGCAACTTGTTTGTTTTTTCCTAGAGCTGCCGCCATTCCTGCTCGATTGTCTCATGCCTCTGTTCTTCTCTATTTTCTTGTCTCTCCACCCACCATTATCTCTGCAATATTTTTACAGCAATGTTTGTAAATTGTAATGTAGCTATCTTTAAAATATGAATACAGCTACAGTTCACAATTTTCTTAATTTTTCTAGATTTATACCCATTTTGTTATATATATATATATATATATATATATATATATATATATATTCGGACAGTTCTTATATAATTTATCCTCTGAAAAGAAAAACTTTATTAAATCACACGAGAAATTATATAAAAAACTAAATAAAAGCACCTTGTCAGTCATTTTTAATGAAATGTGCATATATATATATATATATATATATATATATAATAAGACAACTGAAAATTATGAGAATTTAATGCTTTTTGAGGCTAGAAGGATTTCTATCAGTCACTCAGATATAAATTTTGATAATATTCAATAAATCAAGAAAAATTAACTTAAATGAGGGCTAACCAGATAAGTAAATTGAACTCTTCTTGACTTATTGAACATATCTATCTCTCTCTCTCTCTCTCTCTATATATATATATATATATATATATATATATATATATATATATATATATATATATATATATATATATATATATATAGAGAGAGAGAGAGAGATATGAATTAATGGATTTTATTTTAATCCAGCAGTATTTCATAAATTATTTTAGTGGATACTCATGTTTGAGTAGATACCCCATGAATAATGTGAATTACATGTACGAGTCTGTATGTTCTTTATTCTCCCTCAGATGTACAGGCCAATGGACATAGTTTACACTGATTTAAAAAAAAAAAAAAATGGGTTGTGTACTCAACTCCCAAAACTAGCTTTAACAACCATAGCCAATCTACTGCAAAGAGCTTTAAGTTTTTTTTTAATAGCTGTCTTTTGTTTTAATAAAGTATAAACACCAAAAATCACATTTTTCACTTGCCCTAGGTCAAAGGTTAGGACCCAACATGTGATTATAAAACAAATGCAGGTCAAAAATTATTTTTTTAAATTATATATATATATATATATATATATAATATAAAATTAACTGATTGGTGTTACCTTCAGCATCCCATCTCGAGAGTTTTGTAGAGTGGCCCTCTAGCAATCACTCTGTCCATTCGTCAGGGGATATCAGTAATTATATATATATATATATATATATATATATATATATATATATATATATAGGTAGCATATCTTCATTCAAGCATATTTGGTTGAATAATCTAGACATATTATGTCTATTTTTATTTTAATCCTCAAATTCATGGATCAATTTCTTAATGCTGTTACAAAACTGGGTAAGAAAGACGCCATCATTATTTTACTTCAGTTTGAACTATTTTTCTGGTTTCTGGAGAGAATTTGTGCATAAATTGTCCAATGTCTTTTGGGCATTTACAGATTTTATAAGTCATGATCAAAGAATTGTGTGTTTCAATAATATTTGGATTATATTCAAATTCTCTCTCAAACAAAAAACAGTTTGAATCATAGGTAAGACTGTTCTTTCCTCTTTAATAAAATTGTGAAAGATGTTTCTTTTAAATTTCAATGTTACACTTTGGTAACAAAAGTTATGTATGACTCCTTTTCAAGACTAATCATTTTCTTTCATTGTAACCAGCTTCAATTCAACTTTTGACCTCTTGCTATGCACAAGTAACTCAACTAGTCATTATAAATTTAACTTGCATACTCTTTGAGTATACAGTCAAAATTTCATTTTAAATGAATAGCTGATAGGAATCACTAATGATTATAATCATTTTATTATTTTATCTTTTCCAGAAACACAGCATTGCATATGGCCGTTTTTTGTGGCCGGGCTGATTTAATGGAATTACTGTTACAGAGTGGAAGCAAGGTAAGTTTCATGAATGTATTCTAAGATTTAAACTGGTAGTTGATTAATTAATATTGATTTAATTAACATTCTTCTCAACCATATTTTCTCAATTACAATCTTGTCAGAAAATATAGAATTTGTAATTATTAAACACCTTGATTTTTTTTTTTCTAAGTAAGGATAAACCAATGCAAAGCTCAAGAGCCACTTGAGGTAGAGGGTTACGGAATGTGGTGTATGATATGAATGTAGGAGGAGGTAGAAGGAAGTGAGGATAAGGAGGATATTAGGCAACTGATCTGTAACTTGAAGAGGTTAAGAAGAATCAAGTAGCAGTTCTAAAAAAAAAAAATGCATGAGTAGAACTTCCTCCTTACAAATGGAATATGGGGAAATGTGGGTGATTTGACTTTGAAAGACCATGCTATAAAGGACTTGTTCTTAACAAACTGGGCTTGATTTCTATGCCTCAGAAATTAGCTAGCAAAAGTGTAAATTATTGTGGCTCTCATGATTGAAGACGAATATTTTTTGGCAAAGTATTAGAGGCTCTAATTGATTTCAAATTGGTTAAGTTTCTTTCTTCACCTGACCTTTTTTCAGATAAACAATGACTTTTGTTTCACTTGGTCTACCACCAATGTGCTAACATTTATGCCTCAAGTTATAAGTAGGAACAGTGAGGCTCAAGCTGTGGGTTTAGATATATTGAAGGTGTTTGACAAGGTTTAGTATGCTAGTCGTCTCTACAAACTCAACGCCTATGGTGTCTTTGGATGAATAGATTACTTAATTTTTAACAAATCATGCAATGAAGGACATATTGAACCTAATGCTTCGAGATAATTTCACATTAAATCATGGAATGAAGGACATATTGAACCTAATGCTTCGAGATAATTTCACATTAAATCATGGAATGAAGGACATATTGAACCTAATGCTTCGAGATAATTTCACATTAAATCATGCAATGAAGGACATATTGAACCTAATGCTTCGAGATAATTTCACATTAAATCCTGCAATGAAGGACATATTGAACCTAATGCTTCGAGATAATTTCACATTAATGTGCAGGTCCACCAGGACTCTATCGTTGTTTCTTATCTTCTTCAACAACCTTCTTGATGTTATCAGTTCCCAACTAGGCATTTATGATGACAACAACTATTTATGCCCATCTTAGTAGCAAGTCCGACAGGTTCAGAAAAGTAATAATAATATTACAATGAAGCAGTCATACAAGTTCATGCCACTTTGACTGATAAAATACAACAATAAAATTCTTGGAATTGCCATATTAGTAAATTCAAGAACGCTCTCACTTAAATTTTCAAAATTCAACCTTAGCATTGCGACTGCACGCTCCCGAATTTTGTGATTGTTAACAATAACACACTTCAAAAGACACATATTTCAACTTGTAATACATTTATTTTCATCTCAGATGTTACCTGAATTTTACCTATAAAGAAAAATGATATCCATGCCTGACGATGATAGGATGACCTATCGAAAGTACTAGCATACAGAACATCTAAAAACCAGGATCGCATCATTCAATGAGTGGTTAGTGGGTTAATATTTTTAAAATTTGTTAGCGTATGAATTCGCCCTTTATTACATTAACCTTACTAATTTATTCTGACTGCTTCATTATTATTATATATATATATATATATATATATATATATATATATATATAAACAAAGTGAACATAAAGCTCAGATATTCACAATTAGGAGCTGCCATGATAAAAAGCAAGTTTCAGAAAGCTCCTTTTCAAGAACTGTTACTTTGTGGAACAAACTCCTGAGAGATTGCTTCCCTGACAACTACATTGTTAGTCACTTTGAACCAGGGTCAACCAATATCTATCCTACTCATCCTCATAACACTCCTACTTCCCCTTTCCCTCTCCTTTACAATATCACTCAGTAACCTTCTATCTTGAGTACCTTTTCGGCCTTTGTATTGTGTGAACTATCAGTAAATAAAAACAATTTTTCAAAAAATTCTATCCATTTTCTTTTTGCAGTGGAGCATCTTTGAAAGGACTAAAAAAAAATTTTTCCTTTTTAAAATTTTGATTTTAGCTGAAACATTAACTGAAGCCAAAATACTTTTGGTCAGTCTACTTTTTGATAGTCCGTAAGTTTTCCACATTTATGGTATTTGGTATTTGTACTCAAGTATGCTAAGTGACTATTTCAATCTTTGTGCTTAAATTGATTAATAATTTAAAAATTAATATGAATAATGAAACTTCATTTGAGGATTTTCAGTAGGCCAGCCATTTTCTGTTTGGGTTTTTTTTTTGGGGGGGGGGGGTTCTTTAATTATTTCACCCCAAGCAAGATAATAAAGCCACTATGATGCAAGGGGTTACTGAGTGAAAGAGAACATGAGAAAAAACACTATAAAGGAGAGAGAACAATAAAAGAAGAATTAAAGACAACAATTGACATTGCATTTAAATCCCTCTCTCCCCAAGCAAGCCACTAAGATGCAAAGGGGTTACTGAGTGTTAGAGAATATGAGAAAAACTACTATTAGGGGAGAGAACAATAAAAGAACAAAAATTAAGAAGACAGAAGATAACGATTGACATTTCATTTAAATGGGAATCAAGAAGCTGGAAGAGATTTCCACAAGCGAGAAGTGCCATAGAAGAAACTATTAGCATAAAACTTACAGTTACATTGAGCCATTTTAATTATAAAATGAGATCTTACTGTCAATCTAGTACTGTACTTAAATTCATAAAGTCTAGGTACAATAGGCAAAACTTCATCAGAACAATTAGCATGAGAGTATTTATAGAAAAAGCGCAAGAAAGCTACATTATGGCGGTGGGAAAGTGACTGAAGGTGAGATGCCTAGTCAGGACAAATAACATTGTAGGGTCTTTGGATTTTATCAAGAATCTCTAAATATATAACAGGAGCAATATTCAAGACCAGATGTGGCAGCAATATTCAAAGCAAGGATGAATAGAAAACAAATACGTAAGCTAGATTCCAGCAAAAAAGATTTTATCAAAATATGAATTATAATATACATAGTCACATTAGAATCATCATCCACTCTCCCTATTCCCTTTCTCTTCCCTGGTGGTGCTGGCAGAGACGGCTGTGAATCAGTTTGACGAGGCTATTCATGTGAATTTGTTTTTGGTGGATATCACTGTGCAACAGAGAAACCCCACACACTTGGCCAGAAGTGCCTCCCTCACAGCTCAAAGGGGATTGAGAAAGGCAAGATCTAGCATAGTATGTATTTAAAGACATTTTTATGTTTAACATTCTTTATATAGATACAAGTATTTAAGTAAATGCTCTGTTTATAATAAACAGTATTAAATAACATTTACCGGCCTGTATGTCTGAGAAATTTTCATAGAAAATATTCGTCCTTCAACAGGATCCGAACCTGTATCCTATACGGAACCGTCATATAGCCTGACGTGCCTTACCGCTCGGCCACAAAGGATCGTTCGGTTGGCAAGGTCGAATTTACTGCTTATAAACTTCAACCTTCCATGAATCTCTCACGTACATTCATAACTGCTCACGCCATATCAAATGTAAACAAATGACGTCACACATTATGAAAATTCATAGAAAATTTCTTGGACATTCAGGCCGGTAAATGTTATTTAATACAGTTTATTATAAACAGAGCATTTACTTAAATACTTGTATCTATAAAAAAAGAATGTTAAACATAAAAATGTCTTTAAATAATTGTCAGACTTTGTCCATTTCATAGTATGTATTATAATAATATCAAGAGTTGTGCTATATCAGCAGTCAAAATCACCAAAAGGATGTCTGATCAGTGTAACAGTTATCTATTCAGAATGTGGAATTGGAGAGCCAAGTTCAAATTCTGTCCTAGATAGACATGAATCTATCTCTACCCAGCTCAATAGCAGGGTAGAATGGTTTCTCTTTCTGTCACTTGAAGGCTTTACTCTGAATTTGAAACTCTGGAGAAGGCAGTGGGAAATCACAATCTTTCCCAAGAAGCCATGACAATTCATAGATAATAGAGAAAAAGATTATTGTGGAAAGCTATGATAACATATGTCCTGAAGAGACAGTGTTTTTTAAAAAAAATAATAATAGGACAAAAAATCTATACATTTTAAAAATATAGTAAATATCTTAACCCTATGCCAACCCTTAACCTCCGTTTGGCCAAATTTCTTGAAAAAAAATTTTTTTAATGAAATGTTGCCAATTGTTGTAATAAATAGTATACACTATTTAAAAATTGTGTAAAACTAATTTTATGAAAAATTTCCCTTTATAAGGAGCTCACTTATGAATTATCTACGTGTCTATATTTCTGAGATGACGTATTGTAACTACACTATTTACATCATTCAGACTGTTTGCCTCATACTTATTGCCATAAATAATGCTTGGAGAATTGAGTTACTAAAAGAGAATTAACTGATACTGAGATATTCAAAAAAAGGCATGGCACGTGGAATTAGAACAATCTACCCCTGTAGACTAAATGGAGTTCAGTTCAATATTCCAACGTATATCACCTGAAGAAGGCTGGAGTGTACAATAGCCAAAACATTGTGAATATGGCAATAAAGACGAAGACAACAGTCTGAATGATGTAAATAGTGTAAATATCTATCTGTTTATCTATCTGGCGCCTCGTAGCTCATAAAGCCTTAACAGAATGTCCCCACTCTTTCCTGTCAACAGCTGCTGCTTGCTCTTCACTTCAGGATTGCCAGCCCATTGCTTCACTCTCTTTCTATAATCCATTGCTATGCCATATTTGATCTTCTCCTTTTTCCTTCCGGGTTTCAGGTCGGTGCCACATTGTAGCCATTATTTGCATCTTGCCTTAAAGTGCAGCCATTGAACCTCCATCTTTGCCATAGCGTGACACTAAGTGTTTCTACAGAAGCATGCTGGAGCTGTTCTGCCGTTTTTACATGGTCTTTTCAGCTAATCTTGATGTTCCTTCTTAACCTATTATGAAACAGTTTAATAAGCTTGTCATCTCTAATTAATTTCCTAGATCTTGCAACCAAATAATTGACCAAAGATAACCAAGGTCTTATAAAGCCTGATTTTGATGCTTTTTCTCATCTTAGTTTCATTTGACACTGAAACGACTGACACATGTGGGGTTTTCTCTTAGAAACCTAAAATTGATACCATTTTTTTTTTTTTTTTTTTTTTTATACCTGACTAATATATTGAAATTGGTCACAATATGCAAATATTAGGTTATGTCATAAAGGATTTCTGCTCTTATTTACCAACTTTATTCTTCAAAGCATAAAGTACAGTTACATTTCTATTATATATTCACTATTATTGGCAATGACTTGTTGCCATTTACCACTCAGCTATTCAATATCTTTATATCTATTTGCTGGCATCACATGGCACATAAGGCCTCCACAGAATGGTGCCAATCTGCCCTGTCCACTGCTGCTGCTTGATCTTCACCTCAGGATTGTCAGTCCATTGCTTCACTCTCCCTTTCTGTAATCCATTGCTATGCCATACTTGATCTTCCCCTTCTCCTTTTTCCTTCAGGGTTTCAGATCAGTGTCACGTTGCAGTTGTTATTTGCGTCTTGCCTTAAAGTGTGGCTAATGAAGCTCTATCTTTGCCATAGATTGATATTAAGGGATTCTACAGAGGCACATTGGAGCTGTTCTGCTTTTTTCACATGGCCTTTCTATCTAATCTTGAAGATACTTCTTAAACTGTTGTTATGAAATAGATTAATAAGTTTGTCATCTCTCTAATTCATTTCCTAGGTTTTTCAATGATATAATTGGCCAGAGATGATCAAGGTCTTATAAAACCTGATTTTGGTGCCCATCTTTGTTGCCAATAAAATTGAACAAACTTTTTTTTTTTTTTTTCTTTACTTGACTAATATATTTGCATTGGTAACTGTGCTATATGCAAATATTAAATTGTCATAAATAATTTTCATTTTTGTTTACCAACTTCATTTTTCAAAGCATAAAGTACAGTCATATTTTATTTAATTACTAGCAGAACTACCTGGCATTGCCCGGGATTTAAAAAGTTAAAAATAAATCTATAACAACAATATAGCTTCAAATTCATTTATTCAAATGCAAAAATATATTTAAAAAATTTTTACAATACTTCTTAACCGCCCATCTGGTGCCATTACAAAGTCTTGGTGGATCCACATTTTGTAATAAGATTATAGGCATCCCCATCTATATGAAGGTAGTCTGGGAGGTTCTAGAGAATTCAGAAAGTCCGTTGGATAATTGACCACCTGTTCTGGATCTGAAATACTGATAGTTTAAAATTAATTTAAAAAATGAAAAATCGTTCTTGAAGATTTCTTTTGAACTTTACTTCAAAGGTAAAGAAATACACTTACCAGTTAGCAAAATACTTTGGTGTATTTAAAACTGAATTTCTATTGATTCAAATAAATTTCTTTTCAATAAAATCAGTGATGTCTGCCATTTTGAAACATTTGTAAACAAAAGTTAAATTCTCCATTTTAAAAATCTTGTAAAATATACATTTTTCAGAGGTTATTTGAGTAAAACTAGAAAATTTAAAGTTTAATTAATCTAAGTTGAAACAATTTTACTTACAATTTTAGCAGAAAAAACAAAAAATAAGAAGTGCATTTCTTAACTACAGTGACTCATTTGTCGGGTGTTTATTGATGGTATTGACAGCTGAGGTCAGGAGAAGTCATCAGATGGATGAACAAAAGTGACAAATTCTACAAATTTTAGGGGAACTTATTTAACTATCCAGTAATTTTTAACAAATTAACAAATATTTTAAGCAATCTAATATTTATTTATTATTAGGTATTTTAGCCTTTTATGTTTGAAGATGCTTTCTGGAAAAATAATAAAAAATTTAAAATACCATACAACAATAAAATAAATTTAAAACTTCATAAGATAATAAAAATTAATATGACATACAACTTCATAAATAAGAGAGGTACCTATAATTTTTACATACATCTTTTATGAAATTTTATGGTATTTTATTTATTATTAATTTTTATATCATATCTTGGTTATAAATTTTTAAACAACTCTTAAAAAATGTGACTTTTTAAAGATATATTTATACACATCCAGAAACAATGTAAATTCATTTTTTAAATTCTGGTCATTTACAGATTGTAATAAGCATTTAGATTTATGATTTAGGAAAAATAGTTTTACTTAATAATAGTATTTCCTAAGATTTAATTTTAAAAGGTTTAACAACTTTATAAATTATTGAAATATGCACTTGGTGCTTGGATAGACACAAAATATATATATATATATATATATATATATTACTATGTTACTTAAAAATCAAAAACTGAAAAAAATAAAATAAAAATAAAATAAACAAAATGACAATAAATAAAGTAAAATAAATTAACCCAAACACATTACCAACTCACACCCGTTAGAATAGACAAAATAGAATAAATAAAAAAACAATATCAATTAACCCAAATAAAGTAAATAATAAACAAATTAACAAACCATTATGACCAAAATATTAGTTAGCCTATAAAATCAAACCAAAAATTGGACGAACAACATAGCTATAACTGTTATATAACAATAAAAAAAAAAACACACTACATTACTAAAAAAACGAAAAGAGTAAATAAAAATATACAGTATAATAAATAATAAAAAAACAAGTAAAATAAATTAATCTAAATTCATCTGACAACCTTTCTTTTATATATACAACATTTTCATTGGTCCAAAGAAAATTTAACATAGTCATGTGAATTTGTTTTGTCTTTTCTGACGGTCAATCTCTTTGAACTCAAAGCTTTCTTTTAACTAAGGCGAGCAAATTTGAAAGGAGTGTGTAAAGGAAGTTGTTAAAAAAGATGTGCACTCAGTCAAAAAAACATACCCAAAAGGCACAATCTTTTTTCTTATATATATATATATATATATTCACTATTATTGTTATTTATTGGGCATCTCTACAATAACTTTCTATCTGCCAGCACATTGTGGCACATTAGACCTCCCCAGAATGTCTCCACTCTGCTGTGTCCACAGCTGCTGGTTGCACCTCACCTCAGGATTGCCAGACCCTGCTTTGCTCTCCCTCTCATTGCCTTGTCATCCTTGATTTTCTTTTTCTCCCTTCAGGGTTCAGGTCAGTGCAATGTTTTAGTTGTTTGAGTCTTGGCTCAAGATGCGGCTAATGAACCTCCATTTTACCTCAACTGTATCTCAACACTAAGGGTTTCTACAGAGGCACACTGGAACTATTCTGATGTTTTCACATTGTCTTGTCATCTAATCTTGACAATCCTTCTCAAGCTGTTATGAAATAGGTCAATAAGCTTGTCATCTCCCTGATTCATTTTCCCCCGGTCTTGCAACCATATAATAGAACAGTGGTCATCAAGGCCTTATAAAACCTGATCTTCAGACTTCTTATTAATTTAGTTACATTCCACAGCTAGTTCAACTGACCAAAAACTACCCTGATCACTTTGTCACTTTAACTTTGATGTCTTCAATGTCACCACCCTGTTTTGAAACTGTCACATGCACATACAAATTATCAATGATTATGTATCGTAGCAGTAATAAAATTTAAAAAATACAAAATTTTAACACGACTGATAGAATATTATAAATGGAAGTATTTTCTATGCAAGCATTCACATATCTCTTCTGAAAGGATCTTTATAATAGGTATCTGTCTATATTTCTGAGATGAGGTATTATGTACACTACTTACATTATTCGGACTGATGTCCTCATATTTATCGCCATGTTTATCACAACATTTCAGCCGTTGTACGCTTCGGCCTTCAGGTGTTTGGAATGTCGAACCGAACCCTTTATTTTGCTCACTGGGGTAGACTGTTCTAGTTCCATGTGCCATGTTTAATGGATGTCGGTTATCTCCTGTTAAAAGTGAAAATTCTCCACTGCTGTAACCAGGTATTGAACTCACCCTCTTTGGGTCCTGTCACTGGGTCTAACTAATGCCTTTATCCACTGTGCCATGTGTCCTTGGGGACATCTGTGTATGAATTTCTGGGTATTATAAACCTAATGTCTTCAGTAATCATTTTTTACCAGTGCTCATATTGCAATTTTTGCTGTTATCATCACATATTTTTTTACCAGAGCTCATATTGCAATTTTTGTTGTTATCACTTTTCTGTGGAGAACTTTCAAAGGGGAATTAACAGGAGATAACTGACATCTATTTGACATGGCATGTGGAACTAGAACAGTCTACCCCAGTGAGCGAAATAAAGGGTTCAGTTTGACATTCCAACCACCTGAAGAAGGCCGGAGTGTACAACAGCCAAAACATGATAAACATGGTGACAAAGATGAGCACAATAGTTCAAATAATGTAAATAGTGCTTTATAATAGGCTTAAATAGCCATTTATAGACGTGTGTCTAAAGGTGTCACCTGTCTGGAGATAAAACTGAAGATTTTCCAAGTAAACATGTGTATTGGAGATGGCAACTGAATATCATGTAAAAGTGATGTAGCATTTGCTTTCAAGTTATAAACTTCACCCAGTACGAAGCTCGAGAGCCACTCAATGTAGAGAGTTACTGTTAAAACAGTAATGTCAAATGAGGTGGTTGATATGAATAAAATAAGAGGTGGTAGGAAGTGAAGATTATGAAGATAAGGGGGGATAGATAACAACTGACATTTGATCGGAAGAAGTTAAGATTATAATGTTCAGGGAAACGCTCGCATAAGAGTCAATTCCACAAAGTGGCTGTTTTGGGGGGGAGGGGGAGGATGATGAGTGGAACATTCTTCTTATCTTTGGAACATAGAGGAAATTATGGTGATTTGACTCTGTAAATAGCATTACACACCCTAGTTGTGAAAGTTTGAACTAAAAGAACTAAAGAGGGGAGTTCATCTGAACATTTGCCGTAGACTTGAGACAGTCTTACAATGTTGCCGATATGGGAAAGAGGCTGCAAAGTATAGAATAAATCTTTTCCCATGAGACTATGAAAAATTTTATGTAAACTTTCAAAGATATTTTATTGCTATTGAATAATGGTCACTTTAAAACTAGATTTTATGAATTTTTTCCTGCACTTTTCGCTTGTGAAATTCTCTTCCAGTTTCATGCATTTCGACAAACTTTGCAGTGAGTCCCATCAGCTGTCTTCAGGCCAATCCCCCAGAGTCGCATCATCTCATTTTGTTCATTTGATTTGCAATAAATAAAATAGTGATTGCAGCACATATGGTTCAGTACTCCTGCTATATATTTAGAGATTCTTGATAAAAAGCAAAAAAGAACCAGCAATATTATTGGTCCTGAACTGACGTCTCGGCTTCAGTCACTTTCCCACCACCATAAACTTGCTTCCTTGTGTCTTTTCTATAATGATTTTCATGGTAACTGTTTGGATGGGGTCTTTGCTATGGTACCTAGGCTTTATGAATTTAAGCACAGTGCTAGATTGGCAATAACGTCTCATCAATTTACAGTTGAATTGTCTAGATGTAACCGTAAGTTCTATGTTAACAATTTATTTTCTCGCACTTCTCGCTTGTGCAACTTTCTTCTAGCTCCATACCTTCCGGCCAACTCTGATCTTCAGAAATTTAAATGCAATGTCAGTCGTTATCTACTCTCTTCCTGATTACCTTTCTATTGCTCTCACTCTGTCATGTTTTCTGCTTTCTAATTCTTCCACACCCAGTAACCCTTTGTGTATTAGTGGCTTTATTGCCTTTCTTGGGGTAAATTAGACTTTTAAAAAAAACAACATAGTCTTGGGTATGATGGATGACAAACCACATTTGGCAGCAATCTGCTTTCTAATTCTTCCACACCCAGTAACCCTTTGTGTATTAGTGGCTTTATTGCCTTGCTTGGGGTAAATTAGACTTTTAAAAAAAAAAACATAGTCTTGGGTATGATGGATGACAAACCACATTTGGCAGCAAGACTTCTGATCGGGAGATTGGAAGTTTTGAGGAGCATGGAACCACCTCTTAATTGTTTTTCCCAGGTCCACCATAACCTAGGTTTGTAGCACCTGTTAGGGTCGTAGCTATGGGCAAATAGTGACCCCCCCACCCCCCCAAAAAAATCACTGTGAAAGTATAAAAATACATTTTTATAGTAAAAATACCAACAATATACACATACTAACAAATTTCAGTGACTTCACCCAAATCCATCTAAGATACGGCCGGGCAATCAATATGAAAGAACTTTCATGACATCAAGCCATATAATATTCTTCAAATTCTTAAATCAAACTGTATTCCAAAATATAACTTCAACATAAAACCTGCATCACTGCCTCTAGTTTGCCACACAAAACGGGTACATGGCCAAAAGTTGATGTATTCAGTTGTGAAGGCAGAATAACATTTTTTTTTTTTTTTACTATTTCCAAGCTTCCAAGAAAATTAAATTTTGGCAGTAAATGACCCATAAGGAGTTGATATGCCATTAAACAGACAAAACAATCGATAAAAAAAAAAACAAAGAAAATGCAGCTTGAAGTTATTCAATCAAACAAAACTTTCAACATATGAGTAAATTACTACTACTACTATTACAACTTTAGAGAAATACAATGAACAAATCACAGTCGTTGTAGTATCAGTCTTCTTCTTCTGTGACATGAACAATCGTGTCTCTCTACAGTTTCCTGTTCTTTGTCGCTCTGATGGTTAGCATCAGCCATGCTGATGGAAGGCAAAAAGGTTTCTCCCAGAGGATTTAAAGAGAGCAGTTTCATTTTGGAGGCGCTAAAAAGAACAAGTCATTCATTGGAAATATAATAATGCTTTGCATGGTCTACCTAGTACGAAGCGTGTTCGAATTGCCGCAGCTGTAGTCGGAAATCCAGTTCGAGGTCAACGGGCACACATGTACAATGACCGTCATTTTATGAAATGGATATCATGCCTATGCAAGTGTATTAATACCTGTCGCTTACTGTATAAGCAGCTACCTTGCTTGCTAACAGGGAGAGGGAACACTGAAGACGACACTAGTGGTGTGTAGTACAGTTGAAAAAGTGGTAAAGAAAACAGAGGCAGAAGACTCTTCACGAGAAATATAACATCTCCTACCCCTGACCAAGTGCATTTCTTCTATGTGTCGTATCCCTTCAGGATGTTAGCAATCATGGCTCTCCACAATTTCTTCTCCTTTGTCGCTCTTAGTAAATTTTGTCTTTTTCTTATCTCTCATAAACCTTGTTCCACCATCCGTTTGCTTGCAAGGTAGGTTATGCGTTGCTTTCCTCTCACCCTCTTGCCTTCAGTATGTCATGTGAGTATCGAATTTTCCAAGCCTGATTTCTTCATTATGTGCCCTAGAAATTTCAATGTTAATTATAAATGTCTGTTTTGTTTACAGTTTCTCTAAAAATTTGTTTTGGCTCACATGTTCAGTCCATGGTATTCTCAGCATCCTTCTGTAGAACTACATTTCTGTTGGTTCAAGTCTCTTCTTTATCTGTGAGATTGCAATCTTACCAATGCTTGTTTGATTTTTAAATGATCATACAGAAAATAACTTATCGTACACTCAACTATGCAACTTGTTTGGGAAATTTAGTTTTCACATTTAACTGTATGGGAAGTTAAAGATCAAATCTTATTTATTCATAGAATTTTTCTTTTATACCTTTATTTTTTTTTTGCTTTTATCCAGACAAAATGGCAATCTAGAATCTGTTGGGTATTAACAGAGTTTTCTTGTCTAACACTCGGACATTAAATCACAGACTAGATAATATACTCTGTTTAATATAGAAATGATTAAATTTTGTATGCATTATAAACACAATCATAAAAGCACGCCATTCAAAATATATCTTTATGGTGAATGAAGGAATATTCATTCTAAAAATTATTTATAGAAATTGGTACGGACATTTATTCAAAAACAAGTTTACCTGTTTACAATATTTACATTGTTCGGACTATTGTCCTCATCTTTATTGCCATATTCACAATATTTCAGCTGTTTTATGCTCTGGCCTTCTTCATGTGATATGTGTTGGAATTTTGAACTGAACCCTTTATTTCATCCACTGGGGTAGATTGTTCTAGTTCCACATGCCATGCCTTTTCTGGATATATCTGTTTTAGTTATTTCCTTTTAGTAAGTCAACTCTCCAATTTTTTGAGGACAATAATCCAAACAATGTAAATAGTGTAAATAGTTACATTACCTCATCTCAGAAGTATAGACAGTTTAACTGTGCATTATAAAAAAAAAGTGACAATATTAAAGTAATTTTGCAGTTGCATTATACTTCTAAAATATTTTATGGCTTTTGCTAGTTGGTGGGGATTGGGTGCAATATCTGATATAATGGGGTGCCTGCTTTGTAGGTTTTAGGGAAACTATATTCTCAAGGATATATGGCACAGGGAATAAAGGTGTTGGTTAGATCCAGTGACAGGACCAAAATAGTGTGAGTTCAATACCCGGTTAAGGCAGTGGGGAACTTGGAGAGGGGAATTAACAGGAGATAACTGATAACTGACATCCATTAAACATGACACGTGGAACTAGAACAGTCTACCCCAGTGAGGAAAATAAAGGGTTCAGTTCAACATTCCAAACACCTGAAGAAGGCCGGAGCCTACAACGGCTGAAACGTAATAAATATGGCGACAAAGATGAGGACAATAGTCCAAATAATGTAAATAGTGTACATAATACCTCATCTCAGAAATATAGACAGAAATTATATTCTATTACAGTGTAAGAGTAATTAATGAATTATTTTTATATTTACAAAAAAAAAAACGTTTATTTTTAAAAATCTAGAGACACCAAGCATCTGGCTTCCATGTCTAAGGCAAGTTATATTTTAAAACGGATGCTAAATTTAAAATTTAATGACTAATATCTCCTTATTAAAATTTAAAGTGTGACCTAGAGTTTTATTTATTCTACAAGTGCACCCTGAAGTAAAAATGGTTAAGAAACACTGTTCTATTAGTTTGTACCATGATTTGTTTTCATTATTAATTATTTTTCTGATCATTCTATTAAATGTCGGTATTTCGGTAATTGTTTTGTGATCATCTATTTTTTTCATATGTGTAAGTATTGTTCAGTAGTAAATTAATTTTATCATGTTCCTGTTCGTAATAACATTCCCACTTCCTTTGTTCAAAGAATAAGGGGATTAAATATGACTGGCAAAACGTTTCAGCCATTGTACACTTCAGCCTTCTTCAGGTGATTAGAATTTCAAACCAAACCCTTTATTTCATCCACCGGGGTAGATTGTTCTATTTCCATGCGCCCTGCCTCTTCTAGATGTCTCAGTTATATCCCTTTCACTCGACTCTTCAAGTTTTTTTTTTTTTTTTTTTTTTTTTTTTTTTGGTTCACCACTGCTGTAGCCTGGTATTGAACTCTCAACTCTTTAGGTCTAGTCACTGGATCTAACCAAAGTCTTTATCCACTGGGCCCTTAAGGACATTCCAATCACCTGAAGAAGGCCAGAGTGTACCACAGCTGAAATGTGAATATGGCAATAAAGATGAGGATAACAGTCCAAATAATGTGAATAATCATAATACCTCATCTCAGAGATATAGACAGATACAAATGGCAAACTTATAAAATATCAAACTTTTTCTGTGTCAATTGCTGAGATGAGAAATTATCATTATTAACATTATTTATATTTGGAATAATATCCTCATCTTTTCAGTTACTGTCATAAAATTTCAGCCGGTCTGTTCTCCTGCCTTCTTCAGGTATCTCTTGAACCAGGTAACCTTCAAGGGATTTAAACTGAACTCTTTATTCAATTTACAGGAGTCGATTGTTCTCAATATTCTTGTATTATTTCAAATTATTGTTCTCATCTTGGTTGATGTAGATGTTATTGTAGACACGATATTTTGATCAAGCACCTTCTGGTCATCATCAGGTGTCCATTGATTGGCTGTTGTGGGATATCTGTTGGTTATTGTGATATTTTTGTCCCTGTGATATCAATTATTTTTTTTATTTCTGCTGAATTGGTGCTTCACTACTTGGATCAAGGATTGAATTCATGATCCACTAGATAACAGATATGTATTTCCAACTCCGATATCACCTATGCCATTGTACTGAAGATCATTCTTGTTCTAATGTTCACACCTAAGGAGATCACATCTCAGTTATTGTTTGTCCTATTTCCACTCAGTGAGTGTATCTGTATTACCTGACCCAGGGATTGAACTCACAATTACTGTCACGAAATGCGCTAACATAGGACCTGTAAATTGAATAAAGTGCTCCTATTTTAATTTTTTTTTTTTTTAATCATTTCACTCAAGCAAGTTAATAAAGTCACTAAAATGCAAGGAGTTACTTCACTCACATGAAATTTGCATTTAAATTTTTGAAGACAGAAAAAAAAAAGTGGCTATAAGCGCTCCACAAGCAAAAAGTGTGAGAGAAAAAAAGCATTAGAATAGAACTTATGGTTATATCTAGCAATTCCAACTGTAAAATGATGAGACCTAGCTGCCAATCTTGTACTGCATTTAGATTCATAAAGTTGTAATATGAAAGAGGAGAGCTCCTCAGAACGATTGCCATGAAAATATTGATAGAAAAGTCACAGAGAAGATAGGTTATAATGATGGGAAAGTCATTGAAGCTGATATGTTAGGTCAGGACCATTAAAAGAAGCACCAGACTAAACCTGAAGGTTACCTGGATCAACACACCTGATGAAGGCCAAAGGTCACAATGGCCAAAATATAGGGACAATAACAACATAAATGAGGAATAATTAAAAACCTTGTTCAGTATTTCTTAAACCTATAACCTAAACAAATAACTTTCTATTCACCATTGAATAATTTTGATTTTAATTATATGTCACTGGGAGAATGCTTGAGTATTTGGTGTTAAAAAAAGAAAAAAGTTACACACACACACACACACACACATATATATATATATATATATATATATATGTGTGTGTGTGTGACAAATGTATGTTCACCGTGTGCATTATTTGTGCATCGGCAATTTTGGACCTTTCTACACGCAGAAAAAAAAACTGTGTCAGTAGGATGGTTTTTCCATTGACACCACTATTATTTCAACCTTCACTCCTCAGTAATGTTTGCTTCAAAAAGTGATGATTAGAATTGTACTAAAATGTAAACATACAATAAAAGTGAATTTATATATTTTTTTGTTCTTGAGAATTTAGAACAAAAATATTAAAAAAAACTATTTAAAATGCAACTCCAAAATTCAAAGGTGTAGCGAATTAGCAAAAGATGTCTTCAAAAAGCTAAGCAAAGTATTAAAAAATAGGAGAATTTTGTTAAAAATAAAGAAAATACTACTGAGCTGTTAATATCGCTACACTATGGCAGTAAATGCTAGGCCATCTCACTGTTGAAGAGGCTTGAAGTAACAGAAAGGTGGTTCTACAGAAGGATGCTGAAGATACCATAGACTGTACATGTGAGCAATGATGAAGTTTTTAAGAAAAATTGTAACAAAATGGGCTCTTATACTTAGAATCAGAAAGAGACTGTTGAAATTTCTAGGGCACATAATGAAGAAAGAGGGCTTGGAAAATCTGATACTCACAAGACATATTGAAGGCAAGAGAGACAGAAAAAACGGCAAATAATCTACCTAACAAGCTGATGTAATGCAATAACCAGTCATCCCCATGAATGATTACACTATAGGTAGTAAGTACTTATAAAGTCAACTGTCTACGAGAGACTTGAGGAAGAGTAAGAGAGAC
>OZ038493.1:15213990-15271490 GCA_964036315.1 Acanthosepion esculentum
CTATGGTCACATCTAGCCATTTCAACTATAAAGTGATGAGACCTGACTGCCAATCTAGTACTACACTTAAAGTTGTATAGTTGAGTAGCAAAGAGAAAAGCTCATCAGAGAAATTGCCATGAAAATATTTATCAAAAAGTTACAGGGATGCTACGTTACAGTGGGTGGGAAAGTGACTGAGCTGAGATACTAGGATCAATAACATTGAAAATTTTTCTTTGGATTTTGATAAGAATCTCTAAATATGTAGCAGAAACACTAAATCAAATGCAGAAGCAATATTTAGCACTTAAAACTTGTTCAGCCCTATTATTTGTGAGGTTAAAACATTTTCATACTTTATAGCAAACTAAATAGATCTCATTCTCTTCTGCTACAAATTGCTTCATTTTGGATAGAGATTACATGCTCCACTCTTTAATGCCCTCTACTGACCTCAAATATACCTGAATGCTTAGCACATAACCTATATTACAACTCAATGTTTTCTAAGTTTTCACGCCAAAAATGAGGTCAGTGGCCCTTGCTTTTTGAGCATGCTCACTGCACACACACATACCAACAGAAGTCTTCAATATTAGTAGAGATATAATTTTAACAGGAGTGGATAATTTTTATCCAATCTCCCTACCTCTGTTCTTGTTTTGTTTTTTTGTTTTTTTTAATCTCTGCTATGAGAATATCCTTTGACCTGAAAAAAAAATTGCATTTAATCCTTTTGGTTAGATGAAGCTGTACAGTAATTGTATTCATATACGCATTTAAATCCACAAGATTTTATGATTGGTATATGTAAAAATGTGGATGTGTGTTGTAGCGTAATGGATATTGGCTCGGAATGAGAACTCCAAGCGCCGAGTTTGAATTCCAGTTGAGTTCGTTAGATTCACTTTCACACAAATACCCTTGGGGAACGTATGAATCATCTCTTCTTCCCTAGCTATGGGTTAAATAGCAGGACAGACTGGGTTCTTTAGCCTTGGTTGGCAACCAGTCTACCGCAGAAAGAAATGGCAACCTACTGCAGGAAAAACCTTCTGCCTCACCTCGCCTCGTCAGTCATGTATCGAAAGATACATAATTGCCCAAGCGTGTATCATGTGTGGCACTTAACTGACTGATATGAAAAAAAAAAAAAAAAAAAAGCTTCTAACACTTTGTGAATTTCATCACCTGCACTAAAGATTTTTTGTCATTGTGATCTTTTATATTTTGTGCGAAAATCTAACAACAGAAATACAGCAGGTATTTGTTTAATTTTACATCTTGAATTTGTTTCCTGCTTATTTTCAAATGTGTCCTGAAAAATAAATAAATAAAAAAGTAGAAATTTATTGCCATGTAATAGAAACTATTTTGTATTATTTTGACTTTGTTGACATGCATTTCTCTGGTAATGGATTTTCAAAAAAAAAACAGAAAAAAACAAACTCTAATTCAAATTTTTTCTTGAAACCTCACTTCCTTTGCATTTGACTGAAACATCATACCTTCCAACCTTGGCTCCTTTTGCTGTCAGCAGCTGATAAAATATCTTCTGTAGCTTCTTCTAGGCTAGCACTGAATATTATTTTAGGATCTCCACCACTGCATTTATAGAATGTTGAGTGGTATTACTAAAAGGAGCAATAATTTACATCTCGTTCAGACAGAAATCATTATAGAAGCCAAACCCAAGTAACTTTCTTTTTTTTTTATTTATGTTGCTGTCTTTGTTACTACTTATATTTATATATATTTATTAATACACAATAAAATCTAAAATCACTTCATATGGGGAATAAGCTTATTTCGACCAACGAAAATATAATTTGTCAGTCTTATCAACCAACCCTGGTATACCAGTGAGTTTATACCAGGGTTGAATAAGACTGACAAATTATATTTTCTTCAGTCAAAATAAGCTTATTCCCCATATGAAGTGATTTTGGATTTTGTGTACTAATTATTTGCTCTGTCTATATTTCTGAGATGAGGTATTTTGTACACTATTTACATTATTCAGACTATTGTCCTCATCTTTGTCGACCTATTTATTACAACGTTTTGGCTGTTGTATGCTCCGGCCTTCTTCAGGTGGTTAGAATGTCGAACAGAACCCTTTATTTCGCTCACTGGAGTACACTGTTCTAGTTCCATGTGCCATGTCTAATGGATGTCAGTTATCTCCTGTTAATTCCCCTCTGAAAGTTCTCCACTGCCTTAACCAGGTATTGAACTCACACTCTTTGGGTCCTGTCACTGGATCTAACGCCTTTAACCACACAGTTAGATCCAGTAACATGATCCACACAGTGAATAATGGCATTAGTTAGATCCAGTGACAGGACCTAAAGAGTGTAAGTTCAATACTTGTTTAAGGCAGTGGAGAACTTGTATACACCCCTGTGCAAATTAATTGAAACAACCGATTTAGTTTCCTTTCTTTCACCATACGGTCAGTTTTAGACCCACTGGCCTGACAGGGTGTAATCAATTTCTATTTTTTCCTTACATTAGGCGATTTTCAGTGGTGTGCCCTAATATGAATCTTTTCTCTGGTACAGATTCACCCTTGTGCAAATTAATTGAAACAACCGATTTAGTTTCCTTTCTTTCACCATACGGTCAGTTTTAGACCCACTGGCCTGACAGGGTGTAATCAATTTCTATTTTTTCCTTACATTAGGCGATTTTCAGTGGTGTGCCCTAATATGAATCTTTTCTCTGGTACAGGTACACCCTTGTGCAAATTAATTGAAACAACCGCTTTAGTTTCCTTTCTTTCACCATACGGTCAGTTTTAGACCCACTGGCCTGACAGGGTGTAATCAATTTCTATTTTTTCCTTACATTAGGCGATTTTCAGTGGTGTGCCCTAATATGAATCTTTTTTCTGGTACAGATACACCCTTGTGCAAATTAATTGAAACAACCGATTAGTTTCCTTTCTTTCACCATACGGTCAGTTTTAGACCCACTGGCCTGACAGGGTGTAATCAATTTCTATTTTTTCCTTACATTAGGCGATTTTCAGTGGTGTGCCCTAATATGAATCTTTTCTCTGGTACAGATTCACCCTTGTGCAAATTAATTGAAACAACCGATTTAGTTTCCTTTCTTTCACCATACGGTCAGTTTTAGACCCACTGGCCTGACAGGGTGTAATCAATTTCTATTTTTTCCTTACATTAGGCGATTTTCAGTGGTGTGCCCTAATATGAATCTTTTCTCTGGTACAGATTCACCCCTGTGCAAATTAATTGAAACAACCGATTTAGTTTCCTTTCTTTCACCATACGGTCAGTTTTAGACCCACTGGCCTGACAGGGTGTAATCAATTTCTATTTTTTCCTTACATTAGGCGATTTTCAGTGGTGTGCCCTAATATGAATCTTTTCTCTGGTACAGGTACACCCTTGTGCAAATTAATTGAAACAACCGATTTAGTTTCCTTTCTTTCACCATACGGTCAGTTTTAGACCCACTGGCCTGACAGGGTGTAATCAATTTCTATTTTTTCCTTACATTAGGCGATTTTCAGTGGTGTGCCCTAATATGAATCTTTTCTCTGGTACAGATTCACCCTTGTGCAAATTAATTGAAACAACCGATTTAGTTTCCTTTCTTTCACCATACGGTCAGTTTTAGACCCACTGGCCTGACAGGGTGTAATCAATTTCTATTTTTTCCTTACATTAGGCGATTTTCAGTGGTGTGCCCTAATATGAATCTTTTCTCTGGTACAGGTACACCCTTGTGCAAATTAATTGAAACAACCGATTTAGTTTCCTTTCTTTCACCATACGGTCAGTTTTAGACCCACTGGCCTGACAGGGTGTAATCAATTTCTATTTTTTCCTTACATTAGGCGATTTTCAGTGGTGTGCCCTAATATGAATCTTTTCTCTGGTACAGATACACCCCTGTGCAAATTAATTGAAACAACCGCTTTAGTTTCCTTTCTTTCACCATACGGTCAGTTTTAGACCCACTGGCCTGACAGGGTGTAATCAATTTCTATTTTTTCCTTACATTAGGCGATTTTCAGTGGTGTGCCCTAATATGAATCTTTTCTCTGGTACAGATACACCCCTGTGCAAATTAATTGAAACAACCGATTTAGTTTCCTTTCTTTCACCATACGGTCAGTTTTAGACCCACTGGCCTGACAGGGTGTAATCAATTTCTATTTTTTCCTTACATTAGGCGATTTTCAGTGGTGTGCCCTAATATGAATCTTTTCTCTGGTACAGATTCACCCTTGTGCAAATTAATTGAAACAACCGATTTAGTTTCCTTTCTTTCACCATACGGTCAGTTTTAGACCCACTGGCCTGACAGGGTGTAATCAATTTCTATTTTTTCCTTACATTAGGCGATTTTCAGTGGTGTGCCCTAATATGAATCTTTTCTCTGGTACAGATACACCCCTGTGCAAATTAATTGAAACAACCGCTTTAGTTTCCTTTCTTTCACCATACGGTCAGTTTTAGACCCACTGGCCTGACAGGGTGTAATCAATTTCTATTTTTTCCTTACATTAGGCGATTTTCAGTGGTGTGCCCTAATATGAATCTTTTCTCTGGTACAGATTCACCCTTGTGCAAATTAATTGAAACAACCGCTTTAGTTTCCTTTCTTTCACCATACGGTCAGTTTTAGACCCACTGCCCTGACAGGGTGTAATCAATTTCTATTTTTTCCTTACATTAGGCGATTTTCAGTGGTGTGCCCTAATATGAATCTTTTCTCTGGTACAGATACACCCCTGTGCAAATTAATTGAAACAACCGATTTAGTTTCCTTTCTTTCACCATACGGTCAGTTTTAGACCCACTGGCCTGACAGGGTGTAATCAATTTCTATTTTTTCCTTACATTAGGCGATTTTCAGTGGTGTGCCCTAATATGAATCTTTTCTCTGGTACAGGTACACCCTTGTGCAAATTAATTGAAACAACCGCTTTAGTTTCCTTTCTTTCACCATACGGTCAGTTTTAGACCCACTGGCCTGACAGGGTGTAATCAATTTCTATTTTTTCCTTACATTAGGCGATTTTCAGTGGTGTGCCCTAATATGAATCTTTTCTCTGGTACAGATACACCCTTGTGCAAATTAATTGAAACAACCGATTTAGTTTCCTTTCTTTCACCATACGGTCAGTTTTAGACCCACTGGCCTGACAGGGTGTAATCAATTTCTATTTTTTCCTCAGATTATGGCATTTGCGGTGGTGTGCAGTAATATGAATGTATTTTCAGGGTGTATGATGAAATTTGTTTGGCCCTGAAAAATACTGCATCATCCATGATAGCAACTGATTTTTATTCTACCCAGACACTATTATCTTGACTGTCAATTAGTTGTCCTACATGCATTGTCTGCAATGGACGTTACTCCATGGAAGTGTACAAAAATTGTAACATTGCACGAACACACTGGCAAGCATCTCCAGTGAGCAAATCAAAGTACTATAGACTGACCCAGAAACACTCCTGATTTAAATCCAATCTGCAAGGAACGACTTAGTGGAATGGATATACAAAGTACTAACATATGCACTGGGTCATGTTTCATTGGAAAAATACAAAAAAAAGAGAATAATAATGGAATTATTCATTTTGTTTCGCTTAATTTGCACAAGAGTGTATATGGTACCTGTAAGTGAAAACTTTAAAATATTCTGGCCAGACCATCAAATTTTAATTTGCTTAATAAAATAGTTTTATTTTTTTTTTTTTTTTTATATACTAATGCTGAACCAAGAGCCACTCAAGGTAGAGGGTTACTGAATGAAGTTTTTGTATGATTGGTAACAGGTAAGAAGTGCAGTTGATGAGGATATGTAGTAAAGATAAGTTAATTAAACTTGAAAAGGTTAAGATTGTAATGATTGTGAAGCATCCACTTGCGAGTCTGTTCTGCAGAGTAGAACTTTTTGGGAAGTATCTGTCCAAGTGGAACTTCCTTCTTGCTAATGGAATATGAAGGGAATAGAAACGGTTTGTCTCAATGTACATGACATGGCTGGTCTTAGCTGAAAATAACTTGTGGAACTTAGGAATGTAGCCCATCAGAACATGGGCTAAGGAAATAGTGATTGGAAAATCATCCTCTTGGGAGTTTGTTCCACAAAGTAGCTGTTCTTGGGAAGAAACTTCTTACATGGAGAGTGGGTAAGATTAGAACTGGTGAAAATAAGCAATGTAGCTTGTCAGAACATTTTCTTTGGAAATAGCAATAGTGTAGTGATTTTGATTGTTGAATAACAAATTAATAAAGGTGTCTATTTACTTTTGCCATATCTCTGTACATACTTCATGTTACAGCTTATGAAAATAGGCCAACACTTGGTCACTTTTTATTTTTATTTTCCTGTTTAGAAACCAGACAAGGTCAAACTGCGGGGTATTCACCAGACAGTCCTATAAAATATTAAGTTATGCTGACTTTTTCTCACTCATAAAAGGTGTTAAGCTTTTAATGCTGAGCAAACTTAACATGTCTCTGTCTGGTTAGGCTAATTCAAAATTTTGAAACACAACTGTAGACTATAAAAAAAGACTAATAATGAATGGAAATAAGTTTGAATTACTCGGTTTCTGTGTTTCAATCTTAGGGTAAATATACAGTGTAACCAATATGACCTAACTTAATTTTTTGTCTCATTCTTCATCATCAGGCTATTCAGTATGTGCCATGTCTTTTCAGGATGGGGTAAGATCATGGCTCTCCACAGGTTGCTGTGAATGCCACTTGCTCCTTTAAGATCAGCTCTTTGTCTTGTTCTCCCATTTATGTGCTGTGTCCCTTCAGGACGTTGGCAATCATGGCTCTCCACAACTTCCTAGGGTTCATAGAGGACACACTCATACCCTACTAAAGAGAGAGAAAGCCCCAATGTGCATGACATGCCAATAAATGTACACAGTAAGCCATATATTGACAACATGTAAGAAGAACCTGAAACTAGCCTGAATCAAATATTACTAAACAAATAACCTTAAAGAACTCTTTACCAAGTTTCAATTCTTAAAAGAAACACGCTTATTTACCAAAATCTGAAAAAAAAACTTATCTTTTAATACAAGTACAGTTTATATATACAAAAACTAAATACAACTTTTGATGCATCTATGAGAAATGCTATAGAATATATTAACAAAATTATGACAACAGCAACAAAAAGAATATTTTGGAATTTGCGCTTTTCTTTTTTCTCTTGAATTGTATGAAAAAATCTTCATTTTTGGTATTTATTTGCTTATGATTGGAAACCATTGTAATTTCTAGTTAAATTTAGAATTTATAGGGCTGCCTTATATTATAATTTGAAACAACAAAATATCAAAATTAGTATTCATGTGCTTGTTTCATGTTTGTAGCTTTTAAAAATTTTGCCTTAACATGTGTAGCAGCAGCACACTTATTTTGTTCTCTCTCCCCCCTCACTCTCTCTCTCTATGCATTGTCTTGCAATCTGACTTTTGCTTCAAATTTTTTGTAAAAAATTTTTAATTAGTAATTTGTTTCCTTTCATTTTTAGTCAAGATAATATTTTTCTACAGAAGAATTGTTTAAAAAATGAAATTTTAATATTTTAAAAATTTTAAATTTTCTCAATAGACTTTTTTTTACATTTGTTCCTTTTTTTTACTTTTCACACTTTCTATTTTTCAAATTTTTTCTGGGTTTTTTTTCCACATTTTTTTCTGGGTTTTTTTTCCACATTTTTTTCTGGGTTTTTTTTCCACATTTTTTTCTGTTTTTTTTTTCCACATTTTTTTTTTCACACTTTTTTCTGTTTTTTTTTTTTTCACACTTTTTTCTGGTTTTTTTTTCACACTTTTTTCTGGTTTTTTTTTCACACTTTTTTCTGTTTTTTTTTTCACACTTTTTTCTGTTTTTTTTTCACACTTTTTTCTGTTTTTTTTCTGTTTTTTTTTCACACTTTTTTCTGTTTTTTTTTCACACTTTTTTCTGTTTTTTTTTCACACTTTTTCTGTTTTTTTTTGTTTTTTTTCACACTTTTTTCTGTTTTTTTTTTCACACTTTTTTGTTTTTTTGTTTTTTTCACACTTTTTTCTGTTTTTTTTTCACACTTTTTTCTGTTTTTTTTTTTTCACACTTTTTTCTGGTTTTTTTTTTTCACACTTTTTTCTGTTTTTTTTTTTTCACACTTTTTTCTGTTTTTTTTTTTTTTCACACTTTTTTCTGGGTTTTTCACACTTTTTTCTGGGTTTTTCACACTTTTTTCTGGGTTTTTCACACTTTTTTCTGGGTTTTTCACACTTTTTTCTGGGTTTTTCACACTTTTTTCTGGGTTTTTCACACTTTTTTCTGGGTTTTTCACACTTTTTTCTGTCCCCTCTCACATGTTTCTGTTTTTTCCCCTCCCACATTTTTCTGTTTTTTTCCCCACCATATTTTCTCTGGGTTATGTTTTTCCACACTTTTCTCTGGGTTATGTTTTTCCACACTTTTCTCTGGGTTATGTTTTTCCACACTTTTCTCTGGGTTATGTTTTTCCACACTTTTCTCTGGGTTATGTTTTTCCACACTTTTCTCTGGGTTATGTTTTTCCACACTTTTCTCTGGGTTATGTTTTTCCACACTTTTCTCTGGGTTATGTTTTTCCACACTTTTCTCTGGGTTATGTTTTTCCACACTTTTCTCTGGGTTATGTTTTTCCACACTTTTCTCTGGGTTAGTTTATGCAGCCCCCCGCGCATTTTCTATTTTTTCCTGCACCTTTTCTGTCCCTCACCTCGCTGTGCCTTTACTGTTTTTTCCAAACTTTTTGTTTTTCCACACTTTTTCAGTGTTTTTTTTTAAAGCTTCTTTCTCCTTTTTTTTCCAAGCTGTTTTTTTTCTGCTTTTTTTTTCCAAGCTGTTTTTTTTTTCTGTTTTTTTTTTCCAAGCTTTTTTTCTGTTTTTTCCCAGCTTTTTTTTTCTATTTTTTTTTCCAAGCTTTTTTTTTCTGTTTTTTTTTCCAAGCTTTTTTTTTTTCTATTTTTTTTCCAAGCTTTTTTTTTTTTCTATTTTTTTTCCAAGCTTTTTTTCTTTCTATTTTTTTTCCAAGCTTTTTTTTTCTGTTTTTTTTTTTCCGAACTTTTTTTTTTTCTGTTTTTTTCCAAAAGCTTTTTCCTTTTTTTCCCCAAGCTTTTTTCTTTTTTCAAAATTTATTTTTTCCAAGCTTTTTCTGTTTTTCCCTCCCACGCTTTTCTCTGTTTTTTCCCCAAGCTTTTTCTGCCCCCCCCCCGCTTTTTCCTGCCCCCCCCCCCCCATTTTTTCTGGTGGTGGGAGAGGGCTTCCAAGTTTTTTCTTTCTCCTCCCCCACAAGTTTTTTCCTCCCCAAGCTTTTTTATGGGGTTTTTTTTTTTTTTCAAGCCTTTTCTGTTTTTTTTTGTTTTTTTATCAAGCTTTTTCTGTTTTTTTTTGTTTTTTTAGCAAGCTTTTTTCTGGGTTTTTTAGCAAGCTTTTTTCTGGGTTTTTTTTAGCAAGCTTTTTTCTGGGTTTTTTTAGCAAGCTTTTTTCTGGGTTTTTTTTAGCAAGCTTTTTTCTGGGTTTTTTTTAGCAAGCTTTTTTCTGGGTTTTTTTTAGCAAGCTTTTTTCTGGGTTTTTTTTAGCAAGCTTTTTTCTGGGTTTTTTTTAGCAAGCTTTTTTCTGGGTTTTTTTTAGCAAGCTTTTTTCTGGTTTTTTTTTAGCAAGCTTTTTTCTGGGTTTTTTTTAGCAAGCTTTTTTCTGGTATTTTTTAGCAAGCTTTTTTCTGTTTTTTTTTTTTTTTAGCAAGCTTTTTTCTGTTTTTTTTTTTAGCAAGCTTTTTTCTTTTTTTTTTTTTTTAGCAAGCTTTTTTCTGTTTTTTTTTTTTAGCAAGCTTTTTTCTGTTTTTTTTAGCAAGCTTTTTTCTGGTTTTTTTTTTTGCACTTTTTCTTACATTTTTTCCTTTTTTTACACATTTCCTTTTTTCTTCAGTTTTTCTTCTTTTTTCTGTTTTCTTTTTTGTCTGAGTATATTTGAATTTTTTTTTTTTTTTAGGTAAACATTCAGAACAGTGATGGCAACACACCAATCCATATTGCCTGTCAGTGTGATTGTGATAATAGAGTTCTTGTGATGTTGAAGCTGTTGTCGGTAAGATTTGTTACTTGGTTCTCAATGTTAATATTAAATCAGTTTGAAGAAATTAACTCGGACTAAAAATATTTTACCATTTTAAATATATCAACTGGGTTTAAGATTAAAATTATCATCTCTTGACAATATCTACAATTCCTGTTTTTAAAAAGTTGCATCATTTTCTATTTTTTTTCTTTATTTTCACAACATGAAAATATTGAAACTTTTCTTTTTTTTGTTTTTTCATTTTAAGTAACTAAAAAACTCAGTAAACTGGAAATCATACATTTGTCAGTTGGTAGTATTAGACAACTGTAAACCAGAAAGATGGTTTGAATAAAAATAAAATATGTTGTTTATATCAGTAAAAATCATTTTGTTTTTTGCATAAATATTTTTGAAATGGAGAATTTGGTTTTCCTAAACATATCAACTTTCCTAGAAATAGAAAAGCGTTCAAAATCAATTGCTAGTTAATATATACAATTTAGTAAATAAAGATGTCAGGGTCAGTGATTTCAATTTAGAATAAAATTATGATTTACTGTCTACTCCACTGAAAATGCAGTTTATTTATTAGTTAAAAAAGTAATGTTTGTAAAGTTAAATAATGTAATTTTAAAGGGCACAATATTAAATATATATTAGTGGTTAGAAACCCGTTTCATGCTGAGTGATTTTTGAAAATGATTGCTTGTTTATTTGAAACTTTCCTAAGATCTATTTTCTTAACATTTTTCAAAAGAAATGTCTCAATATACTTGCAGTTCGAATTAATTTCATGTAGATATGTAGATGCATTCTTTTAAAAAATGTTAAAGGACAATAAACAGGTACCCATTTTGAAAAATCACTAAGTGTGAAACAGGTAAATGAATAAAAAAAAATGTTACTTTTTTAATACAAAAGGTATTTTAAAAAGTTTAAAGTCCTTGATGAAATAAACTATTACAATGGAGCCTTAAAGTGGTCTGTTTTTCTTTAAAATATATATGTATATGTGTGGGTGCATGGCCGAGTGGCTAGAACATTTGCTTTCTGACTATGAGCCCCGGGTTTGAATGGTTGATTTGTCTGGAAGGAGACTTCCTGATGTTATTGGGCTGGAGTGAGGACAATCCCAGCATGCAGCACCTTTGGAAAGTGCCTGAAAACCATACCATAGGTTGACCCAAGCCTTGTGAGTGAAATTGGGTAGACAGAACACTTGGGGCCATTGTGCTGACACAGTCACAAGTCATCATGACCAAGGATTTGAGTGTGCTGATGTTGTTCAGATTGTTGATCAATCTAGATAACATGCTCTCTCCCAGAAACTGTAACTAAGGTCTGCTCAGTATAGTTGCAGTCTAAACCACATGTTGGCTCTGTGAGTGTTGAACAAACACAAATGTGGCTGAGTGAGTGTCTAGCTGCCCTAGTAGATGGGTATCTTCAAGTATGAGTGGTCAGGTATTGTGTTATATATATATATATATATATATATAAAGGGAAGAGGTTATAGTAGTTCCAATGAGAGAAAAGTGTGTATAATAAAAAGAGAGGAACCACAAACATTTTTGGTTGTAATGGGGATTTTTAAAAAAATATATATTATGCTTTATTTTCCGTAATTTTGCTACATGTGTTTCTAGTCTCGTGACCTTCATCAGGCAAAGCATGGAGATTTCTACATATTATTAAAAATAATTTTTTTTTTCCTTATGTTTTTCGATATTAAATATTCTCAATATGAGACATTCTCTTTTTTGTGTGTTAGTGACCCAAATGTCTTCCTGAATTGGCAGTGAAAAAATTTCTGCATGAAGGGTTATAAAACAATTAAGATTGGTCCAAGAAATGGTATCTTTTAATGAACCCTGTGTGTTCTTAGATCTATTTCCATTTTTTTTTTTTTTTGTCAGCATGCGTATTTATACATATATTCCTTCTCCATACATACACGCTGTCTTGTTATGAGGAATTAGTACACACGTGTACACACACACACACATAAACACACTTCCTATGTTGTGTAGTGTTCGTGTGTGCGCCCGTGAACAGTTTTGTTTTTGCCAATATGCATATATATATATATATATATATATATATAAGCATGCGCCTGTATACGTCCACTTCCTCTCTACATACACATACTGTCCTATTACAAGGAATCAGTATTTATCATAGTTTTAATTTACAATTTTTTATTAGTCAAAAAAATGTTTATAAATATGAATAATGTGTGTAATTTTAAAGGTTCCATTTTTAATTTGTTTATAATAGGCTGGTGCTAATATCCATATGGAAAACAAAGCCTTTGCTACTCCACTTGATGTGGCTGCCATGTACAACAAAAAAGGTAAGGAAATGGATCTGTAATATAAAGAATGGAGAGTAACAGAGTTGAAAAATCTTCAAGGTCTTTAAATGGAAATTTAAAACAGGAATATTAACCAAAATTTCAAAAGAAAATTAACAATAAATCAGCTATAAGTTAAATATTTATAGATTATGTATAGGTTCACACTCCTCCCCAGTCTGAACAGGAGTAGAGGTTTATCCCTTGTTTTCTGTTTAGGATTAGGTTTCCAGTTGCTTCTAAAGTCTACTTCAACTCTATACATCTAACATCTATGCCTAAAACACTGAACTTTTATTGCTATTGATCTATTTTGTCCACCAATAGGAGTAGATAGGTTTGTCTATCATCCTGTTCACACTCCTCTCTGGTCTTTTGAACAGAGGCTTATCCCCTGCTCCCTGTTCAGGATTGGGTTTCCGAGTCCTTCTAAAGTCTACTTCAACTCTATATTTCTAGCGTCTCCAACTAAACTCTGAAATTTTATTTACTAATTATTCTTTTTTTTTCTCCTCAATGGGAGTAGATAAATTTGCCTATCATCCAGTTCACACTGCTCCCCAGTCTCTTGAACAGGAGTAGTGGTTTATCTCTTGTTCTTTGTTTAGGATTGGGTTTCTGTTTCCTTCTAAAATCTTTTCATTCTCTTTCACTCTCAGTAGTCTTGTGTCTTAGTGGCATTGTTGCCATACTTGGGGTGAATTGATTAAAAAAAAAAAAAAAATTCCCTAATGGCTCTACTAAGAATTTTTCTCCTGACTCTCTGGAATCTGGGACCTCATCAGAACACCCATTTTCTGGGATCATATCTTTTTTTATCTTTGCTCACTACATCTTTTGGCAAACATGGACCTTCATGTCTGCCAAAAAACAGTATGTCAAAATACATTTTTCCACTTTTATTTTAAGTATCCTCCTTCTTTAGCAATGCTTATTGTTTTAAAAAGTGATGATTAGAATTGTGATAAAGCCTAAATATATAATGTATGTGAATTTATACATTTTTTTTCTTTTTGAGAATTTAGAACAAAAACATTAAACACTATTAGATTATTATTTGCCCATTTTTTTATTACCAGTGTCACCTATTTGTTATTAATGTCTATACTTTGCCTACTGATAAAGATCTTAGCAAGAAATCCTTCAATCGTTTTATCCTTAAGTGTTATTTCCAATCATTTATTTTAGCTTTATTCTATAGAGGCTGATGTTTTCCACCCTCTCTCTGCTCATATGATGAGCTATACCTGATTTTAGAATTTCTCCAAGGATTACAGCTTTCCAATTTTCCTCATGTTTTGCCATTGTTTTCTGTCTGTCGCTCTCTCTCTCTCTCTCGCTGTTTCTCTCTCTCTCGCTGTTTCTCTCTCTCGCTGTTTCTCTCTCTGTCCCCACTCTCTCTCTCTCTCTCTCTGTCCCCACTCTCTCTCTCTCTCTCTGTCCCCACTCTCTCTCTCTCTCTCTCTGTCCCCACTCTCTCTCTCTCTCTGTCCCCACTCTCTCTCTCTCTCTGTCCCCACTCTCTCTCTCTCTCTGTCCCCACTCTCTCTCTCTCTCTCTCTGTCCCCACTCTCTCTCTCTCTCTCTGTCCCCACCCTCTCTCTCTCTCTGTCCCACCCTCTCTGTCCCCACCCTCTCTCTCTCTGTGTATCCCACCCTCTCTCTCTCTGTGTATCCCACCCTCTCTCTCTCTCTCTGTGTATCCCACCCTCTCTCTCTCTCTCTGTGTATCCCACCCTCTCTCTCTCTCTCTGTGTATCCCACCCTCTCTCTCTCTCTCTGTGTATCCCACCCTCTCTCTCTCTCTCTCTGTCCTCTCTCTCTCTCTCTGTCCTCTCTCTCTCTCTGTGTTCTCTCTCTCTCTCTCTGTGTTCTCTCTCTCTGCCCCCCCACTCTCTGTGTGTCCCCCTCTCTCTCTGTCCCTCTCTCTCTCTCTCTGCCACAACTACACAGAATGTTGTACACAAAATTCTTCATGTTTTCTGTATAGTTGGACTATTTTTGAATACTGCGCTGATGATGTCATTTGGATCACACATTCTCTGGATTTTTCTTGACGTACCCCCCCCCCCCCTAATGCAGGATGTCAGTTTTTTTGAGAACATTTGCATGAATTTAGAAAAAGACATATTGCCCATGAAGGAAAAGTTTTATTTGAAAACAAATTGACACAAATAATCTTGAGAATCTTTTTATCCCACCTTTTTTTTTTTTTTTATCATTCCACCCGAAGCAAGTCAAAAAACATTGAGGAGTGAGAACAATAAAAGAAGAGGAATTAAGAAGACAGAAGATAACGATTGAGATTGCATTGAAATGTTTGAAGATCAAAGTTGAGTGGAAAGTAAGAAGAGTGAAAGAGAATTAGAAGACTTTAGTGAGGGGAAAGAACAATAAATGAAGAGAATTTAAGAAAACAGAAGATAACGATTGACATTGCATTTAAACTTTTGACTGGAAAGCAAGAAGCCAGAATAGAGTTCCACAAGGGAAAAGTGTGAAAAAAGAAACTGTTAGCATAGAAATTACGGTTACATCTAGCAATTTTGACTGTAAAATGATGAGATCTTGCTACCAATCTAGTAATGTGCTGAAATTTATAAAGTCTAGGTACCATAGGGGAAAGTTCATCAGAACATTTACCATGAAAGTATTTTTAGAATAGGAATAGGGAAACTACAATACAGCAGTGAGAAAGTGACTGAAGCTGAGATGCCAGGGCAGGACCAATGACATTGCAGATTCTTCTTTGGATTTTATCAAGGATCACTAACTATATGGCAGGAGCACCAGACCAGATGTAGCAGCAATATTCTAAGCATGAATAGTAGACTTCTAAATATTTAAAATAGATTCTGGAAAGAACAGTTGTCTGGCACGACATAATGAATCAACACTTCTAAGCAAATTCCAAGCAATCGATTCGATATAATCTTTCCGCTTCATGTCAATAAAAAACGTTAGCCTGAGAAGGCACGACGAGTTCAGCGAATCCATCATTAGCATCAATGGTTATTTTGATACACGTCAGTAGCATTGACATGTCTGCATCAGATGATGTTTATTAATTTTGAACATAGTTCTAGTTATGGTGGACTGGAGAGATTTTATGGTGTTATGGGATTGTTGACTGTCCTCTCTCCCAACTATGTCCATACGTAGTATTCCATTTGAATTCAGGTTTGGTGAGCTAGGAATTTGTGTATTTGGAAGAACACGGTCATGGAGATTGTCATGCATCTATGTTTGGGTTGTTTTAGCTTTATGTGATGCTGAAGTGTCTTATTGGATAATGTAGGGTCTTCCATTACATACACTGTCTTTCCAGAGCTTCTAGTGGCTCCTGTTAGACAGTAGCATTGATTCTTAAACTCTGACAAGAGAAGTGAGGAGGCATAATTGCTGACGACCCCCAGAACAATCACAGTTGCTAGGAACCCTTGGGATCTCAGTTGGGTTTCTGTATAACTATCTGTCATTTCTTTTGGTTTACCTTTTGATCATGATTAAAGTTTTGTCACTGGAGAAAAACCAAAGCATTCCTGTTGGTGTTATAGGTTTTTTAATAAGTGCTTTGAATGACTCAAATGATTCTCCCTTGTCTCTTCAAACATCATCTCTCTGCATCACATACAACTTGTCTGTATCACCAAAACACTCTGATGCTGTTGAAGAAAGTTGTAAACAAAATGTAGTGCTGCCCTCATAGTAACTTGGTGAACTAATAGCAGCTGATTAAAAAAAAAAAAAAAAAAAAAAAAAATCCCTGGACTATGTGAGTTACTCGACCAGAGAGTGCCCACTGAAAGAGGTCAGACTATACATCCATCCAAATAAAAATATTACATCTGTGCACAAGTTTCTAGAATTTATTTTATTAAAGCAAAAAGAAAAAGTTTTGTACTATGTATTTTTCAAGAGGTTGTGAGGATCTATTAAGCATGAACATACATACAAAAATACAATTCACATATAACGCCAAGCATTCATTGGTTAACAAATCACCACTACATTACTACAGGCAATTTACAAATCACAGTAATGCGACAGTTTTGTAATTGCTCTATTTTTAAGTAGTCAATTTTGTGCACATTTGGGAGAAACAGATCATGGAAGCTTTCTTAAGTCTCCCCAAAGCTCGCTCACTGATTGAGCGATGCCAACCAATGAAATCGTCTGCATATGAAGAATAATTCTTCCCGCACAGCAATTTGGAGCCTACAGTCACTTATAAAAGCTAAGATCTTTTTCATCTCATTAATGAGAATTCCAGCTGCCAAATGAATCCACAACAGTCGAAACCATGCGCCAACTTTCTCACTCACATGCTGAACATATCTTGTATACACTCACATAAACTCTTCTTACACAGCAAAATCTTCTGAGAACAATCATTACAAGAGACTCTCATGAACATTCTTCCAGTGAACACTAAAATAACAGACAAAGAGAGACAACTCTTTGTTACTTCAACCTTTTCTTACTTAAATGCATGCTTTCCTTCACCTCGTTGTTTGTTAATGTACATCTTGTTGAATACATATCTTATGTGTAATAATGTCTTTTGCTTATCCTTTTCTGCGTGAGCCCTGTTTCCTAATTTAAAGTTAAATTAATGTGGTGAAGTCCACCACAAAGTCACTGGAAAATTTTGTACATATCTAACAGATTGTATGTAAATTTTTAAATATTAGAATGCTTTTTAAAAAAATAAGAAGAACCAGGTAACCACTTAATTTAGTACAATTCTGTCCAAAATATTAAAATACCTGTAATTTTTTGTAATTCCAAACATACTAAGATTAAAACCTGATTTATTCCCACCTTTGCTAACTAATCATAACAAAAACGGGACTGCGATTTTAGCAAACCACATACCTTTAAATTTCATATGGATGGGCTGTGATGATTATTCTTTTTTTGGAGAAAAATCCACCCAGGACATCCTTGTTCCAACTTTTATTGAAGGTTCAAGAAATTTCCTTCCATCCCTTTATTTAGATTGCCAGCATTCTAAGACAAAGAGTATGAATATTTAATGAGGAGAGATTGGAATAAGTATGTTCCAAGTGGGTTTTTCTTTAAGCAGAGAATAATCATCTTGGTCCATCGATTTGAAACTGGAAGCTAGGTATAAATCTTAATTAATATTTCTTTTTTTTTCTTTATTAGATGCCGTCTCTACTCTTCTTGATCACGACAAAGAGGGTCTTAGAAACAATAGTCTAGCCATAGTTGAAGCTTCTATCCGAGGTTATGCACCAATTGTGGAAATGCTGCTCAGATATGGCATCAGTCCAAATACAGTGAACACGTTAAAACAGACTGCACCTTTACATGAAGCTATTCGATTCTTCAGGTAATGTTTTGCTTTTCATTCTCAGATTTTGTTTCTCTCTGCATAAAGAAAACTGTCTTTCTGTTAATTAAAATTGAAACATAAGAAAAATGCAAGTGGTTTTCTAATTTTAGGGCACTTTGTCAACTGTAATAAGCAAAAAAATAATTGTATATACTCAAGAGGTCGCACTTTTTTTTCACCAAAATTTCGATAAAAATCAAGTGCAACCTATTCACTCGACATCATAGAGAATCTGAAGTAGACTGTGGTGTATCAGTAGTCCAGGCGAGTACCCTAGGATTGAGTATAAGCAAGAGCAAGGGAGAAAATGAATTTGTCCTGACATCTTGATTTTACACGATAACCTCTTCCAACCGTATCTCGTCACATATCGAATAAAAGTGCTCAATCTGAACGGCTCATATTTACCACCTATTATCTGATTTATGACAAAAGACGATCATTTTCAAGTGACTTTAGAACTGAAGTGATTAGAGGTATCCAAATTTTTGTCTAAAAATAGCAGCCAAGCACTCGATAATACAAATGAAAAGAATGTTTGACAATGATGAGGACAAAGAAGAATTTTGGGGTTTCAATCCTGAAGTATAATAACAAGATCTAAATGAGCAAACACTTTCTTATGTTTTAATATATATAAGCAAATTCTTTAAATAAAGGTGTATATTTGAAAATATTTAACATATATTAGTTACATTTACGTTTAAAAAGGGCCATGTAACTAACCAGATTATAGTGCAGCCTATCTGTGAGTCAACTGCAAATACCCACTTTGACAACCCCAGACTAAGGTGCGAGCTATCCACAAGTATATACAGTAATAAATTAGCTTCATTTTTGGAACTGAATGATTTACACAGATATCAGTATTCTAAATAAAGTTGAATAAAAAAAAATCTATAGTTTGTTACTCTGTTGTTTTGATAGAATCAGTACAAAATGACTTTTAGAATCAGGCCATAATGAAACCAATAAGATAATTATTTTTTTTGCTGATCATAAGCAATTTTGAAATTGGTATCAACCAAATTTCCTTTTCATTCTGAATTTTTTTTCTTTATCACTTTCATCACTGAAAATCTACAATTGCTCAACAGATTACCACTTACTGTCCTTTAAGTGGCAATCTGTTGACGCCATCAATAAACTAGTACTCCATTAATAAAATGAATTTAAGTTGTTACTTCTTATTCCAATGAAATTATTTGGTATATTTGTAGCAATAACTTCATTTTCATTTATTCATTGATTCGTCCATCTTATAAAAAATATAATATAATCTATCCAATTGTTATCATAATTTTGTCAGAAAAAAGGCAGTGTTTAATTCAAACAAAAATTGATAGCATAATTGTGTCAGGAGACATGTTGCCCACATTTTTCATTTGATGCATGTTATCTTCTCTTAATTTTTTTTTCTGAATTCCTTGGATGAGGAGTTATCATTATTTACACAATTTATATTCAGACTATTATCCTCATCTTTGTTGTTGCGATCATAATGTTCCTGCCATTGTTCTCTCCAGCCTTCCTCGATCTGGGTAACCAACAGGAAATTCTAAACTGATTTAATTCATGAGGGTAGACTGTTCTCTTGTCTAGGGGTATTATTTAGTTCTTATTTTATTTAGCGCTTGCCTATTTTCACTGAGTGCAAGTACACACTGCCCAATCCAGGGATTGAACTCACAAACCAATGCTTTTATCAACTACGCCATTATCCCAAGTTACTTCTTTCTTTTATCCATTAACTATTTACATTTCCAAATAAAAAAAAAATGAGCTGTAATGTTGAAATATTGAAAGTTCTTCAAGGTTCATGTGATTTTAGAATGTTAATTAATGCCATTATTACAAAAGCATTAAGAAAATTTCGTTTAAGATAATTTATCAAATTTTTTGAGATGAAGAATTATCATTATATGCTTTTTTTCAGTTAAACAATTATACTCATCTTGATTATTATACTCACAACATTATTGCTGATGTACTCTCCAGCCTTCTTGGGTGTCTGTCCTACTCAGTAGTAATCTTCTTGGAGTTTTGAACAAAACTCTTCATTCTCATAGAATTCACATTCTGCTTAGAGTACATCTTATAACAGTAAATACTCGTCAGTCTATCTACTTTTATTGTTTGCCAACCTTTTTTTTTCTACTGAACCATGGTGTATGATTTTCAGCACTACCCATCTCAAGGATTGAACTCACTGATAACCAGACACATTTTAACCAACACTTTAATCCAATAGGCCATGTGCCTCTTGAACAATTCAGTGTCATCATTTTGGAGCCTTAAATCTAAACATGGCAGAATTTTTGAGTGACCTTTCTTTCTTGGTCAGAGGCTCTCAAATGTTGTTCATCTCTGTTAGGTCTACTGAGCTTCAGTCATCTTCTCTACTAATATTGTTTTCTATTATTATCATCATCCTAGCGAGCCCAGTTGAACATGCTTGCCCTAGCGAGCCCAGTTGAACATGCTCGCCCTAGCGAGCCCAGATGATCATGCTCGTTCTAGTGAGCCCAGATGAGAATACCTGCCCTAACCACCAAGCATTTACAAAGTTGAATTTGTCAGTTAAAAAATTGTTTAGAAATATGATAGTCTTCAGATATTAACATTGTTGCAACTAAATTATTTCAGCCTTTCTCCATATTAAGAAAAGACCTACACCATCTGTGTTTGAATTTAGATCTAGCAAAATATTTTATCAGAATTGTTTATATTTCGTGCCTAGCTGATGCTTAATAAAACTGCTATGTATAGCTGCTTTCAGTCTGACATTTTATTAAAATGGAAGCTTGTAACTAAAAACATCAGCCATATTGACACAAAAATTCATCAAATAAAAAATTAAATTCCTTCCCAATAAAAAATTAACAAATTCTGTGAAATATACACTTTGCGTATGTAGTACAATAAAAAAATAAATATTTAATTAGTGTTGTGTTATTTAATGCTTTATTGTGTAACATTATTAAATAACAATATACATGCATAAGGAGGAGGTTTTGCTCATTTTGACATTGTTTTAAATCTGCAATTGCTGTAATCTGTAATATATTTCTATAAGTGTCTATAAACAAATTTTTCTGGATACTAGTTCACACAGGTTTCTAAAGATTTTAAAATTAATACAATCAGTTCTTTATGCTTTCTATCAAGTGTTTTAAACAGATGCTAACAATCTTTGATTGACCTGAGAATGTTGATTCTATCTGAATTGTTGCTTCCAAAAAATTTAGAAAATAATTATATTTCCTTTTACAAAATTTGTTAAAATGAAGAAAGATAGTATTGAAAATGGCATTTTATTCCCATAATTCTTTTTTTTTTCTATGTACCAAGACATGGTTGATCATGGCTCTCCACAATTTCCTATCCTTTGTAGCTCATTTGCACAAACTAGGAATTTCTTGAAAAGAGGTAGAAGGCTAATAGGCCAATAGTTCGAAGGGTCAGATGGTTAACCAGAGTTTTTAAAAACTGGAACAACAGACGACTTGCAGGAGGCAGTGAGGCAATTATTACACTGTTTAGAGAGAACAGAAGCCAGTTTGGGAGTACATTTCTTAATGACTATTACAGAGATACCATCGGGTCCACATGTTTAGAGATGACAGAAGTAACCATAAAAGGGGTTATATGCATATCACTCAACTGGAATTCAGTTCTAAGTTTAAGGTTAGACAGGGGTACTCCAAATGAGTCAAGAGTAGAGTTTGAGGAGAATTTATGAGCAAAGCATATAGCTTTGTAAGGAATATTGTCCATCATTCACTACCATGTAGTAGGACTGATATTAGCCAAGCACTCTTTTCTTTGTTTCTAATGAAATTACTGTTCTAATATACATAATTATTATATTTTAATTCTTTTTAATCAAGAACTTTTTCCTGGTCATTATTTATTTCGGTTCATGCTTTTCTCAAAAGCATTAATGCAAAATGAATACAAACTACTTTGGTCAGAGTTTGAACTCTGCTTGTCAATTCCATTTTCTGTAACGCTAATTGCTACTTTTAACTTTTAAAAATGTTCACATAGGTACCTACAACTAGGCCACTCCTAGTTTATATGGTGTCAGGTAAAAAAAATGTGTCCCTTTTTGTAGTTTTGCTGGAAAAAAACGTTTTGACTGCTAAACATCTGTTCACTATTTACATTATTTGGACTATTGTCCTCATCTTTGTCGCCATATTTATTACGTTTCAGCCATTGTATGCTCCGGCCTTCTTCAGGTGGTTGGAATGTCTGTTGTTGGAAATATGTATTCCATGTTCATCCTCAAGTTATGCTACTCTTACAGATTAATTTTCAACTCCCAGGGTCCAGCTGTTAGGTTTTCCACAAGACACATACAAACAATTGCTAACTTTCATGTAATAGATTTCAGTTGTAAATTTTTTTTTTTAATCATTTTATCCCAAGAAAGGCAATAAAGCCACTAAGACACAAGTGGTTACTGAAAGTGAAAGAAAATAAGAAAATGTTAGGAGAAATGACAATAAAAGAATAGGATTCAAGAAAACAGATAATGATTGATGTTGAATTAAAATTGTTGAAGATCGTGAGTGACAGGGAAGCAAGAAGCTGGAAGAAAAGAAAATATTGGAATAGAACTTATGGTTACATCTCGCTATTTCAACAGTAAAATGATGAGACCTAACTGCCAATCTAGTAGTATACTTAAATTCATATGGTCAAAGCACCAAGAAGGAAAGCTCAATAGGACAATTGCCATGAAACTCTTTATAGAAGAGCAGATAGAAGCCATGTTACGGTGGTGAGAATGTGACTGAAGTCTAGATGCCAGGTTAGGACCAATAACATTACAGACCCTTCTTTAGATTTGGTCAAGAATCTTGAGATATATATCAGAAGCACAGTGAACCAGATTACAAATTAAGATACATTCAAGAAATCATAATATGAAATTATGACTTTGAAAACCAAAGTAATTCTTGAATTAAGATGTCATTTTTAATATAATCTGAAAATATGCATTCTTAAAAAAATAAATGTTATAGACTTTGAATTTCTGAAATGAAACCTTGTCAATTAATTTTTAATTTTCAACCTATTTCTCTCTATTTACACTATGTTAGATTCAGTGACAGGACCCAAAGAGTGTGAGTTCAATACTTGGTTAAGGCAGTGGAGAACATTGAGAGGGGAATTAACAGGACATAACTGACATCCATTAGACATGGCATGTGGAACTAGTACAGTCTACCCCACTGAGTGAAATACAGGGTTCAGTTTGACATTCCAACCACCTGAAGAAGGCCGGAGCATACAGCGGCCGAAATGTTGTGATAAATATGGTAAAAAAGATGAGGACAATAGTCCGAATAATGTAAATAGTATATATATATTCTTAGTTCTAAAACACTATTTATATTTACTGGCAATATATCTTTGGCGTCTATTTTACCAGGACCATCACAATAGCCTATTCATTTAAAAAAAGATAAATTAGAAAATGTCTGCCATAAATCAATAATTCTATTAGATTTTTTAGTCAGAATACTTTTAAAATGTTTAAAGGCACAGTAGACAAACGGTATGTTAATTGTCTTATCTTTATTCTTTTTCTTTGCATTTAAAATAATTATTAAATACATTTTCTTAACTCAGTCAGTATCATAAGATGTTATCTCATGCCAATGAGTTTATTAACAGTGAGGCTTTTAGTGTGAAAACAATGTTAAGTACTTCAGATGAAGCTATAAATCAACTCAAAAAAAAACTAATTCTATTTAAATTTGAATAAGCTACAGTGACTGCCAACCACAAGATAACTCTATGGTTGGTAGTTTTAGTTACGTCACTGACTACAAATCATCTCATGCCAACTATGACTTATCTTGTGTTTAGCATTATCTGATACATTTTTGCAGTGATACTTTTAGTTTTAAGACAATGATAAGACTTCACTTGAAACTATAAATCAATTCCTAAAAATTCTTTATTGCCTAAGTTGACTACCATCAGCTCCACCAGATCTCTTATCAATGGCTTCAGTCCTTTAAGTCTTAAAGAAGACAATCCTTCATCAGATTGGTACTACATAATCACAAGCAAAGAGCTTTGCCAAATAACAAAAAATCCATCACTTGAAGACTTCCAATGGCAGCAACAGCAAAAATGGGTAGTGCAGTAATTAGAATGGAAAGTAATGATATAATCAAGATGTTGACTTTTCACATTGCCTTAATATTAAATTCATTGACTGACAACAGTGAGATAACTCGGAGATGGCAGCTTTTATTATGATGCCAATATCGAGTTTATTAACGGTGATATTTTTAGTGTGAAAACAATGTTAAGACTTCACTTGAAGCTATAAATCAATTTATTATTTTTTTTTATTGCCTAAGTTGGCTATTATAAAGTTGATGTTTGAGGTCAGATTTTGTGATTGACCTCTAGCAGTCAACGTGTTAATATACGAACAAATAAGTGTTTCCAGTATATTATGGATGTAAGTTAACATAATTGGACTGTATTTTGAATAATTATTTCTATAATAATTACATAGGTTTTTCAAAGCAAAATAATTTTTGTTTATTATTTAAATGTTTCTTATTATTTTCAATTTCTTTTTAAGGCTTCAAGTCGCTGAAAGGTTGCTACAATATGGAGCTGAAACTGATGTTGTCAATGTTGCAGGAGAAGTAAGTAATCATGATTTTGATTGGGTGTTATTGGCATTGTTCTTAGAGGAACATTTTAATATTCATACTAATCACATTGTTAATTTATATTCCTTATAAGGAAACAACGTGTATTGCTATTAATATTCATATCTCAAAAATATTTGCCTTGACTCTTAATTATGTATTCTTATCAAAGACTTACTATTGTGTTATAGTGAAAGACACCTTGTCTAGATAATAGACTCTCTCACCTACTATAAGTAGGAGTCAGTAGGTAGTCGAGGGAGGAGTAAGTGTTCAGCGACCACAACTCGATTACTCTGCGTAACACTTTATTACAAGTTCCTAACGTTTCTGTATGTTTAACCTATTTAGGACACATTTAGTCCGACTACAAGTTCTATTGTGGAAATAACTCCACAACATATTGTGTGACTGATTCTGCATTACAATCGAACTCTCAACAATTTTATTTACACTTTTCTATCAAACTAAATTGCCAACAAGTGAATCAAGATCTTATCATTTATTATTATTATCTTTTACTCTTTTAACCTATTTGCCCCAAGGAAGGCAATGATGCCACTAAGATGCAAGGAGCTTACTGGGTGTGAAAGAAAATGAAAAAACTTTAAAAGGAACTAGAAACCAAATCCTAAACAAGAAACAATTTATAAACCTCTACTACTGTTCAAAAGAAAGACCGGGGAAGTGTTAAACGAGCGATAAGCAAACCTATCTACTCCTGTTATTATTATTATTATTATTATTTTCTTTGATGATTTCTGTTGTATATTCATTTCCTTCTGGGTCCCAACCAGTGACCTAAGGTCACAAATGTCATCAGGACATTTTTACTGAGCATTTATGTAAAAACAAAAAAAGTAAATTTCAATATCAAGGGCATTGTGTTTACTTATTTTGTCATATTCTTTAATAGTTATATTATTACCTGATGGCACTTCCATATCTATGGAAAGGGAATGTTTGTTGTCTTTAATCTTTGTGTCTGGTCTATTAGCTTTTAGATGTCTGTCAATATGAAGAAAAAAGTCCTAAAGAATATTAACTTCATAGCCTTTTGTAAATGGATCACGGTGATGTTCATACCATTTTTCAGAATATGGCATACTGTAATATGAATATTATTCCATTGAATATACTGCCCAATGTTATATTTTGTTTTTTTTTTGTAATCCTCCTGTGTCAGAATTGGCATTATTATCATCATCATCATCATCATCATCATAACAACAATAATAACAATAATAATAATAATGCCTTTTTCTTTGATTTCTATTATATATTCATTTTCTTCTGGGTCCCAAGCAGAGACTTAAGGTCAGAAATGGCCATCATAATATGTTCCACTGAACATTATTATTAGCTATACTTTTGAGAACAATCTTTTTTCTATTTATTTAAGGCATGGGCTACCATGGATCCCTTTAATAAGTCTATCAGGATCTTTTCCAATCAAACCCAGGGTCCCAACTTCAACTGGAATTATTGATGCATTCATGTGTCACATATTTTAGATTTCTACTTCAAGATCCATGAATTTTGATAGATTTTTTTGTTTTTGTTTTGTTTTGTTTTGTTTTTTTTTTTTTTAAGATCTTCAAAGATACAATACAGTCAGCAGGAATTGTCATGTCAATAAGAAATAAGAAAGCACATTCTGTTTTTGTGGTCTTTGATCACGATGTCTGGGTGATTGGCTTTGATTGTTCTCTCTGTGTATAAGTCACATAAAATTGTTACAGGTCCTGTGTCTTTAACCAGGTCTGGGTGGTGTTTGTACCAACTTCTTACAGTATCCTTCCCATAAAACTTGCATATTTTCCAGTGCAGTTATTGTTCCACTGTCATGCCGAGCTTTATATTTGGTGGGTGCCAATACCATGCAGCATGACACAAGACGGTCAATTGTTTCTGGATATTCACCACAGAATCTGCATTTGGTGCCAACACAATTTTTCGGTATGTTTGCAAGATAATTTTTAGTTAGCAAACATTAGTCCTGTGCAGTAATTAGCCTGGTCAGTACGTAGAGGAGTGACCACTTGGGAATACCAGGTGCTGTAAGCTCGTATATGTGGGTGGTTTAATGGATAATGACTCAGAATTGTTAATTGGAGAACTGAGTTCCAATTCCAGTTGGGTTTGTTATATTCATTTACGCACAAATACCATTGTGAACGGTATGAATTGACCTCTTCTCCCCTCACCAACTATGGTTTAATTAGTAAGATTTGTAATTATTAAACTATAATTGTTTCCAAAAATAAAATTAAAATTGCATACAAAATATTAAAATTTTGGTATTAAATAACCCATGGAGGTGCTGATATGCCGCTAAACAAAAACAACCAACGAACCTGTGCAGCAAGAATGTTACTGTCTTTTTGTTCTACAAATATAAAAAAAAAATCACATAAATGAAAATATCAATACAAAAACAGAAGATCACTTCTGAAGCATGGCCCATATAATGCTAGAAAATCAGGTTACTATTTTATGTGATTCCATAAAAGTTATTTTTAGTTAAGAAAGGTGTTATATTCTGTGCTAATAGGAATATATACTTGAAAAACAAGGTGGATAAAATAAGCAAAGGTTTATTGTAAGAAACCAGTACAATAAGAATAAAGGTAAGTTATGCACAAGGCCGTTGCAAGTCAATCCAGTAGTGAGTGCTACTATTGGAAGGTGGGTAGTTCTTGTGTAAGTCTGAGTCGTACAGATCCCAGTTAGTATATTTAGCCACCCTCCCATGAGGCTTACATGTGGCACAAGGCCAGGTTTAACGTGGGATTTCAGAGCATGTAGGCTCGGCCAAAATTATTCCCTATTCGAACGTGTTCAGGGTCAGTCTACCTCCCCGAACGAGACTCTACCCTTCGGCGGAGCCTCGTCCAGTTCCTCTCTGCACAGAGGCAGAGAGTTCGATTATGTAGCTGGAACAGATCCCAGTTAGGATATCTAGCTACCCCCACCACCACGAGGGTTGCATGTGGCACAAGGCAGAGTTTAACGTGGGTTTTCCAAGCCCGTAGGTTCAGCTAAAAATATTCCCTATTTAAACCTGTAAAAATGGGTTCAGGGTCAGTCTATCACCCCCGAACGAGACTCTGCCCTTCGGCGGAGCCTCCGGGTTCCTCTCTGCTCAGAGGCATTCGACTGTCTAGCTGGAACAGATCGCAGCTAGTCGTTATTTACTCCCCCCCCCCCACGAGGGAAAGATGTGGCACAAGGCCGAGTTTTACATGGGTATTCTGAGCCCGTAGGCTCGGCCAAAAAATGCCCGTAGAAACTGTAAAAACAGAATCTGGTTGGTCAACCTCCCCGAACGAGACTCTGTCCTTCGGCGGAGCCTCAACCGGGTTCCTCTCTGCTCAGAGGCAGAGAGTTTGACCGTCTTGCTGGAACAGGTTTCAGCAAGTCTCTGTAGTCCATTGATTTACAGATACTTATAGATAGTTACTACCTATAGTGTAGTCACTCATGGGGTGACAGGTTATTCCATTAAATCAATAGGCAAAGATTGTATGTTACTGAGAATATTCTGATAGTGTTTTTCTTTGTTGTTTTTTTTTCAGACTCCACAGAAAATGGTTCAAGACCAGCCAAAGGACAGACCAAATGAATTCCAGCGACTGTTTGATGGCAAGTCTATTTAGATTCATCACAGTTATAAATTTGGTTCATTAGATTACGATATCAAAAAAATAGGATACGGTAAAAGTGACAAGTATAAATTCAAAATTCCTTTTATAATTAGGATTCCTCATTGAATTTCTAGTGAGTTGTTTTTGCACAAATGTCATGCAGTACTTATTTATTATTGGTGCTTTTCTTACCCCTCCCCCCAACCTGCAGAATGCATGCTTTTCCAAATGTTGATCAGACATGGACATTTAACAAGCATTAATTTGGTATGTTGGCTGGGAGTTTGAATTCAGTATTGTGCTTCTCATATACTGTTTGCCCTATCAAAGGTAAAGAGTTAGGTTTGCTCTACTATTTTACGTGCTGCTGTTCTTTTGTATATCTACTTGATGAATACATTGTTAGCGTTAATGTCTACTTCAATATGAGGTCTGAAACATTGACATGCCCAAATCAGATGACCTATTTTTGACATTGTGCTCGTTATGGTGGGACTTTAGAGATTTTATAGTCTTATAGGGCTGTTGATTGACCGCCTTCTCAACTACATCCCATATGTTCGATGAATTCAGGTCTGGAAGGCAAGGAGGCTATGTTTGGGAGTAACATGATCATGGAGAGTGTAACTCATCTATTCTTGAATCATCTTGACCTTATGAAGCAGCACAGTCTTGTTGGTAGATATACGGTCTTCCTTTACCGATTCTCTATTCAAAGCTTCACACCCATCTCAAACACTTCCAGCATTGACCCTTAAGCCTTGAGGAAAAAATGTGAGGAGGTGAGACATCTTGTTACTCACAACTTCCGGAACCATCACAGTTGCCAGGAACTTTGTGTGTATGATCAGTGAAACGTCCTTAGGGTCTCTGCATAGCCATTTGTCTTTCCTTCAGTATAGCTTTTGGTCCTGGTTAAAGTTTTTCTCATCAAAAAAAAACCAAAGCATTCATGATGCTTTAACTTGCTCAATAAGTGCTTTTGTTCAGATCAGACTGTTATCTTTTGTCTTTACAAACATGAATTAATCCCTCTGCATCACATATGACTTGTATCAAAGGTCCTTATGCACAGTTCTTCCGATAGAGTGACTTGAGACCTTGAACTTGTTAACAATAGTGTTGACTTTCTGGAGTTCTTATCAATAATTTCCGGCACCTTCCATACAAATTTGGGTGTTCTGATGCTATTAGGACCCTTAGTAAATGCTTTATATTTGGTTACTGCTGTGGAATCCCCATCAGCGACTTCCAGCTCTTTTCAAACTTTGACAACAAATGACCGTGCAACTTCTAGAAAATGAACGATCTCTAAATCACTATTTTTTACTGTTATCACCAGCAATGGTGAATATATACATGGAATACTTTGAGGAAATGGCATTAGAATCTATATCTCTAAAGCCAACTCTATGGTTAAGGTACATAGATGACACCTTCATACTCTGTCCACACCAGGAAGATGTTCCAGGTTCTACTGGACCTTTAAGGCAATGTTAAAAGCTCACCTTTTCATTTCCTTAGTTGATGTTTGCAATCATTTATTGGAGAAGAAATGGTAATCAGAACAAGTTAGAAAAATAGTCAGAGATATTAAAAGATGTTCTCAAAGAACTAAGTAACCTTTTTATATATAAGAAGTTAGCATCCATCTATATTTCTGAGATGAGGTGTTATGTACACTATTTACATTATTCGAACTATTGTCCTCATCTTTGTTGCCATATTTATCACAACATTTCAGCCGTTGTATGCTCCGGCCTTCTTCAGGTGGTTGGAATATCGAACTGAACCCTTTATTTCACTCACCGAGATAGACTGTTCTAGTTACACGTGCCATGTCTAATGGATAACAGTTATCTCCTGTTAATTACCCTCTCCAAGTTCTCCACCATCTTAACCAGGTATTGAATTCGGTCTCTTTGGGTCCTGTCACTGGATCTAACTAACGCCTTTATCCACTGTACTATGTGTCCTTGGTGCATTCAAACATGAATGAACCAAGACTCTTACCACTCAGTGTTGACATTAGTGTCCAGACTTATATTTACACACACTCTGTCCCAGATATTGTGCACTTTTACCCTATAAATATAGCATATTTTAAAACTATATTTTATCATACACATACATACATACACAGTCTCAGATAGTGTATCTGTAGAAGAGACAAAATGAACAAAAATAGTCTGTCTATATTTCTGAAATGAGGTATTATGTACATTATTTACATTATTCAGACTATTGTCCTCATCTTTGTTACCAATGTTTTGGCCTTCTTCAGGTGGTTGGAATGTCAAACTGAACCCTTTATTTCATTTGCTGGGGTAGACTGCCATGTCTAAGGGATGTCAGTTATCAAGTATCTCCTGTTAATTCCCCTCTTCAAGTTCTCCACCGCCTTAACCAGGTATTGAACTCACATTTTGGGTCCTGTCACTGGATCTAACTAACACCTTTATACACTGTGCCATGTGTCATTGAGGGCATCAGTATATGAATTTCTGGGTATTATAAACCTAATGTCTTCAGCACTCATTTTTTACCAGTGCTCAGATTGCAATATTTTGCTGTTATCACCAGCAATGGTAAATATATACATGGAATACTTTGAGGAAATGGCATTAGAATCTATATCTCTAAAGCCAACTCTATGGTTAAGGTATGTAGATGATGCCTTCATACACTGGCCACACCAGGAAGATGTTCAGGTTCTACTGGACCATGTGAACTCAATAAGAATTGGTCAGTATAAGTAGTACCCTACAACGTAATAACTACCCTGGGTACATGGCAGCAGCCCCAATAAACTGGGATAGGTGGGTACAAGAGGACAACACTCAGAAAACAATCTGCCTGCCTTTTGTGAAGGGGTTATCTGAAAATACAAAGGATCTGTGGTCCATATATCATGAGCACAACCTACAAAAGCTGGATGACACTTCGCAGATATCTCTCCCGAGTAAGATCCCCCCCCCCAGAGAAGAACATGACTAAAGACTGTATGCCATCCTATGCAGCTGCAGAAAGAAATATAAAAGGGAGACGGGCCGCCCCCTTAAGGTAAAGCTTCAAGAACACCAGAAAGCTGTAACACGAGGGGAAGTGGAAAAATCCGGCGTGGCTGACCACATATGGAGAGAAAAGGGAGAACACCGCCCTCTGTAGGATCAGGTTGAAACCATAGACAAAGAACATCACTGGAAAATTCGTAAACTTAAGGAATCAGCACATATGCTAAGCCACAAAAATCTCCTGAGTCGACCAAGCATAGAAATGAATACAATATTGGAACCAGTAATAAGGAGTGCCAGAGAAAAGCAATAATAACAATGAAAATTGCAATATGAGCTCTGGTAAAAAAAACATGCAATAACAGCAAAAAAATTGCAATATGAGTACTGGTAAAAAAATCTTTGCTGAAGATGTTAGGTTTAATACCTAGAAATTCATACAGAGATGTCCTCAAGGACACATGGCACAGTGGATAAGGGTGTTAGTTAGATCCAGTGACAGGACCCAAAGTGTGTGAGTTCAATACCTCGTTAAGGCGGTAGAGAACTTGAAGAGGGGAATTAAAAGTTAGACGTAGCACATGGAACTAGAACAGTCTACCCCAGCAAATGAAATAAAGGGTTCAGTTTGACATTTCAACCACCTGAAGATGGCCGGAGTGATAAATATGGTAACAAAGATGAAGACAATAGTCCGAATAATGTAAATAGTGAACAAAAAGAGACGAGGAAAAACTATACTTAGTTGACGTGTTTCATCCTCTGAAGGACTTTATCAAGGCAATTTTTTTTTTTCACAGATAAATTTTCCTTTTATTTCTATTCATATTGTCCTTTTAAAGAAATACTCTATCTGAAACACACGCACACATATATAATAAATATCTAAGAACATTTCGTCAAAAAAATAATTTTATTTCACAAGAATTTGTCCCAATAAAATGAGATCCATGTTAAATGTTTGATATATTATTGTAGAAAATAGATTTAAGCTAATTTCAACTCTGTTTTATTTTAATTTAATTTTTATCTGTGGTGAACAGCCCTGTATAAGCAAGGGAGCCAGAGTGGCTTACATCTGGTGCATAGGAAAATAAGTGTCTTACCGTAACGTGCGGCACGTGACATCAGCAAGTTTGCTCCATGAAAATGGCATTACTCTCCCATCTAGCAATTCTAGCAGTATGTGTGGTAACGAGGGTTTTTGTACAGTTTGGCATGCTTCCACCAATAGCAAGTCGTGTGCTGATTGGTCGAACTGGAGGAGGCTATTTGCCTGGGTAACTGAGAATAAAAACGAAGAACACTGATTGGTTGGTCGAACACAGTGTTGACCTGATAAAAGAGGGCTGAAGCAGTGAAAGAGACGGAACAAAAATCGGATTTACGTTGTGAGGTGTTCAGAAAGCAAGACCAGCGAATTGAACCAGCGGTATCTTGATTTGTACAAGTGATGTTGTAGTAACAGAGACTCATTTAAATTACATTATCCTTGCTTTTTCAGATTTTTTCAATACCAGTTTTAAAAAAACAGATGAACTAAAATAGCCCAGTAATGAATTAATCTTGAGATGGGATGAGCAGTAGACTTGTAGATCATGATAAAGTTCTTGTTTTGTAACTGAGATAATTACATACTTTCTACAGTAACGAAGGTTGGTGTTTAAACCGAGATAACAGCCAGGATTTTGAATGCTGATTTTCAAGACTGGAAAGCCGGTTCTTTGCAACTTAAAAGGTTGATAAAGTGAAATCTTTCTGTCCCCATTTGGCTGTTTAGTATATTAAGTCTTAGTAAATATATATCATATTTGCTTCTTTTTTTTTTTTTTTTTTCTCAGAATACAGTACGGGTGAGTTACGCAGAGCCCGTGTACAATTCAATAGCAGTTTTGATGAGAGAAGAAATAAGTCGTATATTAAAAGTAAGTATTTATATAATTAATAATTATTTTTCATGGAATTTTATTGATTATTGGATGCCAAACATCATTGTTTATTTATCCTTGGAGGGGGCAGTGAGTTGAATAAGTACAGTACCTTGATTCTCCAAATGCGAAGACAAAAATTGAAATCCATTCAAACATCTTTCAATTATCTGAACAAAACCCAATGTAATATTTCATTGCAGACAAGCTTTTTGAAAATTTAGAAAACCATACTCAACATTTAATAAAAATTGACAAATGTCTAAGTTTCAACCAGGATCCACCCTTACAAATAAATCCAATTTCAGGAGTTAGTGGCAGAAAAATTAGAGGCCAGACAAAAATCAGTTGGACCAAACCTTGAACAAAACATTTGAAAATGTTATTTTCTGATGTTCAATTTCTTTCAGAAAATGACTTTGATAAATTTGAGTATTCAGTTATCTGCAATTTTGAAATTATAGGAACGTATTTTTTTAACCCCTGTCCCAAGGTGTCCATATAATCAAGGGAGTATTGTAGTTTAAAATTTCCAAACATGTCTCATTTAATAAGAGAAATTTGACCTTTTGTTTTCTGTTATTTTCAGTATAGGAAATATTTATTTTGTGCCATTAACCTATTTCTTGCCACAGGTAATAGTGGCTTCTTATTTTAATTACTGTATTTCCCAGCTTACAGGACGCACATTTTTTCCCTTTTTTTTTTTTTTAAAGCTGTAAAATGTCTTCCAAGACGAATGTAAGGCAACGCCCAGACTCGAGTAAGCTTGGACAGTCACCTAATTGGCTTGACATATAGGGACATGGATTTGTATGTTGAGTCAATATACTATAATATTAGCTATCTAATTCAGCCTTTCATATGATGCAATGCCAGTACTTAACTGTTACAAGTATTTCCAAGATGATAATCCTTCCTGCAGCCGAGCCACAAGCTTAAACATGCTCTGTTTACTAGCAGCAGTGGGACCCTTTCTGCTCTTGACTAGTATGTCATTGCCATACAAACAAAATCGAATGAGTGATTAATGTAAACCATACATGGCGCCAATATGTGAGGGACGTATGGTGAATGTGTTGTTATATGAGAATGACTTTTTTTTTTTCTTAGAAATTTCTTTCCAATATTAGGGTGCATCTTCCAAACCAGAAAATATGGTACATATTTTCCAATACTGAGTGTAAACATTTATAAATTAAATTTCTATAATTTCATAATTCTTTTTATCCATCTCAACTCAAATCAGGGTAATAAAAATCAGAGTTGATTTAATTATTACATTGACTGCAGTTTTTATTATGACACTGGCTATGAGTTAACTTGTGCTTGGCATTTTCGGATACATTTCATCTGTCAGTCCCAACGACAAATTTATTTGCAGTGGTACTTTTAGTGAGAAAACATTGTTAGGACTTCAGTTTAAGCCATAAATCGACTCGTAAAAATTTTGTATTCCTTAAGTTGGCTGCTATAAAGTTGGAGTTTGAAGCCACATTTCGTAATTGACCCCCAGCAGTCAATGTGTTAAAGAATAAAAAATGGTTAATGAGGTTAGTCATCCAATATCTAAAACAGTGATTCCCCAATTTTTTTTCTAGCTGTTTTCCTCCCTTGGTTTCCAAGTCACATCCCTAGTACCCGACACCCCACTTCTTACTTGGCATTAGGTAAACTTCAAATTCAAAACTACCAATCTAATATCATTTGGTCTTAACTATCATCACACATAGAATCAGTGTAATGCTTAATAATAAACACATTTTGAGAGTGATCATCTTAGGCAGGGCCAGTGCGTACTACCCCTGAACACCCTGAATCGGGTATGGGACCCAAACATGATCGAGGGGTCCAGGCAGTACTTTCTGACCATTGCTATCTTATCAACATTTGCCTTTTTTTTTCTACCTACATTTATAGACTTTACAAATTAAACTAAACACAACTGACTATTAAAGTATAAAAAATGTTTGGGGATTTTGACGTCATTTTGAGGTCTTTTTCTTTTTTTTTTGTTCAAATCCGTGAATTTGTTTTGCTCATGCTGTCTTGAAAAAAAAACAACTATATAAAAAAACAGCTATATAAAAAAAACAACTATATAAAAAAACAGCTATATAAAAAAAACAACTATATAAAAAAACAGCTATATAAAAAAAACAACTATATAAAAAAACAGCTATATAAAAAACGACTATATAAAAAAACGACTATATAAAATTCAATATTTTTTATCCATGATGTTGAATGTGTTAAAATTAATCTTGAGAAATCTTAAGTTGATATTAAAAATTCCTGCAAAACATTATTTTATTTAAGATGCAATTGATCTCTTATGACATGTCTCTAATTTGTATTTAGATACATTGTCTTTATTTTCAATTTTTCTAGTTGAATTCACCTATATTACATATTGTACATAATTAGGTTACAGTAAAATTTGTATTTTATCTGAACACTACTTTATGAAAATTGAGATGTAGTAGAATTTGGGGGTGGGGGGCATATCATAGATTGAGAGGCACAAGACTCTTGCACTGGCCCTGCCCTTAGATATCTTGGAGGTGGCTGACAAAGTGGGGCATAGTGGATTGCTACACAAACACACACCAGCTGGATGATTCTTCTCAATTATCAAGTCCTTCCTGTCAGGTAAATCCATGAATGGCCAATCCTCTGGTGCACATGAGATCAATGCTGGCATCCTTCATGGCTCTCTCTTCAGTCCTACATTCTGCTTTATATTAACAATCTGCCTAAGAACATTCTCACATCCTTTGTGAATATACATACTGATGACACTACGGTTTAGCTCCATATATCTGGAAGACCATTGCCTGTTGGCTGATATCTCCTCTAACCTAACTGTCACAGCTCAAGAGGGGAAACACTGGCTTGTATCAAAGCTAGTAATGTTTCATCAACATCGAGCAGACTATATATTTGCTCTAATACTGTTACTGAGGCTCCGTGCCTATTGGCTCTAAAGCTCACTTCAGACCTCAAATGGAACTTCTATATTTGTGCCTGTTGTGGCCTTGTTAGGGAAAGAATAAAAGGCACAAGAAAGGAATTGAGTTAAATATATTAGCAGAAACAGTAATACAAACGAGAATGTGACAGCAAAAATATTTGGTCCGACTATCAGAGCTGACTGCTGGAAACTTCCCTCTCCAAAAGGCAATAGCTGCTCCTATTTATAGCTGGGAGAGTCCATGCATGCATGGGTAAATTACCATAACAGTGCCATTGCTAAAAACACTGAAAAAATGATCAGTTCCTTGTATTTCTTAAAGAAAATACCTAACTCCTGCTGCTGTGCTCTATATTTAAAAGAGTCAGCTCAGACCAAGAATGAAGTATTGCTGCTAGATCTGGGCTGGTGCAGCCCAGACCTCACTGTCCAGCCATGACAGAGTTCAAATGCATTTATACAGTTTTGTGGATGATGAGTTATCTTCCACCTTAAAACTCCTTTACCCACAGATGAAACATTGCTAGGCTCTCAGTACTTTATCACAATTGTTATGGCAAATGTTCTAACAATTTACATTCCTCAGTCCCACCAGGTCAGACCTTCACGGCTAGGACCTGCCCTGCCATGTTCACAGTGGCAAATCATCCCTATCCCCATCATGTTCCTTTGGTAAGAAATAAGTTCCACTTAGCTTCTTCTCCATAACTGTTACTCTGTGGAAGAAACTTCCAAGAAGATGCTTCCCTGACAACTACCATTTGGGGCATGGCAAGTCCAGGGTTAACTGATATCTATCCTAGACCCTCATAATATGCAATTCTTACTCCCAATTTTGAACAATCTCGTTCAGTAACCCTATAACGTAAGTGGACTTTAGCCCTTGTAATAGGTGAAGTAGATTTAAGAAAAAATAAAATCATACATACATTTTGGCTTTTCTTAGATGCCATAACATGTCACCAGACAATTATCTGTAGCTCTATCGCTATACCAACAAACTTAGAACATTGGCCCCTGCAGATGTCAGCTGTCTGATCTGCATAACATGTGCATGTCCTGTCTAGATATAATTAGTAAGATACAATCAAATATCCAGACTTCTAACTTCAGGCAACAAAATAAAATCATTTGTGTATAAATTCTATGCTAATTTTATTCTTTATGAAGCACATGCATTCCTTAAGTGTGATGTTGATTTTATTCTATAGAGTTTTTTTTTTTTTGTTGTTTTTTTAATAAAAAAAAAAAGAGAAAATTATTACTTGGTTCTAACAATATCCTGTTGCCCCCCTACTGCTTCTTGTTTCCTCACTGCCTCCCTCAATCTTTATCCATTATCCTCCAGGGTGGTGAGTATCACCCACTTTGAGAATCCATGCTCTAAACTATCAGCTGTTACTATCATTTGTACACAACCATTTTCTCAGCTCAACAGTTAAAAATGGCTTTAAATCCATGGTTCCCAACATGAGGTGCACCCCCCACAAGGAGGCAATTTGATTGGGGGGGGGGGGCGAATGAGTTAAGTGATTTTTTTTTTTCTAGTGAGTCTGTGTAAGTATGAGTGTTTGTGTGAGTTAATACATAGGGTGCACATACAATATGCATATATAAAAATATTTGTGTGTGTGTGTGTATGTACACATGTAATTATGTATGTACTGTATATAATGTATATTTATATTAGTAACACAATATTTTTATAAATATTGTAAAATCCTAAAATTAAATGCAAATACTATTTGCGTATATGCATTCTCAAGTTCTTAAGGAAAGTTAATGGCCTTTTAGGTTTCCTCCACTTTTTGAATACGATTATATATTGTGATGAGGAGGTACGGTGGAGTAATGGATAGCAGCTCGGATTGAGTATTCGGAGAGCCAAGTTCGAATTCCAATCAAATCCATTAGATTCACTTACATGCTAATACCATTGGCAAAGGTATGAACCCTCTTCTTCTCCTGCTAGCTATGGGTAAATAGCAGGACAGACCAGGTTCTATAGTCTCGGATGGCAACTGGTCTACCGCAGAAAGAAATGGCAACCTACTGCAGGAAAGAAATCTGCCTCGTCAGACATGTATCGAAAGATACATGATCGCCTAAGCGTGTACATGCATAGCACATAACTTATCATGATGAGGCAGCAAGATTTTAGACATGCTTAGGGAGGGCATGGCCCAAAAACATTGGGAACCACTGCTTTAAAGGAATTAATCCTAAAAATTTTAAATATCCTTTACTAAACCCTTATAGACACTATCCACATTATTCAGACTATTGTCCTCATCTTTATTGCCATACTTATTACAACGTTTTGGCCGTTGTACGCTCCGGCCTTCTTCAGGTGGTTGGAATGTCTAACTGAACCCTTTATTTCGCTCACTGGGGTAGACTGTTCTAGTTCCATGTGCCATGTTTAAAATATGTCAGTTGTCTCCTGTTAATTCCCCTCTCTAAGTTCTCCACTGCTTTAACCGGGTATTGAACTCACACTCTTTGGGTCCTGTCACTAGATCTAACTAATGCCTTTGTCCACTGTGCCATGTGTCCTTGAGGACATTCCAACCACCTGAAGAAGGCCAGAGCTTACAACGGCCAAAATGTAATAAATATGGCAACAAAGATGAGGACAATAGTCTGAATAATGTAAATAATGTACATAATACCTCATCTCAGAAATATAGACAGATACTAAACCCCTATAGATTGACACTACAAAATTACACAGAGCTTTACCAAATAACAAGAACTATATCACTTAAACATATCTGTTTATAATGGAAGTGTTTAGCACACATAACTAAAAGGAAATAAATGATGATATAATCAAGATGTTGACTCACTACCAATGACAAATGGTTTAGAATGGTGGTTCTCAACCATTTTTGCCCGATACCCCCTTTACCCCATAAGTCCCAATATCATTCTCCACCCCACTTTCCAAAATTGTACGATTCAAAAGTTGCATTCCAAATAATAAGCATATATTATTGGAAATCTTCTTTTCCATATTAGTGTATCTACATTAACGTGGATTATATATGGAGTATAATGTGTTGCTTACCTCGTATATTTGGTTTATTAACATACTGGGGTATAATGTTTATTTATAAGAATAATTTTATGCTTACAGTTTTCTAAAAATTAATACAATTAAAACTAGCACAATGCAATATTTATCATTTACCAATTTATGAAGAAATAAATATGAAAATAATTTTTTTATTCATAAATTTATAAATATTTACTAAATTATTTAAATATGTGAACCAATTATTAGGAAGTCCTTATTATTTGCCATTTTATAAAGTCCGAATTGATTGGCAATTAGCCGATGTTTTTCCAACCACACCAATAAACAATCTAATAGTTTTTTTGAAGGCTACTTTCGCTATCCCAATTGCTACTTCTGATTTCAGTGTCACATTCTCTGTTAAAACATTTCCTAGATAAGTGGTTCTCAACCTTTTTGTCCAATGCACCCTTTTCAACATGTCAGAATGTCATCCGCACTTTCCAAGATTGAACAATTCAAAAGTTGCATTCCAAATAATAAGCATATATTATTGGAAATCTTCTTTTCCATATTTCTACATATACATTTACATGTATTATTTTTATAGGCAAATCTTACAAATTTAATAGCAATAGAAAATGTTGATGGATATTTAAACTTGAATACATGTACAGTAATTTGTTTTAATTCATAATTAATTATTAAATAAATAAACTGAAACATATTTCTATAAATAAAAAGATCAGGTTATTTAAATCAATTTTATTCTGATGAAGATTACAATCAACAAGAAACTTGTGAAAAGTAGATTTTGCTATCCTCAATTGCTACTTCTGATTTCGGTGTCACAGTCTCTGTTAAGCCACTTCCTAGATCAGTTGTTCTCAACCTTTTTGGCCCAATGCATCCTTTTCTCCATATATTTACATGGATTATTTTTATAGGCAAGTTTTATAAATTTAATAACAATAGAAAATGTTGATGGATATTTAAACTTGAATACATGTACAGTAATTTATTGTAATTTAATAAACAAAATTCTGTAAATAAAAAACAAGAAAAAGTAAAAGATCCCCCTCTCTCTCTCTCTCTTTGAAACCTTAAACTTCCCCCCCTGGCTTAGAAGGAAACTCCCATCAACATTAGAAAGAGCTATAACATTTAGTGAACCTGAGAACTTCTTGACGAACTGTTTTAATAAAAAAACATTTTATCAATTTTAGCTGACAGTAACACTGTTTGAATGTTGAATGTTTCCTCTATGGAAACGGCTAATGTCATTAACATTAGTTTTGACCTTTTCAATTACCAATCTCAGTAATTTTTAAATATTACACTTTCCAGCGCTGGTTATGCACATGATGTGTTTGTTCGATGTGTCTGCATCAGAGAAAAAGGAGATGAGATTAATTGAAAAGGCAAGGGAAAAAAAAAAAAAATTTGCAAAAAGGGTAATAATGGATGCTGAATCTTTCCTGAATGGAAACAGATAATTTCACCATTAACAATAGCCCATTTGAATGATTTGAAGGAGTGAGGCGTATATATCGTAATCTGAGGATGTGGTTGATAATCAATTGCAGAATATTTAGTGTGTCCACATAAATCTGTTTTTATATCTAACATAAATCATCTAACTAGAGTAATAATAGTTAAATTTATTAAATGTAGTTTTGTCTAGCATTTGGGTTATGTTGTGGAGTAGCTGAACACCACCACAAGATGGTCTAAGACTATTTAAATAGCACTCTCACTTACTGAAGGAGAGAGGTTGATGATTAACTGTTTATTACATTAGTCTGTGTTCTCAATTGTGTACCATATTATTCTCCGGAATAAATTATTTCTTACTTTCTATATGTGTGTCAATGTTTCCTATTTATGACACAACAGGTTGTTCTAATTTTTGCATCATTAGTAGTAGTAAAGTTGTTTAAATGGTTTAAGCAACCATTTAAACAACTTTTTCTTTTTTTAATAATTTCATCCCAAGCCAGGTGGGAATGCCACTAGTACATAGTGGGTTACAGGGAGTGAAAGAGAAGACTGAGTATAGGGAGGATTGAGGAAAGGACAAAAGATGAACAGGATTCAATACTGAAGATGACAATTGATGTTGCATTTAAATTTTTAAAGATTGTAGTTATTATGAAAGCAAATTTGAGTACTAAATTTAAGTTCTTATACTTGGGTCTGATAAACAGTAAAGAAAGATAGTTCACTGTAAATAAACTAGTAGAATTGGTAGAATTTTTTTTAATACAGCTTAAAACAATGTATTTAGTAAATATCTTTGTTTAATATTCTTTTTACTTTTCTTTCCTTTTTTTTGGTGGGGGGGTTAAGCAACATTGTTATCAAGAGTGAAATTATTTAAGATTTATTAAATTTTTGTAGAGTTGCTCATAGATGTGTTGCTTATAAAAAAAATTGTGTACACAGGGTGGCTGAAAAGTTCTCAGGCCAACCAAGAAGAATTATCAAGAACCAAGGAATGTACTTGCAATACTCTATATTCACCCCACCATTTAATATATTGGGCACAATATTTCTCAAGTTTCTTTAATCCTTCTCACCCTGTCCAAAAAGAAAAATTCTGATATTTGCTTATACTGTTCTACTTCTATGACCTCTGAATCATTTGAAAAAGTCCTTCCTTTCAAAATCTTTACAAGGTTTGGAAACCGGAAATAGATAGAGTAAGATCTAATAAATGGATGGATTACATACTCAAATCTCAAAAATGTCAAAGCATTCATTGTCTTGCCAGCTCTATAGTCATTATTCTTCAATAATATTAATAATAAAAACACCTTTCTATAAATTTTCTTTTAATGCTGCCTTTAGTTAGCACTTTGTGTAGTTTTTTTAATACTAATGTTAACCCAATACAAGAGTCACTCAAGGTAGAGGGTTACTCTGTGGTGTCATCAGAATAAACTGTTTGGCCTTTCTGAATATATTCAGTCATTAAAATACCTTATCTTCCCAATATGTGACCATCACCTTTCCTGCTGAATTCTGGACCTTGCATTTCTTCAATCATGGAGAACCTGGGTGCTGTCATTGCCTGGAATTTTGTTTGGTCTCTAATTGGGGAGATAATTATTTATAAAGAATAAACAGTTATATAAATTTATTAATTTATGTAAATTTTTGTTCTTTAGGAATGTATGTAATCATTGGTTCTTTATATAAAAGAAATATTTGATTTAAAAGGTTCTTTCTTATATTCAGAACAATTACATCCAGGTAATTCTGTAATAAGTCAGGGATCAATTTTGCCCTGTATCAGTGTCATGAACAGAACCCCCACCCCATGTAAAATGATAAAAAAAAAAAAATCAATACTTGTTGATGCTGACAAATGTCACACCCCAAAGAAAGTCCATTAAAAAAAAATTTTTCCCTATTTTTTTTTTATGAGGCAATCAGTCTACTTAAGTAGTGCTGAATTGGCTTGTCACACCACTATCCCAATGTTTGTTGGGGGTATTTTTCAGAAACACATGCATAAAATTTTTTAAAGTTTAAAAAATTAAAAAAAATATATATATATATGCATATATCAATGATGATAGCACAGTTTACAATTTGACCTTTGGAAATAAACTTGGCATTTGTAAATAGCAGCTATGTTCAATAACTCTGTAAAAAAAATTAGGGATTGATTTTACACTGGATTGTTATTATGAACAGGACCCCCATTTTGAAAATGATAAAATCAATATTTTTTAATTCTAAAAAATGTTGTGGTTTAAGGAATACTAATCTACAAAAAGTATCCAAATTCATAAATAAGTTCAAGGATCCTGCAAATTAAAAAGTACTTTTTATAGTACAATAATAAGACTCAGATATTGAGAAGTGGGTTTGGTCAAGATTTTTCAGCACTTCCTCTGACATTTTAACTTCTAAAATAATGAAAAGAACTTTGTCTTCAAGATATCTTGGGATAAAAAGTTCACACTTGAACATTTCAATGACTTCCTCTTTAAAGAATTTGAAATTTAATAATAAAAATCAGTGTATTTGTAAATATGTAACTAACTTTTTTTTTTTCTAAAAATTGAAATCTTTGTTTCTACTTTCAGAATATCCTGAACTAGAGAATAATCCAAAATGGACAGAAAATAGTCCAGAATATTGTAGTTGTTGTACAGCTATGAGTCCTAATACAAATATTTTAGATAGTAAGTACTATGAAGATTTTTTTAAAATTCTTTTGAAAATGTTTTAATTATTCTAATACAATCTTATCCATTTTACTTTATTTTTTTTTTTTTTTTTTTTTTTTGAGACCCTGGACAAAATTTTAAACCTGGTTATATACTGCTTGATTATAATAAGGAATTACTTCCTTAACAAGTACTATTTGAGAAATTAGACCAAAATTTTAAACCTGGTTATTTACTTTATTATAATAAAGAGATCCTTCCTTAACAACAGATTAGGTACAAATTGAACCTGGTTTTATGGAGTATATTTTTTTTTTTGTCATTCAAAATGACTTCAATTTAATCTATATTCTGCTAGCATCAGTTTAAATCAACATCTTCCTTTATTGATTTATTTTGACGATTTTGTATAATGTTCATATTTTCTTGCTTTCAGAGGTAAATTTTGAAATTTTCTAACATATTTCAGTGAAATTTTGATTTTCAAAATTATAGCAATGACAGTTTTAGAGAAAATAGAAACAAAAAGGACATTTATACTTACCCAGGAAAAGATAATTGGAATTTCTAGGTTATATAATGAGGAAAGAAGACTTGGAAAACTTAACACTCCTATGATATGTTAAAGGCAACAGGGACGGAGGAAGCTTGTGTAAATGGTTGGAAGAATGGGGATTAGGAGAAATAGCAAAAAGACAAGAGCTACAAAGGACAGGAAGTTGTGGAGAACCATGATCTCCACACCCTGAAGTTGAATTTATAATTATAGTTTACATATATGAAAAAAAAAAAAACAAGGTGTCAGTTTTAAGTAAGGTTAAGAGAATATGGGTTAAACATTAAAGAACAGCATTTTTGACAATTTCTCTTAAATTGATCATCCATGTATAATCTTGAATTTTCTAGAAAGATCTACATTTGTTTTTGATTTGCCATTTGACTTAAAATTTCTTTTTATATATATATAGTAAGACATAATGATATATAAATTTTAGTACATCAAAAACAATATTGGAGAAAATAATGTATGACAAAGTGGAAAAAGTTTTTGTGTGCCATGTTTCTTCCTTTAGGACTTCATTAGAATAAATTTATGTTGGTGTGACGAGATGTTCACAAAATTCCCAGCATCCCTCAGTCATGCAATGTGTAGTCATACCAACATAACAAATTTAGTCCTAAAGGATGAAACACAAAATCTTTTTCTATTTTGTCATACATTTTTTCTCCAATATAAAGTAAGAAAAAATTCTTTGCTTTAACAACCACACTTGGCTTGTTCTTTGGAAATAGGAATTACAATAGTCTCTACCGTTGAAACTGTTAGATGCAGACGTCTCTTCTACTCCAATAGCTTCATGTCTCGCACATCTCGCCTATGGAACTCCCTTCCCTATTACTGTTTCCCTGACAATTACAATCTCCAACGGTTTAAGTGTAATGTCAATCGATATCTCCAGTTGCCTTGATCTATCCACTTCCCTTCTCCACATCCTTTCGTTTTTCATTCCTATATGCTCTCGCTCCAAATCTTCTGCAACCGCCTTGCCTTGATCGACCCACTGTCTTTCTCTTTCTTCACATCCTCTCCTTTACCACTCCTATCTGCTCTTCCTCCAACCCTTCTATAACCCCTTGCATGATAGTGGCCTCCAGCCTTGCTTGGGGTAATATGCTTAAAAAAAAAAAAAATAATAATCTAATTTATATTATTATGGCTTTTCTTTTAAAGATGTTGATGTAGATATAAAATAAATCTTTAAAGATTTGCTCTAAATTTCATTTACATTATCATTTTAACAGTTTTTTAATATGAAAGTTTCTCCCATTTGAAAGAACTATTATGAGACAATGGTAGAATGATTATTCATGAATAGAACTTTGAGTCTTTCTTTTCTTTCCCAGATGATAGATGTAGCTTTTGGGTGATTCCCTCCATCCAGCAGGCCTGGACCATTTTAGATCTTCAACATGAACATACCATCACAGGAATTAAAGTTTATGGATGGTAAGTAATACATAATATTTTATAATTCATTTTATATTTCTTCTTCTCATATATATATATATATATATATATATATATATATAATATTGATCTATAATATTGCGTTAAAATGCCACTCCATGTTAAATTAATACTAAATTTTAAGTAATAGAAATTACCAATATAAAAATAGTCACTAATCAAACTCATAAATAAAATTCAAACTGATAGAGATATCACCTTAATAATCCTTTACTACTAGATGTAAACTTATATTTGAGAAAATGTTTTTAGTATTTTAATGTAAATTCTATAAATATTTTTTAATCGACTGTTTCACATTAAATCCCCAAAATGGTCGTAATAAGGTTTTTTTTAAAAAAACTTTAACATATAATTAAATTGCTTAGACTGTTTAAACAAAAAAATTTACGAAATCTCAAAGTAAATAAAAAAACAACACCTATTCCAATGGAAGTTAATGACACTCTATCACAACCTCTTTCTTTTTTTTTTTTTCTCTCTTTTTCTTTTTTTCTTTTTATCCTTTTTTGGTCTATCCCACTCCCATATCAAGATATAACTTCTGTTAACAGATTTAACGTGTCAATGTCTAGATTTCAGCGAAAATTTAAATTTGAAACAATAGAAATGTTACATCTAACTCAATGCTGTCTCTCTACCCCCTACACTGCTCCCACTTTGTTAATTTCCTTATTATTGCCCGTCATAAATGTGTAAATTTATTTTCATTTTTTCATTTCAACATTTGGAAATAAATCTGATGATCCACTGTCCTTTAAAAGGGCTGTGGTGAAAGAATTTATTACATGGAACCTTAAAGTGGTCTGTTTTTATTTAAATTATTAGCTCTGATTTACATTGAGCTCTCTGGATTTTATCCTCCTTGGGTCTACCCATACGGATTACCTAGTTTTTCGTAAACTAAATATATATATATATATATATATATGAAGAAATATACTCTTAAGGTGTGCTATATTTATGGGATAAAGTGCTCAATATCAGAGATAGAGCGTGTGTAAATATAAAAGTGAACATTGAAGTCAACATTTAGAGGCGACAGGCTGTTTCATGCTAGACATAATCATCATGTGGCCTTATGATTGTGTCTAGCATGAAACAGACTGTCACCACTAATTGTTGACTTCAATGTTCACTTTATATATATATATATATATATATATATATATATATGAATGAGAAGATTTACATAGAACTCAAATCCACAAAACATGATAAAAACCAACACATGATAGTCAAAAAAAAATTAAACTGATGACCATAATTTTTTTTTTTTTTTTTAAATGGCTATTGTTAGCTGAAAGTACTTAGACAAGGGAAGTTTTATTTACCAATACCAACGGGGAAAACAAAAAAAAAATATTGAAAAAGTAAATAAAACAATAATCAACAAAGAGCCTACATTGGTTTTTAATCGAATGTGCATAAATAAATTAAAAAAAAAATTGGCCCACAAATGCACCATATATGTATGTATGGGTGCATGGCCGAGTGGTTAGAATGTTCACTTTCTGACCAAGAGACCCGTGATCGAATCTCACCACGCTTGATTTGTCAGAAAGAAGACTTCTTGATGTTATCGGTCTGGAGGGGGACAATCCCAGTGTGTGGCACCTTTGCAAAGTGCCTGAAAACTGTACCATGGGTTGACCAAAGCCTTGTGAGGGAAATTGGGTAGATGGAACACTTGGGGGACCATCGATAGCTGTGCTAGCACAAAGTCACAAGTCATCATGACCGAGGGTTTGAGTGTTCTGGCCTTGTTCAGATTGTTGATCACGCTAGATAATACGCTCTCTCCCAGAAACTGTAACTAAGGTCTGTTCAACATAGTTGCAGTATAAACCACAGGTTGGCTCTGTGGGTGGTGAACAAACACAAATGTGCCTGAGCGAGCATCTGAATTAGGGATGGGTTAGCCACCCTAGTAGATGGGTGTCCTCAAATACAAGTGTCCAGCTGTTATTATGTATGTATAGTTACCTCCAAAGATTTGCTAAGAAATGAGCATACATGATGAAAAAAATGTCCCAAATTTAATAAAAACAAAGTTTTATCGTCAAAATCTTTATTATTAAGAGGAAAGAGCAAAGGATTGTTTGATTATTAGATCCTTTTTAAAACCCTTGAAATTTTAGTTAAAATTTTTTTGTGTGTCAGCAGGTGACCATAAATTAGTATGGAACATTTGAGTATTATTTTGTTGGGTTAAAAACTCATTGATTTGGGAATTCTTGCAAAAATTGTAGGATTTTAATGAAACTTTCAGGACTTATAATTTATTTTGGAAACATTTCTTTTTTAGCTGATCTTGGTAAAAAAAAAAATTTTTTTTTTTTTTTCATTTATTACTTGCCACTTATTTAATTTCATAAAATTTCAAGAAATTCATTTTTATAGGGATTAATGCTTATATTAGTTATAAGCACAAGTCCTTGGAGAATTTAAATCATCAATTTTTTTTTATTTATTTTATTTTTTTTTGTAAAATAAGACCCCTCCACCCAGTTACTGAAAATCTGCTCTAAATCGTCAAATAAAAAGATATTTAAATAGAAAAGCTTTAATAAATAAGATATACTTTAGACACTATTGTCTTTAAAAAAAAATTTCAATTAATATTCAATTTTTACAAGAATTGTTTTCATTTTTTTCTTAAATTTTAATTATAATAATTTATAAAGTTTTAAATCTTTTAAAATAGAGTATCAATTTTTGGCAGTTAGGTGATATTTAGTCAGTTATGTGCCGCTATCCATTATTCCACCATGCCTCCCCTTAGGTGATATTGCAACTAAATAAAAACTATATTTACTAATCATAACTGGAAAAGTTAAAAAATGCTTTTCTGTGATATTTTAAACTAAAAGTAATATTTGTTCCAAATAAGATTAATTAAACTTTAATTCAACTTCCTCAAAGTTTCAGAAAAGTATATTTTATTTTTGAAAGAATTTTTAATAAAGAGAATTACATTGTGCTTAGAGATTTGTAATCAGCCAGTTTTTTCAATTTAAAAAATTATATAATTCCAATCAAATATAAATTCATTTTGAAATACAGCAAAGTATATATGCCTCATTCTGAGCTAAATTAGATCCAGTATTGTAAGTTTCCTCAGTTTGTAATACATTCAAATATAAGCAAATTGTCTATTTTGCATTACAAATAGTTCTCTTAATTAGGTGATCATTGATTGTTTTTTACAATCATACTTGTACATCAGACAATGCAGTATTTTCTATTCATTTACTATCTGCCTGTCTTTTAATGATAACTAGGTAAATATATTCAAATTGCACTTTCAGTTACATGAGTGTTTTTGGTCAATAAATTTCCAATTTAAATCGGATGACTGTCTCTCTGTATTTACTTAGCCAATCTAATTTAAAAAAGAAACATTGATTTCCTATTTTTTAGCATAAGAATTTTTTCTTTTTATAATCATTTTTTTTAACTATTAGGTCATCCCATAAGTTCTGTCCGAATTTTAACTTTTTGTTAAAATGAACAAAATTTAAAGAGTATTTTATAATGTCTAATGGAGCTGAACATTATTTTTATGTTTAGATGCATTTAAACTGATCAAATTTTATTTCAGAGAATAATAAAATTAAATTTTGTTTGATTAAAACCCTGCTAACATGGAAGTACCAAAGAATCATTTGAGGCACATAATGTTTTAGGAGTTCAAGAAAGAAAACTCAGCAGCCGAAGCAGCTAGAAACATTCACTCAGTTTATGGAGAGGAATGTGTGAATGAAAGAACTTGCAGAAGATGGTTTGCAAAATTCAGAGGTGGAGATTTCACCCTTGAAGATGAAGATCGAACCGGACGTCCAGTTGAGTTTGATGAAAAGCTTCTTGAAGCAGCCCTTGAAGAAAATCCTGCTTTATCAGTTGAGGAATTGGCAGTAGTTCTCAGTTCAAACCATACAACTGTTCATCGTCATCTTCAACAACTTGGCAGAGTTCCTAAACTTGGAAAATGGGTGCCTCATGAATTGTCTGAAAACAACCTCAAATCCCGAGTTGACATCTGCTCTTCTCTCCATTCTCGCCAACTTGTTTCACCCTTTTTTTGGATAGACTTGTGACTGGCGATGAAAAATGGATCTTTTATCGAAATGTTAAGCGTCGTAGACAGTGGTTTGGTAAAGGGGAAGGACCCCAGCCACAGCCAAGAAAGGAACTTCATGAGCAAAAGGTTCTTCTTTCAATCTGGTGAAATTGCCAAGGAATAATCCACTTTGAATTCTTACCACCTAATGCAACAATTAATGCTCAAATATACTGTCAGCAATTAGAGCGTTTGAACCAAGCTTTGAGCAAAAAAAGACCTGCTCTAGTGAATCGAAAACAGGTGATGTTTCATCAGGACAATGCGCGACCACACACAGAAAGAATCACATCATAAAAGATCGAAGAACTTGGTTGGGAGAAAATTCTTCATCCACCTTATTCTCCCAACCTTGCTCCTTCAGACTACCATCTGTTTCGTTCCTTACAGAATCATTTGGAAGAAACAGTTTTTGTAACACAGGAAGAGGTTAAAACTGACATTTGTGAGTTCTTCGAATCAAAGCCAAAAGAATTTTACAGTAATGGAATTAGTAAGCTTGTTAATAGATGGAAGGAAGTCATAGATAATCATGGAAAATACATTGTTGATTGAATCTGTAATTAAATGTAACATTTGGTCACTTGTTTCAAAATTCGGACAGAACTTATGGGATGACCTGACATTTACACTATTTACATTATTCGAACGATTGTCCTCATCTTTATTGTCATTTTTCACAATGTTTTGGGCATTGTATGCTCCAGCCTTCTTTAAGTGATATACATTGGAATTTCAAATTGAACCCTTTATTTCATCTACTGGGGGTTCTAATTCCACATGCCATGCCTTTTTTGGATATTTCAGTTATCTCCCTTTAGTAACTCAACTGTCCAAGTTTTTGTTCCCTCTACTGTGGCTCGTTATTGAACTCACAACTCATTGGATCAATAGGCCGAACAATGTAAATAGTGTAAATAGTTACAATACCTTGTCTCAGAAATATGGTCAGATATCATTTTTTGAAGTATTTTTTTGTATTGAAAGGTTTTTATAATTATTTTATATTAGCAGATTCTTTTGTTTTCCTTGGGAGTTAAACATTCTCCAAAATAAAAGTATGCCAAACATTAAGACTGATACTTCTAAAATATTTTTTTGCACTGTATAACCTTCATGAAATATTCTTATTCAAGACTTTCATTTCTGATATGTAGGAACAGTCCAAACATGGTGAAAAATTTTGAACTCAGGAAAGGATATACCATTGAGTAAGTTAAATAATTTTGTTATTTCTTGTTAAATGTTACTTGCCTTCTATGCACATAATTGTAAAATATAGTCTAATTATAGTTAATAATTGGCTATAGAGGGCACTGGTAGTACCTTTGATGTCTGGCACACTGCACCTTCCAGTGGACAAGCTAGTTCTTAACCATCTCCTAAATTTCTCATGTAATGGTTCCAAGTTGCCATGCCCCAGTAAACCACTTCAGCTGGCAGGCTAAACTTACATAACGGGGTGATGTTAACATGGCACCACTGAGCGAAAGACCTCTTTGATGCAGGTCGCCAGTCAGGGCAGAAGGGTTCCTCAGATGAACTACAATGGCCATGTATTCATAATCGAGGTAAGCCACCTAGTTGGAGGGCATCGGCTGTGGTCTAACCTAGAGAGGGATGGGCTCCGCCAGGTTAAAATGTTCAAGTGATGTCACATTGACACCCTAATGACTCCTTCTGAAAGCCAAGCCAAGTCTAATTATTTAGATCCTTCAATTTTTCATTTTCAAGATATAAAATATAGTCATCGATTAAGATTCTTTATAAAACTAAAAACATTAAAGTTATTCCATTCTCTTTTATGAAATTTTATGTGTAGGCTAATTCTGACATTTATTAAATTCTGGATAATTAATATATTTTTCTTTGAAATATACAGTTTCTGAAAAAAAAAATGGCTTAAAATTAACCTATGTGGGTTATCTCCACTTGGCTTCATGAAGATGCCATTAGGTGTCACTGTTAAACAACTATAAAAATACGACACTGGAGTGGCAATGGAAGTGAATGGAGGCATTGTTGTCATCTAACTTTTCCATTACCTAAATCTGTCTGGACGATGCTATCTGGATAAAAGCAAATAAGGGTATAAAATTATACTACTCAATATACCATTCTAAAAATATGACGACAAAATAATCCTGGAGATTGGCAAGTAAAAAAAGAAGGAAACCTCATATATTATGAATGTACAAGTGTCTGAAACTGTCACTCCATCTTGTTTTTGGATGCAAATATCCATTCTTTTGTACACTTGTTAGAGGAATTGACATCAGAAATAAGTTGCTTTATTATTTCCAAGTATAACCATAATGTTGTTTATGGAATTGCTTGTCCATATGTCAGAATGACTTGCATTGCCCCTTTTACGGATGGTTCCTATAAGTGTTAAAAACCCAGAATCCAGACCCTGCCTTAGGCACCAAAGTGAAAGCTTTATATATCAACCATGGCTTCAGTTGGGAACTTAAACAAACGTTTTTGGCATTTTGATGAGAGAAAAGCTTGGAATAACATCCATATTACCGAAATCTAAAAAGAATACTTTTACCAAAATGCCTATCAATGCATCTGTTTTGTCAATTACTCAGTCACTAGCAAAGTACATACAACACAGTCTACCATTTTCAATGGTTACTTCACTAGCAGACTTTGCCAGTTGGCTAGGTGTCAACTAGTGGAAGTTGGCATTCATGTCTTTGACTAATTTTTTTCAGTTGGATGTTTGTTTCATTGGTGATAAGATGGATGTTGATTCAATGTGGGATATCATCACAGAATGGACTCCATTCAAATCTGATTTTGAATTGACATATTCCAAATCTAAAGACAAGCTGGTTTTGGTGGAATTTTTGTGAACACTGTTTTGAGGAAGTGGATCTGATGAGTTATCCACTGAGCCATGTAAATCGTTACTGCAATCTGTAGCAGAAGAGGTGATCACATTTTCTTCATCGGTAGCAACTATAGACAACTTGTTAAATTGGACACTCTTGTTTTCTTTCTCTTTACTCTTTTCCTTTTGGCATCCAGTAGAAGTAATATCAGCTTGGGGCTTGTTCCCAGACATGGGCATATCTTTCCCAGGGTGACTGAACTTTTTCACACACATGCACACACATGCATGATGTATCACCCACATAATTCCTAAATTTTATTGTTTTCTTTCTTTACAGCTCTATTGACATGCATACTAGTGTATTTTCTCTCCTTTGTTAATTAGTTAATTGTTATATAAAAACAGGAAACATTGCTTGGTTGAAATTTATTCCATTTTCTTTCACTTCTTCTGCCAATGATGACCCATCATTTACATATGGAAATTTTGTTATCCATTGTTTTTAATCCAACTGGGAACAGAACTGCAGTAGTTACATATTTTTATAGTTTTGGTCAAAACACAAAATCCTTAGTCAAGTAACCAAAATACAGGATTTTACTGGATTTTTTTCATTACCAGTAGAATTTTCCAGATGACAAGAACATATGTACAGAAGGAACTTACAAAGTTAATAGATTCAAAGTCAAAATAATTCATTCTTAGTTAGTAGTAAACTATACTTACTAAGTATGTCCAAAAATATTTGCTGCCTTATATAACATTGTGTGTGTGTTTTAAAAACTAGAGAAGAAGAACTTATTAGGTTAAAGGTTAGGAAAACAAAATAAATAGCCACATATGTTGTTGGAAATACATTGTAATTCAGAAATACAAAATAATACCATTAGGTCAATTGATGGTCATAAGTTCTGCAAAAAGAAAAAGAAAAATAAATGTAATGTGTTTGCGGGAATTTTCATTGGCCCATGACAATGAATCAGCAATTAGTGAGGAGGTGAGATTTCCTGGTAAAAGAATGGCAGAGTTTCTCCATTTCTCTCTCTAAAATGTTTGAGAATTTTTGCTTAGTAGTGAACATGCAAATCTGAAACTGACAGGATTGGGAAGTCTATCTCACTCACTTCTCCAACAAGCTGTTGGCAAAATTTCCCTACTGGGGACAATAAAAGTAGTCAGTACAGACCATATGCAATGTGCTATTTAGCATGATGAAAAAACACCTTTCTCCTGTAAGAGGCAGACAGCCCAGCTTAGGCAGAATTTTTTTCCACAGTAGGTTGCCATTTCTTTCTATGGTAGACTGGTTGCCGACTAAAGTTATAGGACCCAGTCTGTCCTGATACTATCATAGATAGTGGAGAGAGAGATGGATTTTATATCTTTCCCAGGAGTACTTGCATGTAAGTGACTGTAACAAACCCGACTGGAATTCAAACTCAGCTCTCTCTGATGTCTCCTCCTGAGCCAATATCCATTACACCGCAGTGCACATTATTATGACTACTACTACACCGCAGTGCACATTATTATGACTACTAATAAAATAATCATAGTAATTTGACTAAAATTATAAACTTATTCAAAATACTTTATAGTAATCTAAACTGTTTTTTTTTTCTCTTGACAGTGAAATTACCATGCTAAAACATTAAATTCTAATATATACCCTTTTTCTTCAAAAATAGGGGTCCTTGGTCAACTGTGGTGCATTTTGCATGTAAAGCTGAAGGCAGTACAGATCCCAAGGACCCAGGTAAGTAATAGAATTTCTTAGTATATTAAAAACTTTGGTTCACTGGCATTTGTCTTATTAATAAATGTTAAATGTTTCCATCATGTAAGAGAATATAGAATATGTGAAACATTTAAAAGATCTGTCTATATTTCCGAGATGAAATCTTGTAACTACATTTTGTTCAAAGTGTTATTCTCATCTTTATTGTCATTTATCCACAGCATTATGGCCGTTGTACTCTCTGGCCTTCTTCAGGTGACATATGTTGAAATTTCAAACTAAACCCTTTATTTAGTCCCTGAGGGTAGATTGTTCTAGTTCCACATGCCATGCCTTTTCTAGGTGTCTCAGTTTCAGTTTATTCCCTTTAGTAACTCAACTCTCCAAGTTTTTATTCTCTCCACTGTGGCCAGGTACTGAATTCACAACTCTTTGGGTCAAGTCACTTTTGGATTACTTCAACCAATACTTTTATCTATTGGACCATGTGCCCTTGGATTATGTCAAGAATCTCTAGATATATAGAAACTCAGACCAGATGTCATCCTGGGTATAACGATAAACTACATCCCACAGCAAGGCCTCTGATAATGTTTTTGGAAAAATAATGTTATGTATTTAGTTACGATCTGTTTATGTATTTAGTTACGATCTGTTTATGTATTTAGTTAAAAATTATTATTACTATTTATCATTTATTACTTATTCTATATTTTATTTGTTTTTGCTTACTATATCTATATTCTCAATACATAAAAATCAACCTGGGTATGACGATAAACGACATCTGACAGCAAGGCCTCTGATCAAGAGGCTTTGAGGAGCATGGAACCACCTCTTAATTGTTGCTGTTTCCAAGTACACCTTGACCAAGGGTGGTAGCACCTGTTAAGGTCCCAGCTATGGGCAAATAGTGAATTCCTAAACTAGGGTCAAAATATGAAAACATGAAAATACATTAGAAAAATCGGCAGCAATGCAGTTTTATAGTAAAAAAAAAATATTAAAAACTACCAGCAATGCATTATGGGAAAAACAAATTATCAGCAATATATTTTCATAGTTAAAAAAAAACAAAAAAAAACAAACAAAATTTTAAATTACATATTCGGAAAAAAAAAAAATTAGCAAAGCGCACAAGAAAATACCATTTCAGTGTTGATTGACCGATAAGGAATTGATATGCCATTGAACCATATTGAGAAAATTCTTCAAACGATTATTTGAAAAACATTTATTCAAATTGTAAATTGTTTGAATCCAAATTAATGAAAAGGACAATTATACGAAATGATAATTATTCAAAATACCTGTGTTTGAAATACGTATGTGGTTTTGCTTTCATTTAACTAGAACTAATGACGCCCTTGAAGGATGGCATAGGGCTTTTTTGCAGTGTCATCCCATCATCCCACAATATGGAAATTCTTAGGTGCTCTTAAGAGAACAGGACTTTTTCATATTGCAAAAGTAAAAGCAGGTTGCCAAAATATCTGTGATGTACAAAGTAACCAAAAAAGTTCTGTCTGTTTTTAAAGGAAAAAAAGAAAACACTTCACAGTATGTGTAACTTATATTTAATCTTCGAAGTAATCGCCATCGGCATCCAGCACTTTCAGCCAACGTGTCTCCAGCTGTTCAATGCCCTTGCGGTAGAACTCGGGGGGTTTTGACGCAAAGAAGTCCGTGAGGGCTTTGCACAAGTCTGCTTCATTGGTGAAGGATTTCCCACGAAGATGATTATCCAGGGAGTGGAAGAGGTGGTAATCGGATGGTGCAAGGTCAGGTGAATAAGGTGGATGGCACAAAGTCTCACACCCAAGTTGCTGTATGGTATCCCTGACCACTCGCACGACATGCGGCCTGGTGTTGGCATGTAGGAAAAGCACACCTTTGCGATTCACCAGTGCTGGCTCCTTCTGGCGCAATGCCTGTTGCACACGTTTCAATTGCTGTGAGTATAGGTCTTCAGTGACCGTTTGGCCCGTTGGTAGCAGTTCATAATGAACCACTTGATGACCTGTCCACCAGACACAAAGCATAATCTTGCGTGGGTGCATAGGCAGTCTTGCGGTGTGAGGGACAGCATCCTGAGGAGGCAACCAATGTCTGGAACGCTTGGGAGTTTCGTACAGAACCCACTTTTCATCACTGGTAAGCACTCGATTGAATAAGGATGCGGTACGGTGGCGAGAAAGCAGCGATACGCAGGCTGCCACTCGTTGTCACTTGTGGACCTCCAACAGCGTTTGTGGAACCAACTTGCTCAGTTTGTACATCTTACCTAGGCGGTGCAGGTGAAGTCTAACTATTTCATCAGAAATGTTGAACTGTCTTGCAAGTTCACCACACGTTAAACTACTGTCCTCTTCAATGGCCGCCTTCAGGACTCCGTCATTCAAGACCTGTGGTCGTCCACTGCGAGGCTCATCATGGAGAGACAAATCTCCCGACTTGAATTTTCGAAACCAACACCTTGCAGTATGTTCATCCACAGCACTATCCCCAAACGCTTGACATATGCGACGACTTGATTCTGCTGCTGATAAACCCACTTTGAAGTCGTAAAGCAAACAGCCCCGAACAAGTTCTCTAGACACTTCCATACTTCTCACAGCTGTCCGGCTTATAACTGATGGCCGGGCACGGTGCGCGTGTTTTTTATAATGTCTGATGTTCCTACTTCCGGCTGTCCAAATTTGAAAACAATTGCTACACGCATTTCGTATATATTTCAACTTCATTCAATGACTAATCAAAAAACGGACAGAACTTTTTTGGTTACCTTGTAAATGGAAAACTTTAAAAAAATTAGTCGCTTCCTTTACTGAGTATTCCTCAGTAGTTGACTATTTGTATACAGTATAATATAACTTAAGGTTATAAGGATTTTTTCTTACTAAATCATTTTATTAACAATATTTGTATTTCTAATGGTCATCATTTGTGTATTTCCTCTTTTAATTTTTGTTGCAATAAAGGATTTTGCATTTTGAATAATTATCATTTCGTATAATTGTCCTTCAATTAATTTTCATTCAAACAGTTCACAATTCATATAAATGTTTTTCAAATAATTGTTTTCAAACAATGTTCACATAATCCTGTTAAACAGCCAAAATCAAAACCAATACATAAAAAAATTATGGTATTTATTTCTATATTCATGTTAGTTCGAATGTGTCCAAAAATTACATTAAAAATTTAAAATTTAAAATTTTCTCTCTTTTGTTCAGGTAGAGCACAAATCTTTGATGGCTTCTCTGACACATCTCGTTTCTGGCAACTCCTGATTATCGATAACCATGGTGGAAGCTGTATCTGCTTTCAGGGCATCAATTTGTATGGTGCTGAGAAACGGATTTTCACAGAGCTTGAACAAATGTGTTTTTCAGAGGAGTTTGCCAACAAGGTTGTACAAAGAGGATTCAACACATATGTCAAGTTTTTGGAAATGAAAGAGTCAGATCTGAAGTCATTGGTAGGCTTCATTTTTTTTTTTTTTTTTTTTT
>OZ038493.1:15284277-15366777 GCA_964036315.1 Acanthosepion esculentum
TTTTCTTTGTAGTTGAAGTTATGCAACTGCATTCCAAATATATTTAGTTGAAGTCAAAATTGTGTTCAAAATATTCAGATTTTGGCATTAAATAACCCATAGAGGTTGATATGCTGCTAAACAAAATCAATTAAACCTGCACTATGAATGTATTCCCAGGAGCATAATAAATGTGGTGGGTGGAGCTTTTTTTTTCTTTTTCTTTAGGGAATTTTCCAACTTCTCCAAGCTTATTAAAACTGGCCCGTTTATTAATTTCACCTATTTAAAGGCTTACATCCATATCACATTGCAACACCAGTTCTCATATAATCACCATGGTTAAGCAATATTGAGCCTAGTCAGTGCCTAGATGGGTGACTGCTTGGGAATACCAGGTGCTGTAAGCTTGGATGTGCAGTTGGCGTAATGGATAAGTGAATAGAATTGGAAATCAGAGAACTGAGTTCCAATTCTTGCTGGATTCATTATATTCATTTACACGCAACCCCCACCCAACCCCCCTTGTGAAATTTATGAATCTGCTTAGCTACGTAGAGCTGACCATAAGAGAAACATTTGAATAATTTTCTTGTTTTCTTACTATTTTTTTTACTTGTTTAGATAATTCAGTATAGCTTTAATAAAATCTAATCAAATAGATTATTTCAACTGATTTAGATAATTCTATGAGAGAACTTTTCAGCCTTGCACAGCTAATTTGTAGTAATATGAATTGTCAGATGACAACAATGCTTACTATGAATGCTACTGAAAATAAGACTATAACTAGTATTGGGTTATAGGTTAATTATTAGAACTTGTATCGGTTAATTAGTATAATGTTATTATCTCGAAAAAAGTCTTAAAATCTAAAAATATTTTCTGTCTTTTAAGAATCTACAAAAGATTGATAAACTGTAAAAAAAACAAATCAGCCAAATTAATCTGGATATTTAAATGAGTTTTGGCCCCAATTTAATCCCACCCCTCTCTCATTACTGCATAGTGAGAAAAATTCAGACCTCCTGCCCCATTTATTAAGGGTACACCCTCTTTTATTAGGCACCTCCTAGGAGTATGTATTTTATAACACCTAGATTTTAAAAATAGGAAAAAGAAACATTTGTGATTAAAAAGGTATCTTTTTCGTTTTTTTTTTCTTTTTTTTTTTTTTACCTTTATCCAAATGGTGAAAATGTAGGACATATATCTATGTTTCATAAACTATGCAAAGGCCTTTGACAAAGTACGCCACAAGGATCTCCTCGAACTGCTCAGCAACCTTGATATATTCAGGAAAGATATCGGAATAATAAAGAACCTATACTGGCAGCAAACGGCATGCATGCGCATAGGGAACGAGTTATATAGAAAGGGGCGTAAGGTAAGGATGCACCTTCTCTCCCGACCTATTCAACCTATACAGCGAGGCAATTCTGAGAGAATTGGAAATCCTACTAGGATTTAGCATTGGTAGTCATAATCTTAACAACATAAGATATGCAGATGACACAGTACTAATAGCAGATATGGAAACAAAATTACAAAATCTCCTACAGAAGGTAGCAACGGAGAGCAAGAAAAAGGGACTAAGCATAAATTACAAGATGGAGTGCATGGTCATCATTAAAAGGATGAGCCCAAAATTTAATTTGCAGGTCAGGAACACTAGAATCAAGCAGACACAGCAGTTTAAATATCTGGGAAGTGTTTTGACAGCAGATGGTAAGCGCAACACTGAGATCCGAAGACGGATTGGGATGTCCAAGGATGCATTCCAAAAGCTGAGCAGAGTATTGCGAGACAGGAGGATTTCTTTGGTGACAAAGAAAAGAGTACTCAGCTGTTATGTGACATCTGACCTCTTTTGTAGCAGTGACTGTTGGATGGTCTACTCAAAGATAAAGAAGAGACTCGAGGAGGCGGAGATGTGGTTCTACAGAAGGATATCATGGACCAAGCATGTGAGCAACAACGAGGTCTTAGAGAGGATGCAAACAAGGAGGAGGCTTAAACTTAACATCAGGAAGAGGCAGGTGAAATTCTTGGGACACATAATGAGGGCCTGGAGAATCTGATACTCACAGGTCGAATAGAGGGAAAGAGAGACAAAGGAAAACAACGCTTGACATACCTAGTGGGTTTAACCAAGTGGATGACAGAAAATGGTCTGGGGAAGGTGGCAAAGGGAAGGAACTTGTTGAGAAATGCAAAGGATAGGGGGAGGTGGAGAGCTATGATGTCCTACGTCCTGAAAGACGCACATAGAAATAAAGAAAGATACCAGCAGGAATATTCTTAGCTTCATAAAATTTATTGAAAGGAAAAAGATGCCCAGTCTGTATAGAAATTGATGATCTGTAAAAATGTATCCACATTTCATGTTCCTCTATTTTAGAATGTCAATTTTAAATTACATTTGAGTTTTTGTTTGAAAGAAACATTTTTTTCTAAAGCCCTTAGCATAAAATAAAACTTGCATGATCAAATCTTTGAGCTTTTATTTAATATTCATTGAAAATAATTCTGTGAGTTCTTTTTTCTTTTTGTAGGCGCTACCATTGCTGGCTGTACCAGGGCACAGTTACTCCCGTGTAAAGACAGTAAAATGAATGTCGCTTTATTTGACAACATAAAAATTCTCTCCAGTAAGTACAAACACAGATTTCACATTTCAGTTTTGAAAAATACATATATTTGAAATACAAGCCATATTGCATGGACAGAAATGTTATTACCTCTGCTAAGTTGTAATAGAAATGTTATTACCTCTGCTAAGTTGTAATAGAAATGTTATTACCTCTGCTAAGTTGTAATAGAAATGTTATTACCTCTGCTAAGTTGTAATAGAAATGTTATTACCTCTGCTAAGTTGTAATAGAAATGTTATTACCTCTGCTAAGTTGTAATAGAAATGTTATTACCTCTGCTAAGTTGTAATAGAAATGTTATTACCTCTGCTAAGTTGTAATAGAAATGTTATTACCTCTGCTAAGTTGTAATAGAAATGTTATTACCTCTGCTAAGTTGTAATAGAAATGTTATTACCTCTGCTAAGTTGTAATAGAAATGTTATTACCTCTGCTAAGTTGTAATAGAAATGTTATTACCTCTGCTAAGTTGTAATAGAAATGTTATTACCTCTGCTAAGTTGTAATAGAAATGTTATTACCTCTGCTAAGTTGTAATAGAAATGTTATTACCTCTGCTAAGTTGTAATAGAAATGTTATTACCTCTGCTAAGTTGTAATAGAAATGTTATTACCTCTGCTAAGTTGTAATAGAAATGTTATTACCTCTGCTAAGTTGTAATAGAAATGTTATTACCTCTGCTAAGTTGTAATAGAAATGTTATTACCTCTGCTAAGTTGTAATAGAAATGTTATTACCTCTGCTAAGTTGTAATAGAAATGTTATTACCTCTGCTAAGTTGTAATAGAAATGTTATTACCTCTGCTAAGTTGTAATAGAAATGTTATTACCTCTGCTAAGTTGTAATAGAAATGTTATTACCTCTGCTAAGTTGTAATAGAAATGTTATTACCTCTGCTAAGTTGTAATAGAAATGTTATTACCTCTGCTAAGTTGTAATAGAAATGTTATTACCTCTGCTAAGTTGTAATAGAAATGTTATTACCTCTGCTAAGTTGTAATAGAAATGTTATTACCTCTGCTAAGTTGTAATAGAAATGTTATTACCTCTGCTAAGTTGTAATAGAAATGTTATTACCTCTGCTAAGTTGTAATAGAAATGTTATTACCTCTGCTAAGTTGTAATAGAAATGTTATTACCTCTGCTAAGTTGTAATAGAAATGTTATTACCTCTGCTAAGTTGTAATAGAAATGTTATTACCTCTGCTAAGTTGTAATAGAAATGTTATTACCTCTGCTAAGTTGTAATAGAAATGTTATTACCTCTGCTAAGTTGTAATAGAAATGTTATTACCTCTGCTAAGTTGTAATAGAAATGTTATTACCTCTGCTAAGTTGTAATAGAAATGTTATTACCTCTGCTAAGTTGTAATAGAAATGTTATTACCTCTGCTAAGTTGTAATAGAAATGTTATTACCTCTGCTAAGTTGTAATAGAAATGTTATTACCTCTGCTAAGTTGTAATAGAAATGTTATTACCTCTGCTAAGTTGTAATAGAAATGTTATTACCTCTGCTAAGTTGTAATAGAAATGTTATTACCTCTGCTAAGTTGTAATAGAAATGTTATTACCTCTGCTAAGTTGTAATAGAAATGTTATTACCTCTGCTAAGTTGTAATAGAAATGTTATTACCTCTGCTAAGTTGTAATAGAAATGTTATTACCTCTGCTAAGTTGTAATAGAAATGTTATTACCTCTGCTAAGTTGTAATAGAAATGTTATTACCTCTGCTAAGTTGTAATAGAAATGTTATTACCTCTGCTAAGTTGTAATAGAAATGTTATTACCTCTGCTAAGTTGTAATAGAAATGTTATTACCTTTGTATAAACATTTTCATCAAGACATCTATTTTCTAAAGTTTCTTTTGTCAGTGTGCTAAGTTCACTGGAATTTCATACACTAGGCATAGTTACATAGAACTGATCAAGAGGAAACATTTAATATTTTTCTGTTTGTTAATAATAATAATTCATCAAATTATTACTTTTTCAATGGTTTAAATAATACAGTACAGTTTTAATGAATCTATTTAAATACATTTGAACTTATTTAGATAATTCTATAAAAAAATCAGTCCTGTATGTTTAATTTGTAGTAATATGAAATATCAGATGACAACAATGCTTACTATGAATGCAGCAGAAAAGAAAATTGTAACTAGCATTGCTGAGCCTAAAATTATAGAATTGTATAAAAAATTTGAATATTTTAAATTATTTACTTTATGCCTGGTTCTAAAAAAAAGTTATTTGTACAAGACAAAATTACATTTATCTTACATTTTCTTTAAACGGATTCTTTTCTGCTAAACACTAACAGATGTAATCAATAGCTATGTGTCCATGACCTAGGTGAGCCTTCAGGTTGGTGGACATCAGCTGTGGTTTGACCTGCAAAGGGATGGCCTTTGCCATGTCTATTTGCTCAAGACATGCTATGCATGAATGAATAACTAATCAGAATAATCAGTATTACTTAAGCCAGGGGCCGGCAACCTATGGCACGCATGCCAAGCAATTTCCAACGGTACGCAGCCACAAATGACATCACAAAGTTTGAACCGATAACTACTACAATGCAAAGATATTTCGCTCTTTCAATTTTAATATACGCTAAAGTAGATAAAACCTTGTAGAACAGGTATATTGACCTTGACTTGTATAAGAATACGTATGCTGTTGGCACACTGAATGATTTTAAAACCCTAAGTTGGCACATAGTTAGCAAAAGGTTGCCGACCCCTGACTCAAGTTATTCTGTCTCAATTTCATTATTGTTTTTTCCTTTTTTCTCATTTAGGTGGAACATTTATTTTCACTGTCCAGAGTGTTGCTTCTCCCAACATTCACATCAAAGCTCCAGAACCCATTCACATAAGTAAGTCGCTTTCTGTGATGATTGCACATAACTGCTGAAATCTGACACCCTCTTTTATTCATGTCTCTAAGGTAGAGACAAATATAAGTTAATCGTTAGTGAGGAAATAAACCCTTGTTTTCCACCCCGCAACCCCTCTCTCTCTCTTCTCTATCGTTACTTTCATAACCATTCGCCCTTGCATGGAGTATTGCTGCCATATATGGTCCGGTGCCACTTCTCTTTGTCTCAAGGTTCTTGATAAGATCCAGAGACGGATATGCAACGTAATTGGCCCTGATCTGGCATCTCGTCTGCAGTCGCTCTCTCACAGACGCGTCGTCGCCTCCCTCCACCTTTTTTACAAATACTTTCATGGTAACTGCTCCGGTGAACTGCTTTCGCTGGTTCCCATCTCGCTAACACCTGTTCACTGTTGAAACTGTTAAATGTAGCCGTCTCTTCGACGCCAATAGTTTCATGTATCACACCTCTCACCTGTGGAACTCCCTCCCCTTTTCCTGTTTCCCTGATAGCTATAATCTCCAACTATTCAAATGTAATGTCAGTCAACGTCTCCAGATGCTTTGATCTATCCCCTATCCTTCTCTTCATCCTTTCCTCTATCACTCCTATTTGGACTCACTCCAATTCTCTGTAACCCCTTGCGTGCTAGTGGCTTCCCGCCTTGCTTGGGGTGAAACGCTTAAGAAAAAAAAAAAAAAAAGAGTTCTCAGATGAACTACATTCCTTAGCTCCACCAGTTCTAATCTTCATGGCTAGGACCCACTATGCCACATGCAGCGTAGTGAATCAGCCTCATTCCCTCCATGTTCCATTAGTGAGAAGTAAGTTCCACTTGAGCAGCTTCTTCCTGCAAACCACTGCGCTCTGTGAAACCAGCTCCCAACAGGATGTTTTCCCAATCACTACAATTTTAACCTAGTTCAAGTCTAGCGTTAACCATTATCTTCCCTACTGCATAAATTGTGCCTCTTAACCTGTAACCCTCTACCTCGAGTGGCTCAAAGGCCTTGTACAAAGTGATCCTCACTGTTAAAAAAAAACAAAAAAAACAATTTCAAATACATTTGAATACCCAATATTAGAAATATGCCAAAAAGATTCCACAATATAACACATACCATTTGTACACTGCGATGTGGTGTAATGGTTAACAAGCTTGTCTCACTAGATTAACCTCTTAACCTGGAGTCCATGGATGGGTTTCAGGGGGTCCGTGACTATCAGTTAAAAATTAACATTTATATTCGCTATACAACCCTTGTCTCAATCAACGGCTTTCCAGTGAAAGAAATAGCAGGAAATGCACCCTACCACTGCTTGAAAAAAACACAACCAGCTGCTACATACAGTGCCGCCTGGTAGACGTCTCTTGACATGGATTGGCTCTTGGGTCAGTGTTTACCATTTAACTGTGTGTCATAATTCACTGCATGACTGCCATCTTTTGCCACTCCATAAGAACAAGTGATAATTCTCATTTCCCACAGTTTATCATGGATTGATTATCTTCCTATATATACAGGTTAGGATTATCTTCTTATATATATATACAGGTTAGGATTATCTTCTTATATATATATATATATATATATATATATAGGTTAGGATTATCTTATATATATATATATATATATATATATATATATATACAGGTTAGGATTATCTTCTTATATATATATATATATATATATATATATATATATATATATATATACAGGTTAGGATTATCTTCTTATATATATATATATATATATATATATATATACAGGTTAGGATTATCTTCTTATATATATATATATATATATATATATATATATACAGGTTAGGATTATCTTCTTATATATATATATATATATATATATATATATACAGGTTAGGATTATCTTCTTATATATACAGGTTGATTGTTTGACCTAATACAATCATTCCTGTCAAACCGTGAATTGAAGGTTGTTCTCAATGGATTCTCCTCCAGCTCCTATCCCACGAACGCAGGTGTTCCTCAAGACTCCATCCTAGGCCCTACTCTGTTCCTTATATTCATAAATGATCTTCCTGACACCATAGATTCCCAAGTTGGCATCTACGCAGATGACACCACAATTTACTCCTGCCTCAAAAACAAATCTAGTGTCGCTGACAAATTTAACCTGGCAGTTCGTCTCGAAAAGGACCTCTAATCGGTTGTGAACTGGGGCAGGAATTGGCTGGTTAACTTTAACGCCTCCCAAACAAAACTGCTCTCCATTAATCACCACAGGGGTCCTTCCCTGCATCCCATTAGAATTTCTGAAGCCCAACTTCTCAAGAGCTCCCCTCTGCGGCTGCTCGGTCTCACGCTGTCTGCTGACCTGAGATGGAACAAATACATTGAGTCAATTGCTTCATCCACCGCAAGGAAAGTTGGTTCCCTCTGCCGGGCCAGGAAATTTTTCTCCCCAGAATCGATCCTTCAAATCTACAAATCAACCATTCGCCCTTGCATAGAGTATTGCTGCCATATATGGTCTGGAGCCCCTTCTGTTTGCCTCTGGGTTCTTGATAAGATCCAGGGACGGGTATGCAATGTAATTGGCCCTGATCTGTCATCTCGTCTGCAGTCGCTCTCTCACAGACGCGACGTTGCCTCGCTCTGTCTTTTTTACAAATACTTTCACAGTAATTGCTCCGACGAGCTGCTACCGCTGGTTCCCAGGCTCCATGAATTCAAGCGTCCTACGAGGCTGGCATCCCGTTCCCACCCTTTCACTGTTAAATGTAGACGTCGCTTTTACTCCAAGAGCTTCATATCTCGCACCTCTCACCTGTGGAACTCCCTTCCTTATTCCTGTTTCCCTGACAACTATAATCTCCAACTATTCAAATGTAACGTCAATCGACATCTCCAGTTGCCTTGATCTATCCACTTCCCTTCTCCACATCCTTTCCTCTTTCACTCCTATCTGCTCTCGCTCCAAATCTTCTGTAACCCCTCGCGTGCTAGTGGCTTCCAGCCTTGACTGGGGTGAAAGGCTTTAAAAAAAAAATACGGGTTAGGATTATCTTCTTATATATACATACGGGTTAGGATTATTTTCATATATATATATATATATATATATATATATATATATATATATATTTCTGAGATGAGGTATTATGTACAGTATTTACATTAGTCGGACTATTGTCCTCATCTTTGTCGCCATATTTGTCACAACGTTTCGGCCGTTGTACGCTCCGGCCTTCTTCAGGTGGTTGGAATTTCGAACTGAACCCTTTATTTCGATCACTGGGGTAGACTGTTCTAGATAACTGATAACTGACATCCATCAAACATGGCACGTGGAACTAGAATGGTCTACCCCAGTGATCGAAATAAAGGGTTCAGTTTGAAATTCCAACCACCTGAAGAAGGCCGGAGCGTACAACGGCCGAAACTTATAAAAACCCACAGATTTTGACTTTTACCAGCAGAGATGCGACTGTCTCCAAGCTGTTCAAATACAAGAGAAGACCTGGCTTTCACCTCCTACCCCCCACCCCGGGCATGTGTTGAAAGAGATAATTATTTATTGGATTGTGTCATTTTGAAGATGCTACTTCCAATCTGCTAGGAATGATGGCTAAGATCATCCCCCTCCTCAAATTTATAGACAAATCTTACAGATGTATGCTGGGATTTCTTCCTAATCAATAAAAATGGACCACTTCTTGATCTCACCCCCCCCCCCATATTTTTGTTTTTTCTTGAAGTCAGAATGCTATAACTACTTGACTGTATCCCTTTTTAGGTGTGAACACAGTTTTTATTTTGTGAATTTTTTGCTTTATTACTATTACTTTGGCTAGTTTTGACTTGCAAGGTGGGAAGCCACTAGCACACAAGGGGTTACAGAGAATTGGAGTGAGTCCAAATAGGAATGACAGAGGAAAAGATGAAGAGTATGATAGGGGATAGATCAAGGCATCTGGAGACGTCGATTGATATTACATTTGAATAATTGGAGATTATAGCTATCAGGGAAACAGGAAAAGGGGAGGGAGTTCCACAGGTGAGAGGTGCGAGACATGAAGCTATTGGCGTAGAAGAGACGGCTACATTTAAGTTTCAACAGTGAACGGGTGTGAGTGAGATGCCAGCCTAGTAGAACGCTTAAATTCCTGAAGTCTGGGAACCAGCGAAAGCAGCTCATCGGAGCAGTTACCGTGAAAGTATTTGTAAAAAAGGCGGAGGGAGGTGACGGCGCATCTGTGAGAGAGCGACTGCAGGTTTTATTAGGTATTTTCTTACTAACGATATTAGGGATTTTATAGTTGTTTTTCATTAATGGTTTACAAAATGAAGATTAATTGATCTTTAACAATGAGGAGACACTTTTTCTCTCTTTAGAAGCTTTAGTTATACACATTAAAATATAATCTTACTTCAGAAGGTTCTATATACAAAATTACGAATTAGTGATTTAAAGTAATGCCAGATACCAATTAGGTTATCAAAATACTAAGCAAAATCTTGGTAGTCTGGTGTGTCTGAAGACCTAGTGTTACAGACTGTGAAGGCCAGGACTAGAATGATCAGTGATTGGCTGGAGTACCTCATGGGCATATGATATTCTGATAGTGATGGATTGCCTTTGTCTGGATTTTGGAAATAAGTTTAAAATGGCATGAATTCAAGAGAAGGTTGCAAAAATTTTGAAGCATTCATACACTTCCCACACCAAGGTTCAAGAAATGGGCTAAGACCATATATGGAGAGATGCTAAGCCAATGAGCAACATGCATTCTTGTGATGTGATTCTTCCCACTGCCTCTTAGAATTCAAGTTGCCATGCCTGACCCTCTCTCCTAATAAAAATGAATAAGAAAAAGAAATCATCTTTTTCATTAATACCATTTCATGTAGTACTGTGGGGACTCGGAGACGACACAGAACACAACACTAATACCAGTTAATCAATCAGTCTGTTAATTATCTCATTAGCCACTCTAGTTTGAATATTATTTTCTCAAGGTTTTAAGGCATTCTGAATCCTCAGAAAATGCTCCTTATAACCTGCTTCATAAGTGAAATTTAGTTGCCTACTCAGACTATTTGGGACTCTCAATCTGTCTTGAGTAAGGCTATCTATACAACAAATAAAACTTAAATTCTCATGTAAACATTCAATGTGACCCTTGTCCACCAATTGGCCAATGATTACATATGTGTTTTGATTCTTGATCTTGCTGGTGTGCACTGAAAGCTGGGAAAGGGCCTGCTGCATGCTCACAAGGTAACAATGAAAGACAAACACTACATTGAGAAATAAGAATGCGAACCCTTTTTGCCATGTTATATGTAGATGCCTTTTTGCCATGTTATATGTAGATACCTTTTTCCCATGTTATATGTAGATGTCTTATCCAAGGCTTCGTCTGCTCACCTGGGTGGGTGAGTAGGTGATACTTGGACAATTCTTCAACCATCTACACACCCCAATGTGCGACTGGCTATACGAATGGGTAACATCACTAAAGATAGACCAGAACTGACTCTCCAGTCCCAAGTATGACTGTTAATATAGACCAGCACCTGGATATACCCTATTTCTGGTTTTGGTGTCACTTGATATCCAAAACCCCCTCATCTACTCATTTACTTCCCCATTACCCTCTGGTCAAAGTGGATAGTGCTTGGAAAACTAAACTTTAAACTTGGCTATCAAACAGAAACACTTGAGATTGAGATAAAACCACATCTTCCTTTTCTATATGGGTTGCCCAGAGTATCACACTTATATTTGTGAATTATATCATTTTGTTTTCAGTTTGTACTTTGCATTTAATTATTCTAGGCAAGTCATTAACTAAAGGTGAATTTTGAACAGCGTTTTGACTTTATCTTACTAAAAATGACTAAATCTAATATTTTTCTTTGTCCTCTTTTCTTTCTTTCTTTAAATTTTTCTTTTTTCTTTTTTTCCCTCCCAGAACGTCCTGTTCGGACTACGTCTGAAGTTGAAGCAGCATTTGATGAAATCCAGATGATGCTCCATAAGGTGGCTGCCTCTCTTGACGACACCCTTGTTTCATAAAAAGGGTTGGGGTTCTTTTTCTTTTTTTTTTTCTTTTATAATAAAAGAAAAAGCAACAGAATAAAAAAAGAAATAGTAAATAAAAATGCAGTGCAAAGACAAACCGTCAATTTTTTAAAATTGACTTCCTCCAACAACAATTTATCAAATGTGTTTCTGGAGTATCCATTCATTCACAAGAACCAAAAATGCAATGAAAATAAACTTTTTTTTTTTTTTTTAATATTAAGAACAAATTGATCAAAGACAGAGAGCAAGCGCCACCAGGTGTTGAATTTCACTCCAAACAAAAAAAAGAAATCATGATATCCTCTCAGAATTGGTTAGCATGAAGAACCCACTGCACCAATGTTTTCTATGCAACCCATTGCACTTTCTGTTTGTCTGAAGCTGGTACTTTTTTCATTTTCTGATGTAAACAAACTTTTCTGAACAGTGAGAAGGAAACAACCAGTTTTCAATTAATCGTGCTAAGTTTATTTTTTCTCTTTTCTAAAGAAATATTTGCTAACCAAACAAGATTCAAGTGTGTTCTTTTTTTTTGAACAACCTGCTTATATAATTGTTGAAGTCACAGTGCGGCCTGCTGCTTGGTTAACCATATGTTTCAAGTTATTTATTCTCATGTGCATATTGCAGATTTTACAAGCACACAGATGAACTAGACCACTAGACATGGAAAAACTTGCCAAAAGGCTAATACGAATAATTTACATAAACAACAATTTTCAAATTTTAGGTATGCATACAAAACTTGTTTTTTTAATACAAGAAATTTAACGGTATTCTTTTTGTAAACCATTTTATCCAAGAATTTCTGATTTAAAAACAAAAACAAGAAACTGACCTTTATTCTCTATGATAAATAATTCCCCCACCCCCCCCAATGAAAAATTTTTCTTTTTCAAATGTTCAAGAAAATGATGCCAGTTTGCATATCACCTCTTTGACTCATACTTTGAAATATAAGAAAAAGGTTTGGTTGCTGACACTTTCATTGACTTAATAATTTCAACAACACTCACTGTTTTCTTTAAGCAGCAGTTCTCATCTTTGTGTAACAAAAGCAAACATCCATGTCATAATGGGTTCAACATGAATGTGAGAGAGACAAAAAAAAAACTATTTTTTCTCTTCTATTTCATTTGCTAAAATGTTGGTGATGCCTGCATTAAAAATATTCTGCAAAATCAATTCTTTATTTATTAACAAGATTGAAATGAACTGATCTTAGAAATTGGTGACAAATTAGAAAGTTTAATTATTGCATCTGGCTTTCTTTCTTTCAGAAGAATCATTTGTATTCCAACTTTTGGGGGACAATTAAATCTGTTCTTGGTCTTGTAAACACATTTCAGCTGAGGAAGACTGTAGAATGGAGTGGCCAAAATATTGTGTTGGCGAAGGCAAGGACATAAAGGAGAGATTAAATTGTCTGAAAAAAATTGGAATACTTTCCAACTATATATCTCTCTCTGACACACATACACACACACATGCTTTCTTTCACGCACAGACTCTCTCTTTCATACACATACTCTCCCACACACACTTCCTATTTTTGTCTCACTCTCTCATTCATTTTTCCACACATTCTCTCTTCCCATACACACACACGCACACACACACACACACACACTCATTCTCTTTCCACACATTCTCATCTTGCTCTCATATTTTCTTTCCACAGACTCTCTCTCTCTCTCATTCTTTCTCTCTTTCCACACACACACACACTCTCTCATTCTTTCTCTTTCCACACACACACACACTCTCTCATTCTTTCTCTCTTTCCACACACACACACACTCTCTCATTCTTTCTCTTTCCACACACACACACTCTCTCATTCTTTCTCTCTTTCCACACACACACACACTCTCTCATTCTTTCTCTCTTTCCACACACACACACACTCTCTCATTCTTTCTCTCTTTCCACACACACACACACACTCTCTCATTCTTTCTCTCTTTCCACACACACACACTCTCTCTCTTTCCACACAGACATATACACTCTCTCTCTCTCTCTCATTCCATCCTTATTTAGACGTGGCACATCTTTGCATGATTATAAAATCTCTACCTGACTTGATTGATGATCCCTCTTTAACCCTTTGTGATCACTTAAACGTTAACGTGCATCTCCCTCATCAATACCCCCCGCCCCCCAAACTCTGTCCCCCCCCCCCAAACGTGTATCATTAATGGACATATTACCATTGCAGTTTACTATTGCTTATGACAGAGTGGGTGCTATTCTTTGTTCATCGCCTGCTTTGGTTTTTGTAAAATTAGAAACTCTTTTTACCGAGATGATTGACAACGGTAACAGAAGGTCCAACATTTTTCTGTTTTACCGCTTGGTGACATCGATGCATGCAGCTGTTAATGCACCGAGCTAATTACTTTGTTTCATTGTTTTTCATAGCACCCACAATGTTTGTCTGTCCGTCCAATTTATGTTGATATGTCCCTCATAAACGTCCACAAATCCACACAGGATTTTGTAGAGAAATAACATTTTATATTAAAGAACTGAGCCCCTTTTGTATAGAGAAGCTGAATATAGCAGTCTGGCTGCTTGAAATGAAATTGCTATTGTGCAGATTTCAGAAATTCTTTTAAATGTTCTTATTTTGCCAAATAAGTTAAGGAGCATTTATTTAATACTTGTAGATAAATGACGGATAGTTTTATTTATTTTAAGTATTTCATTTTACTTGAGTCACGATAAAACAGATAGCCTACTTTATCTACAGAAAAGCCTAAAAATCATAGTCTTTGCCACCAAGCACCAAATGCTTGCAAGTTTTATGTATTTCATGTTACTCGAGTTACGATAAAACAAAGAGCCCATTTTATCCATAGAAAAGCTTAAAATCATAGCCTTTGCCTCCCAAGCACCAAATGCTTACGACAATGTTGATGTGTGTAACAAATGAGAGTAGCTTTATCTAATCAAGTCTTTTGTGTCCAGCCTTGAAATTGGCCAGTGGTCAGTAAATGTGTGTGCTTATTTTGTTTTTTTTTGTTTTTAATAATGCCTAAAGTTATTTTGCAGTAAATTAGGCCCCCCCCTCTAAAAATTCATATTGCCAAATTAATTTTTATAAGAAAATAAGTTTTCCATAAAAAAAAATTTTAAAGTGTAAAAAAAAATATTTTTCTGCAGTAAGTCTGTAGTCTACTCTACTCCATTTTTGACATAGCTTCCTTGAAAACTCTTTTTCTGGTTTTAAAATGATTTATAGAAGTTCATATGAAATGTAAAATCCCTTTCAATTGCATTGACAGATCCTAGAGATTCATTTGCAGAAAACTTTAAGGATTTTTTGAAAGCTCTTTCTATTTTAACAATTGATAAAATCTTTTCATCTCTTTTGTGGATACTTTAAAATCAACATTCATCTCTATGGTAGTTTACAGCTGCCAGTCAATGGTACCCACATCCTCTCTAAAAAATATTTCCCTGGGCCTCCAAAATTATATCCATTCATTGTTGGAACCAGATTTAGAATTTTTATTACTTATCATTCACAAGCAGTGCTGGAATGATAAGTTTTCATATGGGTGTGTATAGAACCAACCAATCATTAACTGTCACTACTTCCAACCAATAGCAGTTCTTAATTTTTTTTTTTTTTTTTAATACAAAGCAAAAACTGTCTCATTTACTGTTTGTTCTGTACTGTTTCATATAGGCTTCGAGATACCCTTTTTAAAACCAAGTGTTGGCCCTTCCTTCTGATGTTCAGGTATCAATTTTATGTTCTGTTTTTTTCTGAGGGTGATAAACTAGTTGGGCTATAAGTGTTTATTTACCTCAGGTGTACATTTTTCTATTTAAAAAAAAAAGAAAGTTTAACCTTTCTTGATGTCATGATGTATAATTTATAAACAATTTTTGCATAAGTTAAGAAATATTTTTCAATTTAATTTTGAAGTTTTAACCCTTAAACAGTGGCAAAAAGTTGTACAAACATGTACACCAAACGGGTAAAAATATGAGTAGTTTTAACTCTTATTTTCACATTAATTGTATGTAAAACTATAAAAATGATATTTTAATTCGTTTGCATCATAAAAATATAGAAAAAAAGGAAATAAAACAAGTGTTATTTTCTTAAGTTAAATATTTTTAACAGTGTGATATTCCTTGAAGCAGTCCATTAACAATGGATTGGGCATTCTTTACTCTAAGATGTCTTCACCATTTTTTGCCTCCTTTCTCTTTGAGAAATATGTATGCAGGCATAGGACTGTCTTTGTTTTTTTCTTCCAGATTTAATTGCAGACAAATTCTTCAAAAAATGAATGAATCTTTGTAATCTTAAGAGTTGCTAATTAATCATTTAGTCTAGGGACCTCCACTAAAAACATGATACCTAAGGTTTAAAATGAATTTTAAAAAATGAAAAAACTTTCAAGCTTTTATTTTGGTTTTAATTTCAAGCTAATAGATTAAATTTAATATTTCCAATAAGCAAAATACATTGCTGTACATCAAAAACTAATTTAAATTGATTAGAAGGAGGGGTTTTTCCTTTTATTTTTTTTTTTGCTAAAATAGCTGATTAGCACCCTTTTTTTAATCATCTTTCATTGCAATGTAATTCTCTTTCTTAAAATATCTTCCAAAAATAAAATATACTTTTCTGAAACTTTATTTGAGGAATATTAGCGGATTTGAAGTTTAGACTCAAATAAAAAATGCCTGATTGAAAAAGTTTGAACCATTAATTGGTGATATCTGCTGATTTCTGATGAAACGTCAATTGGCGAGGCCTACTGTTTAAGGGTTAAAAACTAAATTAAATTTTCAAGCAAATTAATAAAAAAAACCCTGCAGTTCAGAAGATGAATTTGTTTTGTTTTTTTTACTCTGTGGCTAATACGCATCAGTACAGATACAAAAGAGGCCCAGGATTGCATGCAAACATGTTTGCCAACACCAGTTACATCCGAATTTTTCCTGTTAGCAGTGGGACAGTTTGGCATGTCTAGATACAGGCCTCTCTGTAACTGATCAAGATCTGGGTCTTTGTAAGATGCCTCATGCCAATAAAAGCAAGTAGGAAAGCAGCAGTCGGCAAGACGCAGTGTCTTATGAAGTCAGTCTCGTGAGCATTTTTGTTCCTTAAGTTGCTGTGGTTTCCAAGACAACGTTAGTTTTGTCACCTCTTATCTCTTTCCCCACCCTGCCTATTATTCTCTTAGTTGTTGGGAGAGATATCAGTTCGGTGTACCCCCTCCCCAACCTCAACATGCTCTTGCCATACCATGTTTGATGTGATAACTGACATCCATTAAACATGGCACGTGGAACTGAAACAGTCTGAAATAAAGGGTTCAGTTCGACATTCCAACCACCTGAAGAAGGCCAGAGCGTACAACGGCCGAAACATAATAAATATGGTGATAAAGATGAGGACAATAGTCCGAATAATGTAAATATTTGAAAAAAATGTAGAAAAATAATACATAGAAAAACATATACATACATACATAGAAATACATATACATACATACATACATAGAAATACATATACATACATACATAGAAATACATATACATACATACATACATAGAAATACATATACATACATACATACATAGATAGAAATACATATACATACATACATACATACATACATAGAAATACATATACATACATACATACATACATAGAAATACATATACATACATAGAAATACATATACATACATACATACATACATAGAAATACATATACATACATACATACATAGATAGAAATACATATACATACATACATACATAGATAGAAATACATATACATACATACATACATAGATAGAAATACATATACATACATACATACATAGATAGAAATACATATACATACATACATACATAGATAGAAATACATATACATACATACATACATACATAGAAATACATATACATACATACATACATACATAGAAATACATATACATACATACATACATACATAGAAATACATATACATACATACATACATACATAGAAATACATATACATACATACATACATACATAGAAATACATATACATACATACATACATAGAAATACATATACATACATACATACATAGAAATACATATATACATAGAAATACATATACATACATACATACATACATAGAAATACATATACATACATACATACATACATAGATAGAAATACATATACATACATAGAAATACATACATACATACATAGAAATACATATACATACATACATACATAGAAATACATACATACATACATAGAAATACATATACATACATACATACATAGAAATACATAGAAATACATATACATACATACATACATAGAAATACATAGAAATACATATACATACATACATACATACATAGAAATACATACATACATACATAGAAATACATACATACATAGAAATACATACATACATACATAGAAATACATATACATAGATATACTAAAAAAATAGTTTTTTTTTTTTTTTTAATAAAAAAAAAAAAAACACAATAAAAAAAACCTTTAAAATTTCATCCGCCATAACCGCTCCCATTTAACATTTCATTTAGTCCCCCTGACTAATATGAATTGGGATCAAATATGAATTAGAATCCAATAGAATGATAGGATAAGGAATTAATAGGAAACGTTTATAAATTTATTATCATGCTTCGCTTTTATTCAAGCTTCATCAAAAATGTTTGCAAATGAATTATCGAAGAGAAAATTCCAATTGCAGACGTTAATTTAGTGCGGAATAAAAAATAGAATGAACTTTCTATTGTATTTTTAACTAACGGTAACGGTAATTTTGAATTTTCTGGAACTCAAGGGAGGTAACTCATTCTGTATTAATACAGTGTTTAATATTTAGCCTCTATATAAGCAATCTAAAAATTTTGTTTGTAATCTCTTGTGGTTCTAAAAAAACAACTGCATATCTGATTCTCTGTTTCTATAAAATCTTAACTATATTTGGTAACGAGTCTATTTTCTATAGTTTTCTTGTATGTATTTTTCAGTAAATAATTTTTCTCAGTGTTGATGGCTGATAAATATTGGTCAAGTGATTCTGAACTGACACAAAATAACACTGAATTTCCTTATTAAAATGGGTGGTCATTTTCCCAAGTAAAAAACAATTTTTTTTAACAAAAGATCTTATGATACACATTACATTTTGTTACGTCTATATCATGGCATTCTTCACTAAAGCCCAAGTTGAAGTGCATTTCTTACCCAGAACTGGTGGCCTATCTCAAATCTTGTAAGATCATGTGAGTTTATCATAAAAATATATATTAATAGAAATAATTATTGATGTTGCAAGCTAATTTCTATTATAATTGTTTCTTCCTTTGCTTTTCTCAGCTATAAAAAGTCTCTTCTAGCTTCCATATCAATTACAATCTATAAAGATTTAAATGCAACATCAATTGTCATTTTCTGTCTCCTTGAATTCTGTCCTTTCTCTTTAGTAATTTTTTTTTTAGTTTCTTTCAGTCTATTGTCTTTCATCCTCAGTAACTCCCTCTTGTATTAGAGCTTTATTGCATTGCTTGGGGGTGAAATGATTAAAAAAAAAAAAAGAAGTCAAATTGTTGCAGTTGTAACATATTTTACAGCATTTATTTATTAAATCAGTCATTATAAATTGATTTTAATGTAGCATATTTGCACAGGAATTGTATTTTATTTTTAGAATATGTATTTTATATTAAACTCTATTGAACAAAAAAAAAGCAAGATTTTTTAAAAACTTTTTACTTTAAAATTGCTGCAGAAAAATATAAAAAAAAAAATCTCTTTGTGTCTTGACTGTTGGTACATTTTTTAAAATTTTTTTTTATCAGTAATGTCTTATTGCTGCTATTTTTTTTAGTGTGATTTGTTGAGAATAAAACAGCAAAGAAAAATTCCAACATGATTTCAAAACCTAAAGAAAAACTATCTTCCTTTACTTCACAATAAAGTGATTTTTTGCAATTTTCTAAAATATTTTCAATTAAAATTTGAATGAAAGGTTCTGAAAAGAAAATGCTATTTTTGTGTAAATGTTCAGACTGGAAAAAATGCATGAAAAAGTTGGGTAGGGAGGGAAGACATATTTTAAAAAAGTCTAAAAGGAAATTCAGATTGAGTTGTAAAATCAGACAAAACAGCCTTTTTTTTTTTTTTTCTAAATGTTTTTTAAATCAGCTTTTCAATATTGACTTTCAAACTTCAAATGAATAGCAAATTAAAAAAAATTAAATAAAATAAATAATAAATTTAAAAAAAAAAAACAAAAATTAAAATCACTTTAAAGCAATTTCTGATCCCTTTTGCAGAATCTGATTGTAAAAATTGGATTGTGTCTTGTGAATTTTGTTGCTAAATTATTTGAAGAAATCTCTTGGTTTGTGTATGCAAATGCATGCCTAAGACCCAATAGTGTAAAAAAAAAAAATGGCCGTTTCATAATATTTAAACATTGCCCACTCTATTCATCTGTGACCATTTCAGCACTGGCCTTTTCTTTCTCCTTACATTCTGCTGAATGCATCCACTTCTAATTTTTCTCAGCCTACCATTAAATGACCATAATGACCAGAAACAAATAAAATATCAACAAGGACATTATTCAGCAAAACAAATATACATTGTTTTTTTTTTTTCTTGCCTCTTTTATTACCAAATGACAATAGAAGCGTTGACGTGTTTTTAAGACCATCCAGTTGAGTATATCTTGCCATGAGTAAAAAGTTTTAGTTTTGAAATACTCTGTTGATAGAAACATTTTGTTTACATATGTATTATTAGTTGTGTAGAAAGAAATCTAAATGTTTTGATTGGGTAATAAAAAAAAAAAATGCCTGCATCAACATTTAACAATCATGTTGGTTTGTAATTCTTCAATGTTCAATATTCAATTCTGACACTTTTTATCAGTTTTTATTTGAACACTTTATCAAACTTAATAATTTTAATTTCCGATCTCGTTAAATTCAATCTAAAAGAAAAACAGCTTTATTTTAGCAAATATCTTTAAATGTTTTTTTTTTATCAGGTGTTTACTCTTTTATATTCTAATTTTTAAAAATGTTTTTCTGTTTAAAACACCGGTTTCTTTTTTTTTTCTTTTTTTTTTTTTTTCTTAGAATTATAAACACATTTTAAATTTCTTTTTTAGCCTGATGTTTATCTTCAAAACAACAGTTCAAAGGTTGCAACTAATTTTTTCTGTATTTTCTCAGTATTCTATCTCAGCCATGCTTCCAACAGCAGTAACAACTAAAATGGATAGCACATGTAACTAGACAGGAAACTAATGATATAATGAAAATGTTGAATTTTCATGTCTTTAAACAAAAGGTTAGAAAGGAATTTCCTCCCAATACTAGAAAAAGCAATGTTAGTGGGCTTGAGAAGCCTCTTTTCCTGGCAAACTGTTTTAAGAAAAAGATTTTATAAATTTCAACAGAGCAATTTAGCATTATGAATGATTTCTAGCTGAACCTATAAGATGAATATGAGAAATTCGTTAATTGATTTGTACTGAACAAAATTCACATTAATTTTCTATCACATCCAGATAGCTTTTATATCAAGTTATTAAAAGCTGATTTCTTTTTTTTATAGATATTTAGCTACTTATACTAAAAGCCTGTTTTACAAGTCATCTACTTTAGTGTTTGGTAATGAATTGATGTAGACGTTTTTTATTTTATTTTAGAGTATGTAATTAGACTTTTTGCTCTGTCTAAAAACTGCTCATAACATTTTGAGTTTAAAATTGGAGGAGAATTTATCTGATCGGCCATTATAAAAAATATCAATTTAAATGAGGATGGAATATATATATACAAAAGTTTTTGTTAATATAAATCTATTTTGAAATGATCTTTGTCATGGCAAATTTTTCAATTGTTAAAATACTTTTCAGTATATGCTTTTTAAAAATTATATTTTGTACCATCTTAACCCAAAAGAGGTCCCCATATTTGAAAGGATTTTTATTCAATTTAAGAAAAGATTTTAAAATTTACATCACTTTAAAATATTCATCACAAAATGTGGGATTCAGGAAATTCATAGAAGAATAAATTCTGCTAAAATTGGTTTCTAAACATTTAGTATAAATCCACTGAAATGAGTTCTTAAATTACCATATACTGATTTCATTAGTAAAAACTTGATAGGATTTTTTTTTTAAGTATACTTATCAAATTTAATGGTAACAAGAGTTTTAACGAATGTCCATTAAAAATAGATTGTAAAACTGTAAAATATCAGCAAAATAAGTAGACATTTAAATGTATATTGATCTTCTTTTTTATTTTTTTTTTTTTGGTCCCATCCTCTATTTTCATCTTTCCAATCAAAACCAAAATGAATAAAAATCAATTTTTGAATTTTTCATTGATGCTAAAAATCATATATGGGAATATATCAATTTTATGCTCTTTTTGTTTGTTTTCTTATCTGAACACATACACAATACGTTCGATTCCAATTTAGCCAACATCATTTTTATTAAAAATAAAAAAAATGCCATTATTATTGTAGCTACTCCAGCTCAACTTTTAACTCTTTGTAAAATGAATAATTAATAATTTCTTATGAAATAATTTTATTTTTAATATTTTGTTTTACAAAATTTATTGTTTTGGACAATCTTAATTTTAAAATTTAAAAGAAAACACACAATGACACTGTAAGACAGATCATGTGACATAACCGTCCACTATAATATTTGTTTTACTGTTATCAAAGAAAAACATTCTGAATATCTAAGACAATCTTTTTTTTCTTTTACTAACTGCTATATGATTGTTTTCAGAAATAAAAAGTTGAAAAAAAAAAAAAAAAAAAATTCATGATATATCATTCAATTAACTTTATTTTTGGTCAATTTTTTCCATAGCAAATTCCCCAGAAGCAATAAAATGTTTAATGTTCTTTTACATAATCTAATAAGCTTCAGCTAAGTCCATAAAATATTTTCTCAAATGTAGTAACAGGTTTACTTTAAACTAACTGAAAGTATTTACTGTAAGATCTTTGAACAACATACCTCTTGAAATTTCTTCAATTCAGTTTTTTCTTCTTTTTTAATTTGACAGAAATTTCAAGCTGAAATTTAATAATTAAAGGAATTTTTATAAAGCTAGAAGAGCAATATTTTTTAATACTGGCGCCATCTTGTAATAAGTCTCAATTTTTCAAAATATGAAACTATTAGATCAGCAATAATTTTTATGTTTGTCTTTTTTATTGTAATAAGGTATATGTAAAAAAGAAAATAATAATAAAAAGATTGCTTTCCTTTGGCTGCTAACAAATAATTCTTAATTTAAAAATAAAATTATTGTTATTAGCATCTAACTGTAAGTACAAATTGATCTTGGGAGTTTTTCATTGTAAAGATCACAGTCACACCATCAGATATGATCCTTTTAATTATTATATTTCGTTTTCTGGCTGTGATCAAAGTTTAGTATCTGTTTGTGCGTAACATTTTTTTTATTTTTTTTTTATTTAAAAATTCATTTAAACTGGAAGGAAATTTTGCTTTTGAGATTGTTACTTTAAAACCCTTCATAGAAAATAAATTTATTTTAACTAACACTTCGCGCGTTTCTCATGTGGACCGAATCAGATCAAAGGGAGATAACTTGTATATAATTTTTCTCACTACCCAAATAATTTGAAGCACTGACAGCAAGTTTTATTGCTAGAGCTAAAATTTATATTTTTCCTATTTTATGACCAACTGAAATGTTATGTTTTCTTTTTTTTTTTCTTTTTGTTGTTTCTGGCTTTGCGTCCTTGAAGCTTTACTGATGAGAATGTGGATGTCAAAAAAAAATAAATAAAAGGCTTTGCTTGCTTTTGAAATGGTTGAATCTTCTTGAGCATCAATATGAAGAAAAAAATTAATTTAACCTTGAAAATGTACGTGTTCAGCTGCGAATTTTTTTTGTTTTTTCCTGAGAGAAAATCTTGATTCTTACTCATTTTTTTTTTTTTTTTTTTCTATAATTTTTTTTTCTTTACCAGCCAAAAGTCAGTCTGCCTGAAATGGCTGACTATTTCTCTTGGTTTTGTAAAGTCAAAAAATGTTGTCATTATTGTTATTTTGAAGCGTTTTAATACCAGGGGTTTTTTTTTTTTTTTCTACTGGCATTTCACTTTTTTTTTTTTTTTCACTTTTTTCTCTCCATGTCTCTCCCCCCTCTCTCCATGTCCTCTCTCTCTTTCCCCTCTCTCTCCATGTCCTCTCTCTCCATGTCCTCTCTCTCTTTCCCCTCTCTCTCCATGTCCTCTCTCAATAAAATAAAGGAAATGGAGTTAAGAGAAAAAGTTGCTAAAATAAAAATCATTTTGAAATTTGAAAGTACAATTCATATTGGATCAAAAAGATACGAGAAAAATATTCTTTTTTTTCCAAGTTCTTCAGTGGTACGTATTTGTATTGAATTTTAATATTTTACTTTTTCTTTTGTTTACTGACCCAAACTTTCTAATTTATTCTAACTCAGGCTGAGCGAAATATTTGTCACTTAATGATTCAATCTTCAATGAAAATTTACAATCTCTGACCTGTGTTGGTAATAAGCGTTTATATATAACAAACTTTTATTACTTTTCTCTTGAAATTAAATATTATAAACAATAAAATACTCAACCTAGATTGAAAATATCCTTTTCGTTTAATTTCCAATTTTAACATCAAGTCTTAGGCATGGTTCATTAAACTTACGAATTTGTCAACAGACTGGAGAAAACAAATTGTGTGTGTGTGTGTGGTTGCATTGTCAATTTGTCATCATTGCAGTTAATCAGGAAATGAAAAACTGCAATTATTTTGTTTTTGTATATAAAGGTGTGTGTAAGTTGATTTTTTTTTTTTTTTTTTTTTTGTTATGAAAAGATACATCCACAAAAAAAACACAATCTTATTTTAAATGTTCTTAGAATCGGACGTGTATCAAATATAGAGAAAGTTAATACATTTTAGTAAATGCCATAACTTACAATTAGAAGAGAAGGAATTACAAGTGTATTTTGAGAAGTTTGTTTCAATTAAGTAGTTCCAATTATTGGCAAATTATTTGGTCTCTAGCCACTTCACTTATCTCTTTGGGAAAAGGCAATTACTTATTGAAGATTTAGATAGATGAGCTGGCATTTTTGGCATTTATGACCTCAGTTCCTCAGAAATTGCACCAATCTTTAGAGGTGGACACACAATTTTGCTTAATTCAATTTATTTTTCTAAATTGGTGAATTCAATCTGAAACACAAAATAATAATAAAAAAATTAAATCAATTTTTGTAAGAAAGACCGATTATATTTACCTTTTAATTTCATCCTCTGCTTAATGTTGTGGTAACACGTTCTTCCAACCCAACATCAGCCATGAAAAAAGACTATAAATATACATATATGTATATATAAATAAAAAGAAAGAACAGTAAGATATATAATCCGGTGTTCTTATTGATATTTTTATTCTTACAAATAGAATCTTTAAGTATATAAGTATGAAAAAAGTGCCGAAAAACTTTTTGCCATTAATAAAAAAAAAAAACCCCAGACGACATGCGTTTAACGGATGTCAGAATTCGTTGAAAAATACACCCCTACCCTCCCTAAACTTAACCTCTTTTTTAACGTAACTCATAATTGATACAATAATAGTTAATAAAAATGAACACGCTACCGCCCCTGTCTGAATGATTGGATTTCTCTGTATCCTTGGAAACAGGAAATTATGAATTATATGTGCGTTTAAAACTCAGTAAATTTAAAAATAAGTTATTCCAAAATTTGCTTGAAGATGAAACAGAACTAATGCTTTTAATTTAATTATATAATTAAATTTGAAGTTTTTTGCTTTGGTTTTTGAAACCTGGTTATTAATGTGTAGCAAAGAGACCATATTTTAAATCAGTTAATTTATAATAAATATACATATATAAACATAAACATAACTGCTAAAATTGATTCAATGTAGATTGAATATGATTGCTCTATGCAAATTAGCAATGTACATCATAAGTATTTAGAGGCACTTGAAATTGGGATAACTGAAATGGCTTATTTTTGGTGTTTGTTTATATTCTCTTATTCCAACACTGGATTTTTAAAAAATCATCAGGTGACAAGTGATTTGAACTTGCTTGTTAATAAATCGAGAATTTCTTTAACTGATGAGGATGATTAATTATTTTGTAATATTTTTTAAGGCATCTGTTCAAAATGAGGCTGTGTATTTCAAATACCTACCTGCCAGATTCAGAGAGAGGGAATAAAAAAAAAAAAGAAGTTTTCTCCTGATTCCATCCATCCATTTATTTATTTTTTGTCAACTTTGTGACTTTTCTCCCATTTCTTTTCTCGTGTGTGTAATATATATATATATATATATATAATATCACTCACATCCAGAAAGAGAAGTGGCAAATTTTTTACCTCCCCCACCCCAAAAAAGTGTCAAAAGGTCGTTTTTCTTTCTCTTGACATCACTATTACACTATACTCCCTTGAAAATTTTAAACATTTTTTTTCTCGAATTGGTAACAAAAGAATTAATCACTATTCAGTCGTTAATTATAAAAATAGATTTATATCTACACGACTGTAATATACTAGAAATATCCTTGAATATTTCAGTTTTCATATTTGAATTTTTTGATGAATCTTAATGACTGAGTAAGCTCATAACGAGTTTATGGCAGTAGAAATTCCCCTGTCACATCGTTAAGTATTTGAACTTAACAACTTTAACAAAATATTGCTATAACAATCATAAATATGAATGATGTTGTTATTTAAAGAAGTAAGGGGGTACAAATGAAAAGATTTGAAATTGACAACTTTTCCATTTCACTAAAACAGCCGTTAAACACTTCTATCTTCCTTTCATTCATTCATTCATTCATTCATTGTCTCACTGAAACCAAGTAGCACATCTTTTGATTTTCTATACAATCAAAATGGAATAGTCCATTATTTATGAGGTATTGGCAGGGCGTAAAGTACACTCTAAGAAACTACAATGCAATATTTATTATTTACCATGTTATATAGAAATAATGGGTAATTAGTTTAAGCCCCGCACAAAATATGTAATAAAAATTTGCCAAATAGTTGTAAATTTAAATGCTTAATTAAAAAATAAAGAAATTTTGGTAAAATCTACCATTTTGAAGTTACAATAGAATTTTTTTTTTATTACGCATGCAATGAGTCCTTAGTTGTGCAGTAATTCAGTCAAGTAAGATAAAGGCTGTTAACAATGTAATCTTCCACGCAAATCTGATCAGCAGCAAATGTATGCAAACAACACCAGTAGTGGCTGCTGTGCCGTAACATGAATGAGTCTGAACTTTTATTGTCGATAACTCCTAAACGGTAGATTTTATCAAAATTTCTTTGTTATTTTTTAATTAAGCATTTATGCAAACCTATAACTATTCAGCAAATTTTTATTACAAATTTAGCACAGGGCTTAAACAGCAAATTACCCAAAATAACTATGAAAACAATTTTTTTTATTATTTATAAAAATGTCTGAGAACAAAAAATTTTTTAGAAACCTGTAACGATGAATAACTAATTCTAAATTTTGAAGAAAAAAAAAAATGTATTTTTTTGGACATTATAGATTTTCTTATGAGATTATTTTATATCTTAAATTACTTTTTGTTTTCATTTTCCAAGTGGGGGGGGATTCATTTATACATTCATCGAATGGGAAATTATTTTTATTTAAATTTTTGTCAATTCTTGAGAAAAAAAAAAAAAAAAATGTATAAATATGTTTGAAATTCATTAAAATTTTAAAAAATAGGTTTTTACAACAATAAGAAATGCTGAGAGGAGTTTACTGTAATAAGCAGGGTTAAGAGAAAAAAAACATCTTTACAACACATTTAAAAAAAATTTTTTTTTTTACCTGTGTTTGTTAAATTTTGCTAGAAAATCATTTTTTTTTTCTGTTGGCACTGAACCAATTCCAAGCAATTCTCAACTGAAGTCTTAGAAATGTTTAAGTTCACTTCAATGTTTCTGTTAAAAAGAGGATTCCTTTTTTTTTTTTTACCTTCAAACTTCCATTGTTAGTTTTATTATTATCATCATCATTATTGCGCGCTTGTTTCTCTCTTCTCTCTGAAGTTCAATTCAGGCTGCATTTTTTTTTGTTTTTTAATAAAAACCAGAATATAAAAAAAAAAAAAAAAGTTTTGTTCGTGTTTTTTCTATAAAACAATATCACAGATCTTTATCTCTCCCATTAAAAGTAATTAGATATTGCATTGTTATTGAATCAATCAACACCAATAAGTGAAAAATACCTCATCTTAAAAATAACAGAATATCTCATTAGTAAATAGGAGAGATCAGACTGCTAATTAATTGCTTTTATTTTGTTAGCTTTCTTTAGATATTTGTATTTTTAATGATAAAAACTTTATGGTGATTTTCTAAGCTAAAATTTTTCTGAGATTTGGCACAATGACGATTGAAAACTCACTACTCAGATGTAATTGTTCGAGTGAGACAAGCTTGCTATTACACCCCACCAATGTGCCCAAATTCTTTGTGACAACAGATGTAGATTGATAAAAAAATTTTAATTATTTATACAGAAAATATAATCAATATAATTTGAAAAATTGCTGTTAATTTTCTTCTTTTGACAATATATGCCATGTTAATTTTATTTGGATATATATATATATATATACATATATTTTTTATTTTTTTTTTTAAATCAGTGTAATGGATTGCGAATGCAGAGAAAAAGAATCAAGTTACATCTGCAAACTGCAGTTGGCAGACAATGCTGAAAAACTGATTAGTCTCTTGTAATTATGACTCTTCTCATATTGTAGCCATGTCTTCAAGTTGTACATTGCTGACTAGGAGCTCTTTATCCGATGATCTTCCCAGTTAGGAGCAATGGCAACATGTGAGCGAACAAGGCTGTTTTTGCCCTTGTCATTGTTGGATAGAGATAATTGCTGATGGGCAATACCTTGGACCTCCTCACTCATGATAGTCACAAGATACATCAATAACACAAAAAAATAAATAAATAAATAAATGCAATTACAAAATTATTTTTTCAAAAAAATTTCATTTTCAAGATTCTAATAGATGTTCCAGTTTTTTGTTGCTTAATACTGACTGATACTAAAATTGAAACAAATACTTTCAATACTTCTGTTTGAAAAGATTAAAGTTGCTAGATCCTTGTAAAATTGTATCTCAATACCAACTGACAAATACATGAATTAACTAATGTAAACCTAATAAACTTTGACACGTCACAATACTAACTTCTAAATCTACCCTAAACTATTTGTATCCAAGCAAAATTGTTTGGTAGAAGGTTAAATACATACCTGGTTATTTCATCAATCGATCATCTCATTTCAACGGGTCTTCTTCGTTACAGTGATTATGCTCAAAAACTGGCCTCGCCAAAAGCATTAAGTCAAATTTTCACTTCAATGATCGGTTCACTTCACTGGAAAAAAAAAAATCAAAATGCAGAAAATTAAAGGGGAATATATCTGAATCATGCTTCCAAGTCTCAAAGCCCATTATTGTTATATGGCACCATACATTCCACAGCCACAGTGGTGCTTCCTGGGCTAGATAGCCTGACGGAACCCAACCCTATCTAGGCTGGTTGCCAACTAAGGCCAAGACCCATAGCTGAGGGGAGAAGAGATGGATACCTACCTTCCCCAAGGATATTAGCATATGAATGTAATGAACTCGACTGGAATTCAAACTCGCCTCTCTGAAATCATCAGTCTGAGCCACTTTCTATTACTCTACTGTATCTTCTTATCTCTAACTTTTTTTTTTTATTTTATTAAAAAAAAAAAAAATTTACCTGTTAATTAGATTTACTTACAATAATGAATAATTTCCCCACCCCCATAAATTCATCACTGAAATATTCACTTATGTAATAATATTGCTTTATAGTCTTTGTTATGAATATTAAAAAACAAATTTATTTGCACATATTTTGGATAAGACATCTTTTCTTTTACTTATTTGTAAAATTAAATGTCTCAAAAAATAAATAAATAAAATGTTATAAAACATTTGACTTTTTAGAGAAAAACTTTTGTAACATGCTAAAGGAATATATATCTTATATATAAAGTACAGTGTGTGTGTCCAAGCAACTCCTCCACTCCCACTGGTCAATTTCAGTGATTCACAGCTCATTCAAAACACTAGAAAAGTTAGGTGCAGAGAACGATTTTTGTTGAGCTCAAGATTCAGGGTTGCCAGATTATGCAAAGTTAAAAATATATATTAATATATTATATTCGGTATTAGCGTTGCATTCATGGTTCAAGGGGAGTAACTCTTATTTTCCTTTTGTAGCCAAAATCCAAAATTGCAGTGCACTATTGGGCAGCATTTAAGCTCGCTCCTGTGGTGGACTCTTGGTTTGGCCATCGTCACAATAGCTAGGGAGGAGTAGATGCGATAAGCATCAATAAACTACAGAACTCAAAATTGATCACTTCATTTAAGTATTAAATTAATGTTTAAGCTTACCTTTTAAAAGTTCAATGATAATTCTTCTGCTGCCACTTAATTTAAAAATGATTTGATGTAGATCCTTATTTTCCGTACAAACAATTATTTTTTATTTCATGGGTGACAGAACAGGGGACAGTTTATAGAATAAAATTAATATAGTGTAAAGATGGGAACATAGAAATTAGAATTATTTATATATTCAACATTTGAAGAGTGAGACAAACATAATAGCTAATTAAGTAAAACGTATATTATGGAATCTATATGAATAAATGCGAAATTGGAGCACAATTATCCAATGAAGTCTGAGGTTAAAAAACCCCAACTCTACTTTATAGTAATTTGGTATTTACTCAACCCCCCCCCCCCCCCCCACGAAGTCAGGTTGACACACAAGGTCAGTTTAACGTGGGGAACCCAAGCATGTAGACTCGGGCTAGGAGCAAAAATTTCTGAGCCTCCCCTCCAACCGTTGATTGCGCTGGCCTCTGTGTGTGCACCAACTCCTCTCTTTAGTGCAATGAGAGGGCACGGCCTCGGGCAGCTGTTCCCCAGCACCTCTCAGTATAACTTTCCTCAGTTGTGACTCTGGACTTTGACGGAGTTGCCCCTGAGTGCACTCTGCTGAAAGATAAATAAATGTGTGAAATCTACTTTATAGTATATGCTAAAAGCACAATATCTGTATATGATCTACTTCTAGGTAATATTGCCTTTCAGGTTTAAATTGCATATTGATTTTAAAAAATTATATTTCATTAATTAACTGTCCTTCATTAGTATTCTTCTAAGCCAATTTATGAATGAAATCATTTAAAATTTTTGTATATCTTACTTTGCAAAGCGATAGCATATGTTTTGAACAATAAAAAATATTAAAATCTTCAGACACACTGTGTTGTATATTAATATTCTTTTGTTTTTATTATTTCCGTTAGATTCCTCGACTAGTTTTGGCCAACATGGTCATCATCAGGAGAAAAAAAAATAAAATAAAATAAAAAAATTTCTGCTTGTTAGTAGCAGTGAACTACAGAAATGAATGACAATGTAAAAAAAAAAAAAAAAAAAACAACTTTATCTGTAGTTTTCATTTGTTTTGTTATGTTTTTAACATGAACTTTAGTCAGTCCTTGTGTTGGTCAGTCTCTTAAGTTGTCATTTAAGATAAGAGCTGGATGCATTCATGCTGCTCTGAATTCCAATGGTCATTTTGACCACACACATAATTTATATATATATATATATATATATAATTAAATGCTGTTTATAATAAACAGTACTAACATTTACTGGCCTGAATGACAGAGAAATTTCATAGAAAATATCCTTCAACAGGAATTGAACTTGTATCATACACGGAAATGTCATATAGCCTGACATGCTATACCATTTAGCTACAGAGGAAGCATCTGCTTAGCAAGGTTAAATTACTGTTTTTTGGGTTTTTTTTTTAACCTTGCTACCCAGACACTCCCTTTGTAGCTAAATGGTATAGCATGTCAGGCTATATAACATAGAACCCCCCCCCACAAAAAAAAAACGGATAACACAGTTTGCAAATAAAAATATATTAAAACAAATAGTTATATAGGAGGGAGAAAAAAAAAAACAAACAAACAACAATCAAGGAAATAAGAAAAACGTAAAGTACCCATTACACTAAATGGAGCAGTGTGTTTTTGTGTGTGTGCGTGTGCACATATATATAAAAGCTTGGTATAATTTGATTACAACCGACTCAAGTCTTGAATTAGACTTTATATTCAAATGAGTAATTTTTTTTTTTTTTTTTTTTTACATAGTTCATTTGAATAATAAATACGTTATGTAATGGCAAATTCATATTGCAATTCCTGTGTTCTTTTATTGTTCTCTCTCCTTAAGTGTTTTTGTTCTACTCCTGGGCACTCAATGACCTCTTGTGTCTTATTGGCTTTATTGCCTTGTTTGAGGTGAAATGAAAAGAAAAAAAAAAAAAAAGCCAGGGGGTACAAACCAGTTGCAATTAATTGAAGAGAAATAAGACAAAACTCAAATTGGGTGGAATATGAAGGCATTTATTAAAGCCAAAAAGTGAAATGGGGGTGGGGACAGCTACATTTGTGGTGGAGTTAACCTGCTTTTGTGTTTCTCGAAAGATGATAAATGTTGAAGATGAAAAACGAAGCATTACAAAAATGTTGAGATTTCCATAATGACCTTAGGTCTGAATCACTAAATACTCTTCAGTTATGATTGAAAACCTTTGTGTGGCTAGAAATCTGGTATCTGGTTCCATTAACTGAAAGTTTGTAAACAAAGTGAACAGATTTCTAGAAATGTATGAAAACCAAACCTGAAAGGGTCTGATTGCAACATTTACTTCTAAAATAGAAATTAGTTTTCTGTTGAAAAGTTTCCAAAGTGGTCAAAAAGAACTGCTTAGATCTTTGATCAAAAAATGCTGTAGAAGATTTAATCTTTCAATTCCTTTTACAATATTTTAATCAGCATTTCTAATTTGGTTGATGGAAGCGATTTTGAATACATATCTGTGAACAGATAAAAATGTGTAAAAGAGAGTACAATCTGAAAAATCATTTCCTTTATGCATTCAATGCAAGTGATTAGAAAGTCACCTGGTGAGGATCAAAGAATGCATTGATTGTGGGGGGGGGGATGTATATGCACTCAGTTTAGATTAAAAAAAAAAATTAAAATTTTTTTAGAGTTTATCAAGATTTGTTATCAAACTAAAAATACTCAGCATAAAAAAAATGCCACACGTAACTTAAAGTTGTTTCCCAAACATTTTATTTGAACAAAGTTCATAAGAATTTTTAATAAAATTTAATAGACATTTTCATAAACAAAATATCCATTTTGTCTTCCTTTATTCACATTAAAAAAAAAAGGAGGGGGGTGGAGAAAATAAAATTCAAATATCTATATAAACTAACACAAATTGATAATTGTAACTATTTGCATCTTGTCATGAAAACATTTCAGATAATAATGTATAAATAAAGAACTGAAGTTAGAAAAAAATGGCAGAGATAGTGAAGGCCTTGGAAGAAAAGTCCATCATCTTGCCTCCACTGTTGATGACAAGTAAAAAATATAAGCATATTGTGTAGAGAAAGGACAGGAGTTGATGAGTTTCAAAAAGGGATCAAAATCTGATTTCCAATTATTTTCATATATTGATCACACGACTGAGTTTTTGAACTCTATTCAAGAGAATATCGCCATGTTTGATGGTTGCCTGAAACAAAAGAAACAGATATTAACTAAAGGGAGCAAAGAGATGAATTAGATGTCAAAATGCATTTTTATCGAAAGATTGATAGCGGAAAGTTTTAAACCTGCCTCCAAAAATTACAGCTTATTAAAGCTGATTTCCAAAAATATTGGATAAAGCACAAGAATAAAAAAAAAAGGTAGTCAATTGCACGTATGAAGAATGTTCATATATTTAAATATTACTCAATCTCTTTACATTGTTCGAACTGTTGTTCTCAACTTTTTTTCCATATTCACGACGTTTCAGTCATTGTACACTCTGGCCATCTTCAGGTGATTTTTGTTGTAATTTTGAACTGAACCCTTTTTTTAGTCCACAGAGGTGGGTAGATTGTTCTAATTCCATGTGTTATGCCTTTAAATATCTCAGTTTTAATTAATGCCCCTTAGTAACTCAACTCCAAGTTTTTGTTCCCTCTGTTGTAACCAGGTATTGAATTCACAACTCTGAGTCAAGTCACTTTTGGATTAATCAACCAACACTTTTATCCATTGGGTCAGGTGTCCTTACTCAATCTCTGTTAATGGATTTCTACAAGTATCGTATATAGAAATTGATTTCCGGGCAATAACCAAAAAAATATAAGACATTTTAAACCTAAGCTGATAAAGTAAATATCAAAAAATATAAAAATAACTACGATGAACTCACATCTTGCACAATTTTGAAGAGTGCAGTTTTGACATATGGCCAGAAAATATTTTTAATTCAAAAGAGATTTAAAGCTCTTAACATAATCTCTGGGTTGAGGCATTAGCATTATTTACATGAAGACTATTGTCCTCATCTTTTTTGTTGACAATGTTTTGATTGTTATACCCTCTGGCCTTCATCAGGTGCTTGTCGAGCTGGGTAAACTTCAGGGAATTTCAAACTGAACCCTTTATTTAATAAACGGAGTAAGAGTGTTCTCATTCTGTTGTCCATATCTAGGAATATCTTGTCTAGGTCTAATTTTAGTATTGACCACATTTCCAACAAGTACGCAACGCCTGGGAGTGAACACCCAATTGCTGTCACTAAATTCATAAACCAACACAATCCTGAGTGGAGAATTTGGAGCCTTAAGCCTAATCTGCCTGCTGATGAAACTGCTACTGCAGCTCTTCATGCTCATAAGACTGCTACTGCATGTCACACTTGACTGCCAAGGCTTCTCTTTTCTATTGTAACTGCTGCTGCTGTTAAAGCCTTTACTGTCATTTCTCTTTCTTCCTTTATAAACAGCTACTATATTGTATTTATTTCTATGCTAGGCCTACTTGTAACCTAGCATATGCACTGAGGATCTTCTTAGTAGGCCCAGCACAGAAATAACATATTTTTCCCCACATGAAACCCTATCACTTTATGTAAGGAAGAAAACTCTAATGCTATCATCCTTTTCTGAAGTTTCCTCACTACATGTGTTTGTAGCATCTGCAAATTGTGCTGCATTTTTCTGTTACCCTTTTATGTAAGAAATGGCTCTAAAAAGGTTAAGGGTCGGAATGAAATGCCTAAGAAGACTAGAGGCATATTAATACTTCAGCAAAAGTTGTGACTGTTAAATCAGCTGAAAAATGAAATGGTGGGAGGGGGGATACTAAGTTTAGCATTCATGTGATAAAAATAAAAATACTAAATTTGCAAAAGTGTTATGCCTGAAATAGTCAATAAAGTGCTTGTAAAAACCGAGAAAGCATTGAATGTGTAGTGATAGAACATGGTGTGGAAATCTGTCCCTGTTGGTAAAAACAATAGGCATCAGTGCAGGTGTGAAGGAGATGAATTTAAAGCTAGCAAGGAATGGTCTTTTCAAGTTTTTTTTCCTAAGTGTATAACTTAAAGCTAATAGGGGATGGCTTTATATAACTTTAAAGTTATGAAGGAATTAGCCTCACCTGATACAGAAGTAGTAAAAGAAAAAAAAAAGCTACCGTAAAGAACAAGTCTTCAACTGTAGTGAAACAAGTCTTTACAGGATAAAATGCTGGCTCATGACTACTCCCATAAGAATGCCAGCTAGGACTAAGGCTTGAAAAGATTGTCTTGTTCCCCTAATATAAGAAAGAAAACTTGGTAAAAGCCTAAAATCGAGGCCATAACTTGGAAACACAAAAATGAAAGTAATTCTGTTAATACTCTAATGGCTCTTTAGAGAAATTTAAAGAAACTTTAACAAATTTAATTACCTTGTAGAATTTGTTTCTGATAGATCAAGAAGCATTCTATAAGCAGTCATGCAAAGACTTACTGAACAAGGTTCTACGATCATTAGTAATGGTTGCTCCACTTATAATGGGCTGAATGAAATGATCTGGGTTATAATTCATGAAAATAATTTTCTTGATTAAGATGAATCTTTAGTCCATTCTCAAAGAATAGAGAATAGCTGGTTTCATCTAAAGTATTTTCTTAAAGAAAAATGAACCAACAAGCATCCGTACAAATGGGAATATATAATTTTTTTTTTAATTTTAAAAAAGGATTTTAACTTGCGAATTATGGCCCCAATTCTAGACTTTTACCGAATATTCTAATGCTATGTGGCAATGCAGCAGGTTGTCATATTAGCAAACCAAGCCAACAATGCAGCATCACCATCAGGTTTATTATTGAGGCTGTTGATGCCCTCAAGCCAGAGACATTCAATGCTTGTTGGAAGGCATTATGGAGCAAGGTGGTCAGCGAATTCAAGGTTGTCTTTACAATTGAGGGGGATTTTGTAGGTTGACAGAAAGGTTGGCAAGGAAGACATTCAGTAACATAATGAAGAACACTGACAAAAATTGTTAATTTCAATGTTTAAGAAAAAAAAAAAAAAAAAATGTCAACACCTCAAAGACGTGTACTCACTAAAAATAAACTTTGTAGTAATAAGAAAATAGTCGCAAATATATGTTTTTTATTTTATTTTTAATAACATAAGGATTGGGGAAACTATCAATTGTTTAAGATGTGGGCCCCACACTATACAATTCTCTTCTGGTATAATTTTGAAGAAAATTTTTGCTAATTCTTGTTAAAAAAAAAAAAAAAAAAAAATTTTTTTGTAAAGTGACATGAACCTAGAAAGGTTTTAAATATACAAAGCTTTAAAAAATGCAAGAATAATAGGTATTTATTTGTACAAGATGCAAGTATTTAGTATAAACATTTTATATTCTGAGAGATTTTTGACAAATTCTTATTCTCTATTTTCTACTTGACCAAAATCATTGATATCTATTGTTCAAGAGAAGAAAAAAAAAATGAACAAAAACAAAATATTTATAAATTATGGTAAAATTAGAAAACACTTTTTTTTCAGTTTAAATAAACCCCGAGGTATAAAGAAATATAAGCAATATTCAAAATAATTATCACAGTAAAGACTATGCAGCTCTTCCTAAACAATCATTAAAAAAATAAGAAGAAATCTATCAATACACATTATGTAAAAGTTATTTTTAAAAATGTTCTTATTTTCTTTGTGGGGGACTAGCCCAGCCACATTTATGAGAGGCTGAATGGAACCCAAACACAATTCATTGCATTTCAATAAATCCAAAGTTGGTTATATGTTCTGATCAGAAGCAATCAGTTCACAACAATAATAAAAAGCTAATACTGAAAGATTAGAAGACAGAAAACAAAACAAACAAAACAAAAAACTTCCTAAGTTTTTGTTCAGAATTCTCACCTGATATTGCCAATTCTTACTGTCTGGTCGATTTGTCTCTACAATGCCACCAACCTTGTCAATCTTGCAATGTAAGCGTCCAGCAGCAATAAATCTAGATAATTCCCTAAAATACAAGAGGAAAAATAAATACCCATAAAAAGGTATAAAAATGTTATAAATAAAAACTATAAAATATGAAAAATCCCTTTTGCAGCATTGTTTTTTTTATTTTTGTTATTTTTATTCAAACGACTCTTGTAAATGAGAAATAAAAAGGTTTCTTTTAAAGAAATAGCCTCCTTATAGACAGAAATATGAAATAGTGATTTTAAAATGACATACGGGTTGAAGAAAGAAATTAAAAACTTCTATAAAAAGTTCATTTTATCATCATATACTTTATGACATAGAAAGATCAAAATAAAAAATATAAAACTAAATATAATTTTGTTTAAGATGCTGTTTACATATTATTATCATTATAAGGTTTTAAAATAGTAAACAAGACTTTATAAGAGTTAAGAAATTCAGCTAATTACTGGATTTTAATAAAACTTTATATTTAAAGGATAAAAATTATTTATAAAAAATTTTACATCCTAAGTAATTTTTTTCTTCCAGATGAATACACCGTCACCAATTAAGTTAATGATTTCCCCACCTTCTAAAACCATCCACTCAATATTTACTTTTTACCTCTATGGACATCTTTCTGGAAAATAAAATACTGTTTTTTTTATTGTTGGCAAGTTTTTAGTTTTATTTGCTAAAATGGCTTATAGTCCTGACACTTGGAATGGTAAATTATTTAGCAATATGAAAAACTTTTGAGTTTTGTTTCTTTTATAATCAATCACTATTTAACTACAATGAATGAAACTGAATAATTTTGCCTACAACTTGAAAAAAAGAAATACTACACAACTAATACTTACAGAAGTCTATTTTTTTTTCTATTAAAATTAGATGTGAAGAGAAAAAAAAATCAATATGCCCTACTAATTGTGGAAGGTTTACAATGAATCACAGTTCCCCAAAAAAGCATAAATTCATTTTTTATTTTTCTTGCTTGATAAAAAAAAAGGCAACACTTTTCCTGTTATCTCCTAAGCAAAGTTTATTTTCTCAAAACACCAAATCTTTACTTTCTGCCACTTCTGCTTCATTTTACTTTTACTTGATTATATTCAATGTTAAAAGTTTGTATATTATATAATGTATACAGCATTTGGAAATGACGCTTCAACTTCTTATGAATTACAAATGATTTCTTTTCCAAATTTTAACATGATTTAATCATTTTAATACAGAATAGCTTAGAGATTATTTTTAAATGGTACTTACCATATACTAGTCATTTATGCTTACAATTTACAGCCTAATGACTACAATTTGTTCATATTCCAAAGATGGGGTGGGTTTTTTTGTATTTTATCAGCAATCTCTTTTTGTGATTTGACACATTTGTAAAGAAATGATAGAATTTAAATGTAAGTACAATCGAGATACCAGTTTCTTTTAGAATTTCAATGTTTAAAACTGAAATTAATAAAAAAAAAAAATAAAAAAAATGATCTTCATACTTTTGATTGATATAGTTGCATGGTTGATTTTGTACTGCAATTTTATTTTCTAAATATATATATAAGGAGAGAGAGAGAGGATAAACCAGACATCTAGAAATTATTAATGATGGGTAAATAAGAGAATTGATTGAAAGTACTTACTGATCTACAAATTCTACAGTAACTCCAAAAGCATCAGCCATATAAGCTAGAGTAAGGCTTCGGTAAGACTCAAGTAGTTGGGAGTAAGCAACAATTCTCATCTCACGAATATAGTAGCGATAATGGGGAGATAACAAGCGATCATATTTCATTGTGTCTTCAACCCAAGCTAGAAAAGAAAGAAAGATACAAAGACAATTACTAAATAAACAAATCGAAAATTAATCATTAACAGAAAGATTTTTAGCTTGTGCTACTATTTTAGACTATTAATAACAGAACAATTTTTTAAGTTTGGAAAATGCTTTGCCAATTATTATAGATTTTGTATATTCTTGCAAAAAAAAAAAAAAAAAAAAAAAAAAGAAGTTAAGTGACATTTTCCCAACCAATTCACTTAGAGTTGTAAACAAATTGAAACTTACTTTATTTCTAATCTAAAAAATATTTGCTAAAATATAAGGTGCAATTAATAGAATATTGCAGTTGTATCTGGGCTGGAGATGCCCAACCCTCACATTCCAGCCTTGCTGGAGTTCAAAAGATTCTACACATTCTTGTCGGTGATGAATTATTTTCATTCGTACAGCCTCCCTCCAACATTAAAAACTTCTCACTTCTCTATTGCTATTTCTATAGGGAATGTTCCAATGAGCTAAGTTCCCTAACTCCACCAGTTCAGACCTTTACTTGGACTGGCCATGCCATATCCACAGGGTTGAATCATCCTCATTTCCTCTTAAAAAGAAAGTTCTAATCAGACAGCTTCTTCCAAAGAACTGCTACTTTGTGGAACAGACTCCTGACAGGATGCTTTCTTAATCATTAAAATCTTAACTTCTTTACGTCTAGGGTCAACTGTTATCTTACATATCCTAATGTTGATGCACAAAAATAATTACGGTTTTTTTTTTTTTATCTCTGGAGGTCAATTATAAACTCTTCTTAGATTTGAAAATCTGATTAGTTTTATTTTCAATGCTTTCAAAATATTTGCTCTTAAATAAATGCACTATGAGCAAATACTTTTTAATGGATAAATTACTTTCAATTCTTAAATGAAAGGTCTTATTTTCAATTTAATCCATACAAACATTAAACAAAAGCTTTTCAATAACCATTGAGCAAATCTAACATGAGGAATGAACACACTATCAATGTCTTGCAAGATATGCTTGCAAATCATTGCTTTATGTCAGTAGCTTGAAAACTGTGGAAGAATCTACAAGATTCAGAAATTGCATTTAGGTAGGGATTTTGTTTTCATAAAAGTTTTAACATTCAAAGGTTTTATTTCTTCTGCAACTTCATTGCTACAAAACCATTTCAAATGCATATAGAGTAATTATAAAGCAAAATGAAATTTGTTTCCACATCTTTACTCAGTGAGGTTTTGAAGCAGTAGATTTGATTAACGTTATCTCTACTTATGGGACAATTGTTTTTCTGGAAGATATCCCTCCTAAATGTAGTAGTAAGATGTTAAAAAAAGAAAAAATATTAACTAGAGAAAAAGATTGTTATTAAGAGCAGAGAGAAGGAATTAAAATGTGATTTTACCAAGAACTTTGAAGAATGTGGCATAATGGCAGTCATAGAGCGAGAAGAGAAACTCCCGCACTCGGGGTAAGCTGTGCAGAACTTCCAGAATTTCTGAACCTTTGATGACCTGGAAAAAAAAAAAAAAAAAAAAAGAAACGCCATCACAAGAGTTATTAGTGCTTTCTAGATTTTGTAATCAAATCACATGCAGGAAATTCAGAAACTAAATTGTTTTTAATTATGAATTTTTTTGTATGGATTGAGGATTTTTACCAGGTAAAGTTCCCTATAAATGCTAATTGGGCATAAGTTTAAAAAGGTAAAAAATGAAGTATTTTTCATTTTAGATGAGGCATTAATTTGTTAAATTGGTCTCTAATTTTACACAAGTGGAAAATGGTCAGATAAGATTCTTTGGACACTATCTTGAGATTCTGTGGCCCAAATGTTAAATAATCACCCCCGTTTTGTTTTTTAACAGAAATAGTAATCAACTCAAAGAATTGAAAAAGTCTCTAAAAGCTGTAAGTATAAGATTCATTTATCTAGACAAAATACCAATAAAGGCAGGTGAAGAAAAATTTAATGAAAGAAAAAACATTTTTTAAAATACCTAAATCATATCATTTGCTAACAATTGGCATCACCACAAATTTAACATCTGTGTAATTCTTTTGGCTTCAATTACAACTTTGTGTCTTCCCTTAAAATGTGCAAGTTTTATTAAACTTGCAAAATTTCTTTTACACATCAATGTCATCTATAACTCAATCTTTTTCATTTCTTTATTGTACTTTGGTGGTGGTGGGAGATACCTATACAACTTACTTAACATCTATGTGTGCATACATACACATATGGTAATATTAACCACATTTCCTTCTAAGATAGCATTTAACCTTCTCGACTGGGCAGCCAGTGATACTGTTGGTTGAACTATTTGAACTATTTCTCTAAAACAATCATACAGGAAAATAGGTTTCTCACATCCAGTAGCTGTTATCGTTCTTTCCTATATTGATAGGGGCTTCCTTCCTGACTTTTTGTTTCAAAGTAATGCAGAACGTCAACGTCTTCATTATGCTATTTATTTTAGTCGTTGCGGCTGTTGAAAGTCCTCAAGAGATGTGGTTTCTGTTATTTGGTCGTTTGTAATTCTGCAGCACCACTCCACAAGATTTGAAGAAGAACAGTCATCACTAAGACCTACAGACTTTATTCACCTAAGGCCACCTTTAACCATTGATCTGAGAAGATGGGGTTCACAGGGTTGTCAGTTTAGATGTTTCTGAAGGAGTTTGGCACTGTGTATGACATTCATATAAAAGTCTTGACCTGAAATGTTTATTTAAGAATTAACTCAAGTTTTCGGTCACTGTTTTGGCTTAGTAGCAACCTGCAGTGTTATGCAAAACTACTCCTAGCACAGCTTATTCTATGTTCAATTTCCTATATACTAAATTTGTTATAACTGAGCCATACATCAAGGTATTTGAAGAGTTTAGTATTTACTAATTCCAAATCCTGAATTTTTATGAACAATTCAGAGTACATGCCATACTAATATATATCAATAAAGATTTCTATATTCTATGAAAACTCAATCATACTTATTTGTTAATCAAATACCAATCCCATGTAATTACGTGTTTTAGTTATTCAAATTCTTTCATACAATGGCTAGTGTTAACAGAATAAAATGCAAATATTTTAGTAGGATAAAAACTTACTTTTTCCCGGAGTTCAGGTCGTCCAAGTGCAATGATACAACAGAAGACGGTATATGTTACAAAGGTAGGATAATCCATGAGTTCATAGGAAGTAAATGTGGCAACAGTATCGAGGAAAAGAGAAGCTGCCTTCTTAAAGTCACGTATTGACATACAGTAGACACCTCGATAGACTTTCAAACGGTTCTGTCGGTCCCAGTCTCCTCCTTCATCTATTAACCTGAAAATAAATTAGAAAATAAAAAAAAAAAGAAATTAAATTATTTAACAACAAATAGAATTATTTAAAACATTTTTATATTATAGAAATACCAAGTTTTATAACAAAATAAAATTACCCTTTTTTACATGCAAGTCCAAAAATTAAAGCCACGTACTATTCAGTAAGCATCTGAATTTTAATGAATTAAGCACAGTTCTTTTGTATGTTTTCTACAAGTTGTGAGCTATATGGAAAATTGATCAAATTCCACCACAGCTTCCTGTCTTTTCTTGCTCGATTACAACTCCTATTTCTTGCTGCACTTCTTTTTTCTCCACCCATTTGCTCAAACTTCTGAAAGAGGTTAATCACTGCTTTCTTCTTGTTGACAACTTACCCTGTGAGTGTTAAATTCCCAAGCCATATGTCCCCCACCAAAAGATTTCAGCTTATCTCTTGCTGATTATCATCGTCTCATTGCAGTTCACATTCTCCTGAGAACTTCCTCATTTCTCACATAATCTATTTATGGTATTCTCAACAATCATTGATAGAAGCACGGCTAAGGATATTGTCCATATAGGTCTACCTATAATTAAATATGAAATTAATGTGGTTCCGTTTTATAGAATAAACTACTTGAGTAGTAGAAAACGAGGAACTGTGATTAGATAAAGGATGTCACTTACGTTTGTGCTTTCTCCAAGTATCTGGTAATAAGTTCATGATCCATATAAAAAAGACCAATTCTGATCAAATGGAACACTAAATCCAAACGGTAACCAAGAGTGACAGTTTTATCACTGGTCTTCTGGAACTGAGTCAAAGCTCCCTCCTGGAAAAAAAAAAATAATTAAGCACTACATGTAAATTACAGACCCCCTTCAAACATCATGCTTGAAAGAGGGGTTTAAGCTTTGCTATGAACTAAAGTTTTGATTTCCCTCATAACTATATTTTTTCTTTGAGGCAGCATTTGGTCTTTAAAGAAATTCTATATTTGGATGTATAAAGTTTTTCTTGAGTTTGTTGATCATAAAAGTCAGCTCTAAGGCATGTGAATTTCCAAAACAATTAATAATTACATTTTGCCCTCCCATACAAAATCAATAAAACAATTACTAGTAGCTGCAGTTAAAATATGAATGAGTAAAGATTGTGCTATGAAATGAGGGTCTGAAATTCACCGAGGTTCTGAGAACTGATGTAAACAAAGCACAGTATAGGAATTGAGGATATTCTGAAAGAGTTTGAATCCTGCTTGAGGCTATTTTTCTTGTTTTTGTAGAGAACTCTATATCCCTCCAGGATGTAAACAATCCAAATATTCCTTTTATTTATTATCTGTGAATTACCATGAGTTCTTGGCCAAGAGCGGTTTCCTGTTGCAATCGCCAAGGTTTCTTAATTCAGAGTTGTCCATTTCCTAAATAAATCGGCTGCCACACAACAGACCCTATTTAACTCATAGCTGAGGGTAGAAGAGACTGATTTTCCCCAAGATTATTTGTGCAAAATTGAATGCAATAGACTGGGTAAGAATCTGAACCCTGTTTTCCAATTCCACTCTCTGCACTGATAATCTTTACGCTACCCACAGCCTACTAGCTTTCTGAAAAGAATTTGTAGAGAAACAACTTTCAGAAATAGTCTTGGATAAAAAGTGAATATTTAAGAAGATTAATATTATTCAGACTTCTAATATAAAAATAGCATTAAGCCCCTCCCCCAGATAACTTCAAACTGAATCTAAGTTTTTAATCATTATCCAAAATTAAATTGTGTAATTCTTCCAGGCATTAACAAGTTACTTCTAATATATTTTTTTACTAAAACATTAACACCGGCAAAATAATCTGGAAAGAATATAGTTTTTTCAATGGTAGACAAGTGATATTTAATCAGGATTAGCAGATTAGATACAAATGATTAAATGAGGATAAAACATTAAATATTACTCAAGATGTGAATATTAATACGAGAAGATAACTTTTGTCTGTCAGTTCAAAGTGCTAATCTACCACCTTTCAAAGCCAATAAACAAGCATCTAAGTTCATAATATAAAGTGCACGTAAAAAAGTATTTAAAATTGCAAGATCTTTCAGAAAATTCTAATAATATTGGATTTTAATTTAATTTTTAAAATTGAACTCTCACCTTGTCTCCAATCCGACACAAATATTCTGCTTTTTCCAACATGAAATCTCTGACTTCTGTTTCTCCCAGATTTTTCTCAGCATCTTCAATCTTTTCTTCAATCTTTTTAAGATCTCTTGAATTGATCTCTTTCATTTTTTTCAAAAGGTCGGCATCAAGAGGAAACTTAAGCTGACCCACACACACATCTTCATAAAAGGGAGCCATACCTAGAGAAGAAAGAGAATAATTCTACACTGATATTTGAATTTCTTTAACATCAGGTTTCAATTTTTTTCAAAGATTTTTTAACATGAAAGTGCTGAAAAGTTCTAGACCTGGTCCTCTTCACAAAAATCAATATTTTAATGGCGAAATAACAGAATACTGATTTTGAGAAGTGGATCAGTTGAGAACTTTTCAGTGCTCCATCACAGCTAGAAGACATTTTACAAGCATCAAATGGGGATATTTATCCCAGTCCTTAAAAATGAATTGGTTCCAACCCAATGAAATGTGTAATGGAAATGAACTCAACAACCAGTCTTTTTAAAAGTTATCTCATCTTAGACATGCTTTTCTTAAAGTATAAATGAATGAAAACGTACTATAAATATTAACAGATCCAGACATTTATCATAGAGATGAAATTTTAAATTTTATTATTGCATTATTCCAAAATTTTAACACATCAGCAGATAGCTATTAATATCAACTGGGTACAAATAGTTATTAATTTAAAAATTAGTAATTAATGTATATTATCCATAACTACATGTACAAGAATGCCGTTTTTGATAAAAGTTAAAAAATAACCATAAATGCATAAAAGATGCATATATTGTCGAAAATTTCCTTTTTCCTCAATATAGCTATTTATGCTATGTTACAATGCTTATTACCTAAACAATAATAATACTGAATAAATTTTAATTAAACATTAAAGTATCACATCTTGCTAATAGCTGTCACGATCTGTTAAAATAAAATCTAGCAACAATTTATTTATATATCCCTAAAGTTCAAAATATGCTTGATGATAAAAAAGAAATTAAAACTAAGGAATGAAATGACTTAAAATATTATAATTATAGAACACTCTGCAAGTTTTACTTTGGTTGTTGAATTTTTAAATCGATTTATTTCTGTAATATTCATAAAAAAAAATCCATTGCATTAAACATTAATAAACAAAATGACAACATTTATTGTAGAAATTTTAGTGACTGCACAAATTTTTAGTAGATCTATTTTAGCGTTTGAAACGTTTTGGGCATAACAGATACTGAATTACCTCCCTTAGATTCCTTTACCTCTGTCTCATATTCTTATGTTTTTTGGGGTTTTTTTCAGAAATAAATTAAAAATGAAATTCAAGACTGATGCAGAAGTTGAAAATTTAGAAACAAGTTATTTCGTGGAGCTTTTGGAAATCAAATATGTTTTTTTATTTTCTTCTTTTAGGATTATTAAATAATAGTTATAACAGATTATACTGCACTTCAGACGCTAGTTTTCACTTTATTTCTGAAAAACTTTTCCTATCCAAAGAAGTGCACTCAATTTTTTTTTTTTTTACTATTATTCCCACAATACAAAGCCTAAAAGCCACTCAAGATAGAAAGTTACTGAAGGAGGTTGAATAAAAGTAAATGGAGGAAGTAATTGTTGATTATGAGGTTATGTAGGATAACTAATGGTTGACTCTAGACTTGAAGAAGTTAAGATTGCAACAATCAGAGAAGATTCTTCTTAGAAGTCTGTTCTACAATGTAGCACTTCTGAGGAAAAAGTTGTCTGAATGAAATACGAAAGGATAATTCAGTGCAGTTTACGATAGGTTTTAGCTGTAAAGTTCTTAACTGGTGGAACTAAATAATGTAAAAAAATAATAAAATATTTCAGAAATAACAAATAATTGTTTTAAAAATTCATTTTTTATCAAGTTATCTTTTTGCTTTCAGACAATAATTGTCCATGTTCATTAAAATAAATAAAAGTAATTAAAAGCTTTTGAAATTAAATAATATTTTTGTTTTATTGAGTTTTGTATGTTATAATTCAGAGATGATTTTCAGGTAGAGGTGGTCAAACTAAAAAAAAAAAAAATGGTTTCCTCAAAGCCTTGTGCCTTTAACTAAATAATCACTAATCTGCCCAAAATTGAAATTACAGAGTTTTCGTACAATTAGTTATTGGGGAAGGGGGGTGGATACATATGAAAAAAAAAAAAAAATTGCCATGACTTAAAAAAAAAAAAAAAGGAAAACATATTTATTTGTAAATAGTTTCTGAAAGTTTCATTAAAATCTGACTATTTTTATTTTTGCAAGATTTTCCAAATTAATATCTGTCATACAGAAATAAAAAAAACGTGCTAAAAATTTATGTTATTTTACTAAACTTACTAGTTCCGATGATACAAAGAGAAAAAAGTTTTTTTTTTAATCAAAATTTAGAATGTTCTAAAAAGAAGGAAAATTTTTAAAAATAATAAAAAAATACTTTGATCTTTCCTCTTAATAATAAAAACGAACATTTAAACGATAAAATTTTGTTTTCGTCAAGTTTGGCGTCTTTTTCATCATGCTATGCTCTGTTTTTTTGTTTTGTTTATCTCATGAAGGGTCCTAAAATAACTTGTCATGGAAATTGTGCTAGGCTTGCAATGTTTCATCTGTAAGAAAGAGGTTGTAGAGTAGAAAATAATACATCACCCACAAGGCCGAGTAGTTACTTTGAAAAGACTGGAAACTAAATTAAGTATTGGGCAGCACCAGCCCAGATATACAGGGTTTGCGTGTACTAACAATGGGACCCCCCCCCACCCACTCCCTTATTGAGTGGTTAGGGTTAGATCAGAAGGGAGATCAGCTGTCAAGCTTTGGTCATCGAAATTTTTGGGAGGTGCACCTAATGTTAGTTTTAATTTTCGATTTACAAATACATATTGTTCACAGATATTTTTATGTGGGGAAAATATGCGCTCAGAAGATGAGGCTCTAAGTAAATAAATCTTTCGGACCTTATAGAAGATACCCAATTTCTGTTTATCTTCATCTAACTTTTTTAAAAAAATGTTATATAAACAATGTCCTACTGAAATCCAATATTCATTCATTCAAGACAATAATAAATTTAAATTTGAAGTCATTACAACCAGACAGACAGACAATATTTAGGATTCTGGATAATATAAGTTATGATTTCTGCTAAATGTCATAGTCATACAGAAATCATTGCCTAATTCTTTATTGACTAAAAAAGATTTACAATAATTAACTGGCTTTTTAACTTTCCTTGGATAAAGATCCAAGAGACGTCAAAAAACGAGTCGAAATTAACGGGTCTTCTTGTGGAGCTGGGGTATTAATTTTCGGAAACGTAGTATTTTAAACACAATATTGAATTTAAAAAGAGATCAAAATCGGCTGTTTAGATTTACAGAGTACAAATTATATGTAAAGCAAAAATAATAAATAGTGTCCTGATCCTGAAGAAATTAAAAAGAAGATAAAAAAAATCATTCTTTTAGTTTAACTGAACATTTATTTATTTTTCATTCGACAAATAACATTGGTGATTTCCCTTTTTATGAAAATGTTTTTTTGTTTTATAGCGAAAGGTTGTCTTAATTACGGGATGGCGGTACCAATAATATTTCCTTAGTGCAAACTAAAAGTTTTTACATAAATCAGCAGAATATTCGTTTAAACAAAACAAACGATTTACAGGAAATGAACATTAAGCAATTTCGCCATCGTTTCTCTAGGTTAAGGCTTGGTTTATAAAAATAGAATACATCTCATCAAAACAAATAACATACAGAATAAAATTACATAGAGACAGCAGATACATATAAATAATAAGCAACCTTAAGGAGGGAAAAAAGATCTCTAGTACTTATTCATTGTTAATGTTAACAATGACGATGCAAGTTTCAGGTGTTTTAGACAAATAAAAGATTGCGTTTACTTACTATCTTCTTGGACTTTTTCCATAATTTTCTTCCTAATATCTGCATCATTCTTGTACTTATCAGTCATAAGCAAAAATTTCCATTGAGCGAGCTGAAGATCAGGATTTTTAGCCAAACCTTCTTCTTCTCGGTTTTCTTGCGGCATGTTGGCGACTTCGTAAAATTTTTTTTCTTACTTCCGGAGCCGCCGGAAGTGCCACGGAGTAAATTAATAAAAAGCGGAACTTTTTTTTTTTTGCTTAACTATTTCTATTAATTTTTAGAAAAATGTAAATTACTTTTGTAAAAATTATGAAAGATAATTTTTAAATTCAAAAGAGTTTATTATTTGTGCAAAATAATTTGATTAAAACTAAAAGCATATTTGTTCATTGGTATCCGAGAGTTACTGACGTTTGTCACTGCTGAAAGCAGTCTAATGTACGAATGCACTTTAATGAAAGAAAATTATATTGAAATATTTTACTCTACTTTTATCCCATTCAAAACATTTCACCCAATTCATGTTTACCAATTCGTTAAAATGTATCTAAAAATAGGGAATATTTTTATTAAGAAAGGAATTATTTATTGATTTTAAACGTGTATTTAAGACTGATTTTCCATGGAAAATACAATATAAAATGATTATTTCTATCTGAATTTCTGGGATGAGGAGTTATCATTCCTACATTATTTATATTTGGAGTAATATCATACAGAAGTCATAGGAAGATATCCTATGATCATAACATCTTAGCTGTAGTGCTTGAAAAGAAAAATTTTAAAAATCTATATAAATTAAGATTTGGTTAAATAAACAAATTAAACCCATTCAAATTATAATGGACACATTATTCTATTAAGTAATCAGTTTCAGACAAAATATAAATATCTTTTTATTGAAAATTACTAATAAGACATGCCATCTCTCCTGAATGGATATATAGTGGCATAAAAATAAACAGTTGATTTACCCATGCCAAGAAGATTAATTGGGTATGATAATGATGAGGAAATACACTGGTAATTTTAATAAAAGATAAGGAATTTATGAAAAGACTTTGGAAAGCTCTGGGTTAGAAAGTTATATGATATAAAATAGTATGTGGGTAAAACTTTCTGAAGAAGAAGAAGAAAAAGGAAGTTTTGGCTGTGGTTCTTTTCTTGGAACAAGATTCACTATTGAGAAGAAAAGTTAACTAAGCCACAACTGTTACTCAAGAATAAATATTTAAACATGATAATAGACCTAAAAGAGGTCCAGGAATATGACTATTTAGGATAGATGATAAAATTAGAGAAAAATGAAGAAATAAAATTTAAAAAACAGAATAAAGACAAAAGATTTTTCTAGAGATACTGTCATTAAAAATTAATTTAATTATTGCCATTAAAACAAACATATTCAATAAGATTTAAAGAAAAGAAAAGGTATAGTCACTACAAACAGCAACTTGAGAAAGACAATTAAAAAAAAGTTAAGTTCAGAGAAAAAAACAAGAAAAAAGTTGTGAAGAGAGAGGAACGATAACCAATCAGCTTTTAATTTTGTCATTAATGTTAGGTACCTCCAAAAACTTTCTAAAAAAAGAGCACACCATGATGAAAAAATGTCCCAAACTTGATAAAAACAATGTTTTATCATCAAAGTGCTTATGTTATTAAGAGGAAACTCAAAGTACTTTTTATTATTTTATTAAATTTTTTAACCCTTTGTAGCATTTGCTTAAAAATCTTGTTTTTCTCGCATCAGCAGGTGGGGCAAAAATTAGTATTGGAAATATAGGATCTTTTTTGTCGTTAAAAAGACATTGTTTTGGAAATTCTTGCAAAAATCAAATAATTGTTAGATTTTAATGAAACTTTTGAGACTTATTCACCAATGAATACAATTATTTTTTAGAAAATCTTGGTAAAAACATTTTATTTTACATCTGTTAGCCCTACTTACTTAATTTTATTAAATTTCAAGAAATTATTATTTCAGCCTCTTCATGTTTATATTAATTAAAAGCAGGAGTCCTTGGAAAATTTAAATCATCGATCTGTTTTTGTCAAACAGCAACATCATTTACCGAAAAATCTGCTCTGAATCGTAAAATATACAATGCAATAAAACTATACCATTATTTAATTAGAAAAACTTTTATAAATAAGATAATAAAGATTATAAATTAAGCAAAATATTGTCTTAAAAAACATTTTCTCAATGAATAATGAATTTTTACAAGAATTGTTTTACTTTTTTATTAAAATTTTAATTTATTGAGTTTTAAATCTTTTAAAATTCTGTATTAATTTCAAACATTTAGATGATAATAAAGAACTAATGTTTATTAATATCATCATTTTGGAGTGAGTCATGAAACAATGCAGGTTAATAATATTATGTCATCCCAGGTTGACCCAGATAATGGGTAAGATATGGAAGAAAGATTTATTCTCCTATTTACATTTCCCCCATTATGGGCATTATTATATTCATAACACCATAATTCATAGACTGAATATAGGAGTATAATGGGTGAGCTATGGAAGAAAGGTTTATTCTCCCATTTTTATTCCCCCATTATGGGCATTATTATATTCATAACACCATAATTCATAGACTGAATATAGGAGTATAATGGGAAAGCTATGGAAGAAAGGTTTATTCTCCCATTTTTATTCCCCCATTATGGGCATTATTATGTTCATAACACCATAATTCATAGACTGAATATAGGAGTATAATGGGAGAGCTATGGAAGAAAGGTTTATTTTCCCATTTACATTCCCCCCATTATGGGCATTATTATATCCATGATATAATAACACTGATATTTCACAGATGGAATAGAATGGCTGAAAGGAAAAAGAATGACAAACATGCTTACTTCTCAGAGAGAGTTTTATGCCACAAAGTCATATAAAAAATGATATATACATATTTACACGTGCCCCACACAGGGAAAATATAACATGTATCTATGCAACAAGCAATGTGAAAAAGAGATTAGGGTCTTATATATAATATAGAGATTCTTCTGTGCTTCTGGAGATACTTCTGTGTTTCTGGAGAAGTCATATTTAAAATTACAGATTTGAGTGGGCCAGATTTATCATCCATGTCTCTAGTGAGGATATATTCCAGAAACAGGGAAACAGTAAGTCTTGGTATACTGTCTCCAGATATGCATCCATTTTGAGAAACGCATACATGTCTCTAAGAGTTAGCTAAATGCCTTTCAGCAATTAAAACACTGAAGCAATGTTAGTGTTTATCTACAGGTTTATTAAAACAGTGCATGTCCAGAAACGGTACAGTAAAATGACAACACTCGGAATATCAGATATATTTAGAGGGATTGCATGTTGGATCAGTTATAGAAGAAGCGGTCGGACGGAGATGGGTCAAAAAACGTTCCTAAAAACCAGGGGTCACTAAGGGAGATAAACAAAAGGAACTATACTAATGCAGAACAGGACACTCCTCATTTGGTGTGTTTCAGACGTCATTAATGTCTCTGGGTTGGATCTAAAGGAAGAAGTAGGGCAGTCTCTGTGACGGGCATGAGGAGGTGCATAGTACCATCTTTTTTTAGAAACTTTTATTTCCACACTAGCTTGTCTTTGGAGGGGAAAACACATGTGACAAGTCCAAGAGGCCATTCGTTGCTTGCTACTTGGTTATCTTTTAGGACCACTACATTTCTAGGTTCTAGATTGGGTTTGCTTGATATTCATTTTAGTGTGATTCTGAAGTGAGGATATGTATTCCCTCCTCTACCTACCCCAAAAGACTTTGGCCTGGTGTTGGACAAATTTCTGTAGTGAACAAAACAAGATCTAGATTTAAAATTCAAATGCTAAGCACTGACTCATTGATTTTGTTAGAAATTAAAAAGACTCGAATTTACAAACTTTGCTTAACACACACAAAAGCGAATCTAAAGCAAAACTCGTGAAATTTCACACCTTGATGCAAAATGTTTTTCAGCCAATAGAAAAGTAGGAAACATTTAAAAACAAAATTCAAATAATCTTCATTTCTCAGAAGCAAATTCTTTTATGGACCTTTTCGCAAGCCAATGTTTGTTCATCATCCAATGGAAAGGCCCGAATCATATCTGGGAGTGAATTCCCAAATGACCTTTTCAAGCTCCACAAACAAAATAAAAGACGTGCAAGTTCGCCTGTCACCAGAGAGAAGGAGACGAGCATATTAACACGTCCCTTGACAAACATCTAGCGATCATTGTTATTATCTCTACCTTTCTCCCTCACCTCTTTCATACTTGATAAACAAACAGAACATTTTAAGACTGAGCAATTACTACAAAGACATTCCTACCCTATGATAACGCTCATACATACATACATCCACACATATGTTCATACCTATGTAAACATCAACTTATTCTTGCAAGGATTATTACGAACATTTTGACGACCTTGTATCAGCCAAAATACATTAATTTTATTTGTAGGGATCTTAATTGATTTATGTGTATATAAATTTGTTGTTTCACTTTACAATTTGATTTCCTTCTTTTATACACCTCTTATGGTGGGCTATCTAACTAACAAGGTCAAATCAAATTACTCTGTTTCAATACTCATACACTTCAGTATAACTGATAACCCACTATATTTCCATTGGCCTTTCAGGGTGCCTTTTAGTTTCGAATCTGCACTTATGTGTAAATGACAAACTTACTTTCTGAGCGATGAGTATGGAAGGTGAGAGTGTGTGTCGGGTTATCTTCTCTAATTCCTAGTTTTTGAAACTGCAACTTGGGGACGCTCTCCAACTTTATCAATACTCTGCGATAAAATGTTATCTCTCTTTTTCTCATTTCTCCACTTAGACGTCAACAATGTAAATTTCTAGCGGAAGAATGTGATCCCTTTTGTGGGATATGCATGAACATTACATACACTCACACACACGTACATACGCACATTCACTCACACATACTTTGGACTACAAACTTTCCAGTCATTCATACACACACATTATTGTAATTTGTAAATTGTTGTATGTTTAATACATATTAATTTATTTGTACATATATATATAGGTTCTTGTTTCTTCACATTTCTTTTTGCGGACTCATATTCCGAGTTTGCCATGTTTGTTGTGGGCATTTCTAAAGACACACGTGTTTATCTCATAACGTGTACACGGGCCCACAACAGTATGCAAGGCTCACCAGGATCTATTGACACTGAAACAAGAAGTCTGGCATCGATGATGGCGGAAGCTTTTGCTAAGAACGTGGCAAGTAATTCGTGAGTTAGCCTTTTTATCATTGAGAGTGATCACAAGTCGCTGGAGATATATCCCTAAAATATCTGTTATGACCAAGTAATTGGTTAAGGAATAAACAGCAACAGATTTTAATAGTAAAATACAAAAATTCTAGCAATAGATATTAATAGAAAAAAAATTCTAGCAATAGATATTAATAGAAAAAAAATTCTAGCAATAGATATTAATAGAAAAAAAATCCAGCAATAGATTTTAATAATAAAAAAATTCTAGCAATAGATATTAATAGAAAAAAAATCCAACAATAGATTTTAATTGTAAAAAACATAAATTCTAGCAGTAGATATTAAAATAAAAAAATTCCAGCAATTGATTTTAATAGTAAAAAAACAAAAATTCTAGCAACAGATATTAATAGAAAAAATCCAGCAATTGATTTTTATCATAAAAAAAAAAATTTAGCAATACATATTAATAGAAAAAAAATTCTGGTAATAGATTTTAATAGTAAAAACAAATTCTAGCAATGGATTTTAATAGTAAAAAAAAAAAAAATTACCAAAGTTTCCAAGAAAATTAACTTTTGGCATTAAATGACCCCTTAGGAGTCAATATGCTGTGAAACAAACCAAACCAAACAACAGCAATGGTGTCACTCTCCATCATAAAATGTAAAGCCTTTATCCAAGCAAAGGGCAATCCTATAGGCACTCATCATAATTCCTGACCATAATATAAACCCAGGAAAAGAGGCCTTTGAGAGCAGTTCTCACTACCATTTTGCCAGAAAGTAAGATTGCCTGGTCCACTCCTCTAACCACTAAAAAACTAATCATGGCAACTACATACTACAAAGAAGGAAGGGTCTTTCTTTCTTTCTTTCTTTCTTTCTTTCTTTCTTTCTGTTCCAACGTACCATGAGCTATGAACTCTGTTGCCCAAGAAGGATACGTCATGGGTATGATAATAATCTACATTTGGCAGTAAGGCCTCTGATTGAGGAGCATGGAACCACCTCTTAATTGCTGTTCTTCCCAGGTCCAGAGTGACCTGTTAGGGTCCCAGCTAATAGTTAACCCTCAAACTGGGGTCAAAACACTATGAAAGTATAAAAGTTTTTTTAGTAAAAATACCAGCAATACATTATCATAGTAAAAAAAAAAATGCACAATACATTTCTGTAAGGAAAAAAATTTTAACAGCAATACATTTCATTAGCAGATGAAGGTCGAGGATAGTAGGAGTCGTCTGGTACTTGCTGAAGTGGTCAATTAGTTTTGTCTGTATCAATGCTAGAAAAAGCATTGATACAGACAAAAAGAGCAACCATTTTTTTTTTTTTTTAAAAGATGCAACACCAGGCCATGAAAAAAATGAGCCTCATGTTCAAAAAGATATCAAACAGTTCTTATGGGCAAATCAGTTTCCTGACATGAACTTGTAGAGATATGCAGGGTATTTATCTCCTTTTGGTTAAGACAAAATCACATGATGGCCTGTAAGTGACATCAGTTCGTGGGGTGAAAAAAACCTCAGTTGCTATTTAGCATGCATAGAGACAAGACATGTCTGCCCATGCCATGATAGGCTACTATGGTGCTAGATATCATCTGAAGCCCACAACAATAGAGAGAACAGAAGAGTCTACAGAACACCTTGAAGTTTGTAGAATGTACCACCAACCTGGCCATTTTCCTATCAGGAAATATTACAAATAAAACCCTCTCACTTCTTACCTAGCACCCCTCTTTTGGACCTATTTGAACTATTTTGAATTGTGGAATAAGCAAAATATCAGAACATTCTACATCACCAGAAATGTGATGGATTTGATGCTGGAAAGAGCAGAAACTTCAAAATCTATGAATGGCAATTGATTAAAATTTAACTTTGGTGTTCAAACCATGAGACCCGAGTTCAAATCTCAGTATGGGTGACTTCTTGATAATATCAGTCTGATGAGATGATCTTGGTGTGTGGCACCATTAGGAAGTATCTGAAAACCATACTACAGTTTGATCCAAATTTTGTAAGTGGAATCGGGCAGACAAAATTGATTGGAAATGTCAATGAACACTTGTTGTCACTTTCGTAATGCTCGTTGTAATAGAGACTTTATAATCGCAGTTACAACTATAGTAATGACGTCGAACAATACTAGTACAATATTTGATGCTGGAGAAGCAGAAACTTCAAAATGCCAATTGATTAAAATTTAACTTTAGTGTTCCAACCATGAGACCCGAGTCAAATCTCAATATGTTAAAAAAAGTATTAACAGCAATACATTTTTGTTAAAAAAAAAATTAATATTTATTTTTTTAGAGTGATGAGTGAGTCCTTTGGTATTCAGTGTAGTAAAAATTTTCTTATGAAGGTAGATATTGGTGGCAGTCTGGAGAAATATCCATTAGTTGTAATTTTGAAGTCAGAACATGATAGGGGTAGTAGTAATATTTCAGTATCAATGTTTTATCAGCCCTAAGCAGAGCAGAAATTTCATTAGTTGATGACTGTAACTAATTCTTCATGCATCATACATGGCTTGTTTTCTGGCGTCTGCATCTCTGTTTGTCACTCTTGCCGTCTCTTCTCTGCCATCCTTCTTCTTCTAGCCCAGAGGTGTCAGCTTATATCTATTTTGCCCTGGCTCTGAGACACTGGCACAAAAATTGGTTTTGGCTAACATTAAAAGTCTCTTTGTGTCAAGTTTTTTGATTGGCCAAAATTATTTTATTTTCCATGTTCCTTTCTTTCATTTTTTTTTTTTTTATAGCAAAAGTTATGCATGGAGATTCTTGATGTTTTGGATTTTATTCCTGATTTTATAATTTTTTTTATTTATTTCATCCTTTCATAAAATAAATATTTTTTAGATCTATTATTCTACTGTAAACACATTTTGCTTTGTTTCAAAATACAAATTTTTGGTGCTTTTTACTTTTACTACACTTTTTCTGAAATGAGACCTGTAGACATTTTCTGCAAATAAAACATGAAATTTTTAGAAGCTAATGTTTAAAAAATAGATAAAAAGGGAAATGATGCTTCTACTATATGCTTAGAGATTCTTGATAAAATATAAAATATAAAGAAGAATCAGCAATATTGTTAGCAATGACCTGACATCTAAGCTTCAGTCACTTTCCCACTGCTATAACTTAGTTTCCCTATGCCTTTTCTATAAATATTTTCATGGTAGTTGTTCTAACAAGCTTTTCTCTTTGGTACTTAAGCTTTATGAATTAAAGCATATTACTAGATTGGTGGCAAGGTCTGATCATTTTGCAGTTGAAATGGCTTGCTGTAACTGGAAATTCTATACTCACATTCTTCAATTTAAATGAAAATGTCAATCGTTATCTGTCTTTTTAATCACTGTTCTTTTATTGTTCTTTCTCCTTAATGTTTTCTTTTTCTCATATTCTCTCACACTCAATAACCATTCGTGCCTCAGTGGATTTATTGCCTTGCTTGGGGCGAAATGATTAAAAAAAGGAAAAGAAAATTAAATTTTATTTTGAAAATTAATTGTCGTCATGAGTTTAGATAAATGACACAGCTCAGCTCAAAGCATCATTATAGATTGAGGTCAGGTGTACTTTGATGATGCGTAATGGTTAGCAAGCTTGTCTCGTTAAATTGAGTAGTGAGTTCGATCTTCATTGGCTACTACTACTTTATTAACATTTTCATTAACTTGATCCAGTTTTTGTGGTAATGAAGCCAAACTTGAAAATATCTACTTTTCCTTTATAGTCTCGTTTCTAAGAACTGTTCTAATCTAAATACACACAAAAAGATTACCCAAGAAGAGTCTCTAACTAATAATAACAGAAATCGTTACTACTACGGCACCATAGTTGAGAAAAATGAACGTTACACCGAACGAGATTTCGCCTCAGCAGCGTTAAACATCTAAAGTATTAAAAACGAGATATAGGAGAAGTAACTGAGACAATCTCTGATATCTACGGTAGCACAAATACGAAATAATAGTTAGTGTTCAATTTACTCTTAAGAAGTGAATAATTGTTAATACAAAAGAACTTGAATTTATAACATTTATCATATAACGTTGTACTTTTAGAATATAAAATATAAACATCACAAAATGATCTAATTCAACGAAATGAATAGTTTGTATAATTGTCTGATGGAACTGGTTTGTGCTACCGTAAATCAATCTGTTGATTGTGGACTCGCTATGGTTTGCTATCATGTCCCCCCACACATTCATAGACTAAAAACAGTCACAGTTGGTCGATAATATTCTTTTACTTTTAATTTGTACTCATACATATTTTCTGTGTAATTTTTTTTACTCAGCTGCATGTCATAACAAATTGATTTGTTCATAATAATGCCCGGAATTGCTAAATTACACTTGGATGATTCGCTGGAAGACGGTCCCCAGGTAATGGAAATTGTTATTTTGAAAAAAAGAAAACTTGTTTGGTATCTTCTTCTTAGTCACTGATTTACTTCGAAGAAAATTATATTATTGGTTAATAATCACCATACTACTTGGTTAGTAGTTGTTAGTTTAAACTCTTTTTTTTTTTTGTTTTATTCTAATAATTCTATGTTTCGGGTTTTTTTTTCTTCTAATGACGCAGGACGAGGATCAAAGAAGAAGACAACATTCGATTATTCATTTGCTTCTTGGCTAATTTTGATTTATTAAAATTATTTAAAAAATATGTATAATCATTAATGAAACAGTTCAAAGCTTGTTAAAATGTTTGCTTTTTTTTTTTATTCATATTGTTTATCTATAAAATATTTTATTTAAGTAAGAAGATTGTAAATGCCAAGTTAAAATAAATAAACATTTCTTCGGTGTCAAACACCTGTCTTTTTTTTCTTAATTAATTTGTTGATTGCTGTTAAAATAATTGTTTCACATATTTCCTTATTAATTGATCTTTAGATATTCTGTCATAATTTAATGAAATTAACATTTGTATTATTTTTTTAATCGTCTTTTGAATTTTAATGAAGTGTCTGGAAAAAAAAAAGCTAATTCTTTCGTCAATAAAAATTTTAAAGAAATAATGAAGATGACTGCTAAACTCTTTCTTTCTTTTCAATGTCGTTGAAAACTTTTTTTTTAATAAGAATGAAAAATAGCAGAATTTGTGAATTTTATTTTACAATGGTCATTTATTTTTCAAAAGAGATTGAAATGAATTCTGCTGTCATTTGTGATACGTCTTTAGCGGAATTGGTCAAAAATGCTTTATTTATTTATTTATTTATTTATTTTTACAGACTTTCTATAGATTTTAGAAGCTGTTTAACGGTTACCATTTAACAAAATATATTTTCGTTTACTTTGATCAGAATATGAAAAAAAAAATCAACTGTTCTGTTACACATTTTCTTAAAAGTATTTTTTTTTTGTTGATAAACTCATCCCAGTTGTTGAGTAATGATTAAAAAAATGTCAAAAAACGGTTAAATTTTAAAAAAAAATATTACTTGCATTATTTACATTATTGGGACTGTTATCCTCATCTTCATTGGCATATTCACAACGTTTCGGCTGTTGTACGCTCCAGCCTTCTTCAGGTGATTGGAATTTTAAAAACTATTTTCATTTTGCCATCAAACTCATAAAGTGAAGATACACCTGAAATAATTTCAAAATTACAGCAAAAGATTTTTTTTACTGCTGTATTCATTTTTAAAATGTTTACATTATTTTTCTTTTATTTACTTTTTTTTACTTTAACTATCCGTTTAGAAATGCAAATATATTGTCTTTTAGTTTTCATTTATTTCACGTAGAGGATTTTTTTTTGAATGCCTTGTTAAAATAAAGCATTCTAAATCAGATTTTATTAATTTAAAAACAGAAGTATCAATTTTTTTGTAAGCACAACAAAATCTGTTACGTGTTTATTTTGCTTTATGAAACTTCCTAAATAAATGTCTAACTTGTATTCTTTTCCTCCTAAGTGATTTTTTTATGCCTTCCTTAGGGTAGAATTTGAAACTAAATATTTCTTTTTTTTGTCTGTTACATGAATGATCAGCAGAATTTAAACTAAACCAAGAATTAGTACGTTATTTGAAAATTGAGTCAGTGTTTTACTTTTAAATTTTGTTTTGATTTTAAATTTTAATAAATTATAACTCAAACTGCATTTTCTGTAACCATTCATTCTTCATCTGTGTTTTGTTTATAAATTCTTATTAATTTTTTTTTTTTTTTTTAAACTAATTGCGATTTCATTTGTGCTTTTTTTTTAATACTGCCCATTTTTACAATCATTTTTTATTTATTTTAATTACTCAAATATTTTAATTTAAAGCAATCAACATGGAATGGATCAGAAATCGATAAAGGTGACACCCGTGTCAGACAGGATATACGAGTTCAAGTCTTGTCGGGGGTCTTTTTCTTTAGTGTAACGATCTGAGCAATAAGTTAAGTAGGGGGGCACTAAAAAACTTTTTAAAATAACTTATTACTGCTTATTACGTCTTCTTTAGGCTTATGATTATCCTGTTTTAGTTTCATCACTCTATGTTCTGTATCGTACGGTTTAATTAATTTGGTTTGTTAATAATAATAATTAATAATACCAACCGTCCGAGGTTAAAAAAAGAGAGCCGACATCTTTAAAAATCTACGTCATTTTATCACTAATGTTTTTTTAGTGACACAATCGGTTCATCTACAAAATATACTATTTGCAAAATCTATAATTCAATACAATATTCACTAAGGCATTGTTTTTTTTACATGGTTTGTTTTGTTTGTGTCTTACGTATATTTTTAGTTTTACTTTTGTTGTTCGTGACACATCAGTGTTGATTGGATTTTTCACAATCACACTTGGAAAAAACATTTAGAAAATGTACTTTTTTGTACTAGTTTCTTTTTTAACTTTTATAACCTGCATACAATATAAAAATACTTTTACTTTAATATTTTTTAAAGATGTATCGGTAAAATCTCAGGTAAACTAAAAAAAACACTTTTACAAATTGATGTTATTGTTGTTAGTCAAATGACCATATTGATAGTTTGCATTGGGAGTTACACTAGTATACTGTGACGTTTAATCGGTTAGAACTTGGAGTTTTCTTTATCTTACGAAGGTACAGTAAGATTCAGTAAACATGATTTATCATTTAAGAAGCTGTTTTCTCTTATTGATAATATTTCCTTCTGAATATTTTTGCCCCCTCCCTTTTAGCATTTCTCGGTTAATTTGCTGCTGTATAGATAATGGGCTTATTCTGTTTTCTGTGACCGGCTTATGTTGATATTTTTGATAGATAACTGTTAAAGTTTAACAGTTAAACCTAGACTTGAACAGGTTAAAATTGTAGTGATCAGGAAGCAACCTCTTGGGAGCCGGTTCTACAAGTTGAGTGGAACTTACATCTCACTAAAGGAATACAAAGAGAATGAAGGTGGTTTGCTACAATGTGTGTGGCATGACGGTTCTTAATCGTGAAGGTTAAGATTGGTTGGTGGAACTAAAAAGAGTGTAAGTTCATCTGAACACTCGCCATGGAAAAAAAGTCATAGAGCAGTGATATCTGTGAGAAAAGGGTTGTAGGGTGGAAAATAATTTGTCACCTACAAGGACATGGAGATGCTTTTAGACTTTATCGAGATTGGAAAGTGAAGATTGCGCAGCTCCTGCCCATATATGACAGCAGTACTACATTTTCAGCCTGATCTGATTCTTGTAACGGTAGAGGATAGTAGGAGTCGTCTGGTACTTGCTGGAGTGGTCAATTAGTTTTGTCTGTATCAATGCTAGAAAAAGCATTGATACAGACAAAAAGAGCAACCATTTTTTTTTTTTTTTTTTTTTTTTTTAATGATGCAACACCAGGCCATGAAAAAAAAATGACCCTCATGCTCAAAAAGATATCAAACAGTTCTTATGGGCAAATCAGTTTCCAGACAGGAACTTGTAGGGATGTGCAGGGCATTTATCTCCTTTTGATTAAGACAAAATCACATGATGGCCTGTAAGTGACATCAGTTCGTGGGGTGAAAAAAACCTCAGTTGCTATTTAGCATGCATAGAGACAAGACATGTCTGCCCATGCCATGATAGGCCGCTATGGTGCTAGATATCATCTGAAGCCCACAACAGTAGGGAGAACAGAAGAGCCTACAGAACACCTCAAAGTTTGTAGAATGTACCACCAACCTGGCCATTTTCCCATCAGGAAATATTACAAATAAAACCCTCTCACTTCTTACTTAGCACCCCTCTTTTGGACATTTTTTAACTATTTTGAATTGTGAAATAAGCAAAATATCAGAACATTCTACATTACCAGAAATGTGATGGATTTGATGCTGGAAAGAGCAGAAACTTCAAAATCTATGAATGGCAATTGATTCAAATTTAACTTTAGTGTTCCAACCATGTGACCCGAGTTCAAATCTCAGTATGGGTGACTTCTTGATAATATCAGTCTGATCTTGGTGTGTGGCACCATTAGGAAGTATCTGAAAACCATACTACAGTTTGATCCAAATTTTGTAAGTGGAATCGGGCAGACAAAATTGATTGGAAATGTCAATGAACACTTGTTGTCACTTTTGTAATGCTCGTTGTAATAGACTTTATAATCGCAGTTACAACTATAGTAATGACGTCGAACAGTACTAGTGTCAGATGCCTTTGAATATCACTTGCACTAATAGTACTTGCTCAATAATACTTGCTTAGAGAAATAGTATGGTGAATAGAGTAGAAAATAGCGGTCCGTATAGTAAAAGAGGATAGACTAGAAGTAGCGATTGTTAGTCATCAGCTACTTCCTACATATATGCGTTTCCTATTCAATAATAGGATCGCCTGTGTTTGTTCTCTGGTGATCTATGTTCAAAACTCGAGCCTCGGCAGTGACACTTTATTCCTATATAACATTTAGTATGAAGTTGCAATTCACCATATTTGATGGTTCAAGTGTACTAGCTTTGTTCGACTACTGATCACGCCAGGTTATATGCTTTCTGCGAGAAACTGTAACTAAGGTCTGCACAGCATATAATTGATTTGTTTTGTTTTTTTATCACCCATTTGCAGGTTATTTAAAATGAGAAAATATATTTAGATTGTAAGAATTTTTTGGAAATAATGATTTTCTGATACAAGTCACGTTAATTAACCCATAGCTGGAAGGAGAAGTGGTGGATTCATACCTTTCCCAAGGGTATTTGCACATAAGTGAATATAACAAACCTGACTGTAATTAGAACTTTGCTCTTTGAATTTTGATTCCAAGCCATTATCTATTACACCAGCCGCACATCCAAGCTTACAGCAAGTGGTATTCCCAAGTGGTCATCCATCTAGGTACTGACCAGGCTTGATGTTGCTTAACTTCGGTGATTGTATGAGAACCAGTGTTTCAATGTGATTTAGCCTTATACCTTCTCAGCATAGTTGTAACATAAATTTGACTCTATGGTTGTTGAAGCAATATAAATGTAGCTCATGAGTTTTCTACAACAGTGAATATCTAATCACCTTAGAATCTGTAGTCTCCGGGGACTGACAGATGCCTTTTAATTTGAAAGATTTCTTTTTTTCTTTTCTTTTACTTGAAAGTAGGAGTGTTTATTTAAGTTGCCAGTTCAACATCCAGTTTGGCTGAAATAGCTTGTAAGCAAAGATCAGGAGAAAACAAATCCACAGATGATGATAGCAGTCAAGCTGCTGTCCATCAAACTGACAGCAGATATGAGAGAATGCTCTTCACTCGATTTAAGCTTGGTCCCAACTACAGATCAGCTGTTATTTGTCCAACAACCAAGCATTACTGTTTCCATGCAAATCAGTACTGCAATCTTGGTTACAACATCACCTGCATTGTCTCACTACCTTCTTCAAATGGCCAATTATGAAAGCAGAAAACTCTTGATGGAGAAGGTATGAATTGGTCAACAAATGTTTCAAGGGTGAAACTCATTGCTCCAGATGCATCCAATTTGGTGTTTCTTCTTCTGCTTATCTGATTCATTTCTACAGAATCTTCTTCTTTCAGGACGAGGCTCTCTACAACCTCCTATTGCTTGTAGCACTGAGCAATTTTTTTCTCTTTGTCAAAACTTCCACCCTTTGTTCTGCCATCTATTAACACAAGCTCATTAGGTAGGTGGCCCACTGCCTTCCTTAGTGCGCTCAATATGCCCTGTGAGTGTCAAATTCTTCAAGCACTCTTTCCACATTCATGTTGGTCTGATTTACAGGGTGACCCCAAAAAACGGGAATTTTTGAAGTGTGTATTGCCAGACATGAGCAAGTGGCAACACTGTGAGACAGTGACCTTGAGCAAGTAAACATTTCACCATTTTAGTAACGAGAATGGAATTCACAGTATCCCAGCTGAGATGCTGCAGCAGTCAATGAGGAATCTCAAGAGCAGATTTCAAGAATGCATTCGTACAGGAGGACGCCATCTACAGGACGTAATTTTAAAAAAATGAAAATTCCATCATTGTTTCTTAAATGGCATGTTTTAAGGTTTCAATTACTATGAATTAAATATTTTTCTTCCATCACTCTTGGTTTTATTGGATTGTTAAAAAGTTCCCGTTTTTTGGGGGTCACCCTGTATTTCTACATGGTCTTTATTTATACAATGCTGTGTTAATAACTGTAATTCAAAAAATATATGGAATGATTAAAATACTTCATTTCAGAAACTCAAAAGCAAGCCAGACAAAGTTTTTTTATTGAGAGATTGGAAGTTTTGAATCCTGTGTTCTTTGATGTATGATTTTTGAAAATCCAAGATAGATTAAATGAGATACATTACTAATTATTATCAAGTCTTTAAAGGCAATGATTTTTAATACATTGACACATGTATTATGGTGTAACATAAACAGTATTATCATTAGAAGTTGAAATTGGTTATTAAAGTATGTGCAAATAGTATACTGGGTAATAGAGAAATTGGCAGCCGAGGTTTCATTCACTTCACACTAATGCCTTGGAAAGATGTATGAATCCATCTCCTCTCTCTAGCTGTGTGTTAAATAGCAGGGTAGACTGAACTCTCTTGCCTTGGGTGGCAGTTGGTCTAAGAGAAGGAGAAAACTGAATTCAAACCCTCATAAACAATAAGGCCAACTAGGTTCTTTAGCCTTGGTATGGCAGTCTGTCTAGGTGAGTGAAAACTCTGAATTCAAAAACTCTTTGAAGAAAGATGGGCTCTATCAGGCCAATCTCGCCCTAGGTAGTCCTACTACTGTACTATATGTGCTGCCCTAATGACCCTAATAGTTTATGATACTTGTAGTGTATTAAAATAAAAGTGATACCCAATGCTTTACAGTACCAACTACCTATGATAAATTACTTTTTTTTAATCATTTCATACCAAGCAGGCAATAAAGCCACTAACATTACTGAGTATGAGAGAATATGAATAAAAGTTGTTATTAAGGAGAGAGAACAATAAAAGGACAGGAAACAGAAGATAGTGATTGACATAGCATTTAAAAACTTAAGATCAAAGTTGACTGGAAAGCAGGAAGCCAGAAGAGTGTTCCATAAACGAGAAGTGAGAGAGAAGAAACTGTTAGCATATAATTTGAAGAAACTGTTAGCTAGCCACTAGATGTAACTTAAATTATATGCTATCTCAATTGTAAAATGATGACATGGCTAGATGTAACCATAATTCTTACCCAATTCTTTCTGGCATTCAGTAAGTATAGATAAGGTGTAACAATTTTAGAACCTGGACTGACTATTGACTATGATTGAATTGAGGCATTTTCCACTTTGAACTTGCTCGGCAGTCTTTTGTAAAGGCTTTGAGTAATAGGTTAACAGTTTGATATTGGCTAAAGTCTGAACAAATGTGCAACCAAGAAAAATGACAACTGTAAAAACTTATAATATTTATTGTCAATATATGTCTGGATTTTTATTTCTGAAATGTGGAAACTTTAAAAAATTTGTATGATGATGTGCATATGAACTGGCTTCTAAAGATGAGTTTTTTTGCAATATGGTAATAATAGCTTTATATCGACAATAAGATGAATACTGATAGTCTCACCACCAATGAGAAGAAGAAGCAGCAGAAATGTAGTTCTACAGAAGGATACTGAGAATTCCATGGATGGAGTGAGTAAGCATGGAAGTCTTAAAGAAAATGGCAAAAGGCAGAGAAGGAAAAGGGGAATGGAAGGTTGTTGGTAAGACCAAAGGGAAGTCCCAGACAGCAGGACCTCTGTCCCCAGGATCCCCTATGGGTAAAGCCACACACAGCCCTACTCCTTCAGTTCCAAGGGCAATTCCTCGACCTGCTATACCAAACAATTCAGAAACTAGTGTTTAAGATGCAAACCAAGATTCGAGAATGCCGAAACATTGTGACAATTGAAGGAGTCTTAAAAAGCTACACGTGAACACTCTGCACAAAAAATTGGTCCTTCTTCCTCAGCACCGTTTTCCCCAACAATCGAACAGCACTCCATGGCACTACCTCCAATGGTTAAATCATGAACCCCTTCCAAAATGACCACCCTCAAGAAGGCTCCCATTCCCAAATCTCCAGCAAAGAAAGTTTACTCCTGCCAACACTCTTAATCCATCCCCTGCCCAAACTCCCATCATCTCACCCCAAAAATCTGATCAACAAAAACAGCAAAGAAATTCCTCTACAGACTCAAATGAATCGGCTACAAAGAAAAATTCAAAACCTGTATACAATATTGGGAAAGACGTGTGCTGGGTAGCGAAGGAGTAGGAAGAAAAGGCAGCAACACAGTCCAGAAAGATCAAAGGTTTTACATATTTAATTAAAATGAAAGCAGTGAATGAAATGGATGTGAAAAATCCCCAAAATTTTCAAAAGAATATTGACTGTGGTAAGATCTGGTGTGGAAGCACATTGAATATGGGTGATGACTGAGGAGGCAAACCATATTTTTGGAATGTTCCCTCCTTTAGCTTTCTTTGATGATGCCAATGTAAAAAGATTGAAGCAATTTTGGATGCTCCCACTTTTCATTCAGCCCTTCCTGTATAGAGCTCTAAAAATGATGTTCTCCTGGGACATTGGTGGCCTGTCTCCTGATGGTACCATCAAGAGTGAGTTGGGACAGGTTGTCGGTGTCCTAACCCTGGCTATGTTCAATGCAGAAGAGCAACCTTAATCAGTCTGATAACAGCTCTTTTGAATGCCTGGGGCCTGAGGTCAGAGCCTCACATGGCAATGCTCACTTGCAATCTTCAGCATCTTGGTTGGGAGGGGAATAAATTGTGTACAGGAGATCTGGTTTTCAAATCACAATCCTGAAAGTATTCTGTTTAAGGGGTTTGCTCTCTATTCGGTATGTTTTCTTGAACAATCGAGAGGAGTTTCCTGGCTGGTGAGCAAGTCTTTAGAGGTGGTGTTTGCTCTTGTCTTCTCAGATCTGGTGGGCAGGCTTTGTGTGCTGGATGTTACTGTTTATGCACCCAATGGGCTTGTTGAGTGGCCTGATTCGTCTAGGTGTATTAAGCCGTTTTTGATGACATCTTGTCAAGTAGTTTTAGCAGGGGATCCAAATGCCATCCTTGACCCCGACATAGATCAATCATATAGGAGAAAGGTCAGCTACTAACAACCAGGATGTGAAATCATTTCCATGATATTCCTTATATAGCCCCCCCCCCCCCCCCGATTTTCTGTTTCAAATTTTCCTTAATTCTGTTTCCACTTTTGGTAAATTCTGTTTTTTTTTTTTTTCCATTTTTACTTTTGGAAAATTTCATTTTTTTCCATTTTTATAGTATTTTATGAGAAAACTGCAATACGTTATGCTATAATTCTTATTAAAACTGGAAACAAAAATATAATTCAAAGTTTTATTGCATATAAAGAAATAGCAAATATCTACAAATCTGTTTTTAAATGTTAAAATCCAAGTCCAAAAATAAATTATATGTAAAAATAATAAAATGTAACATGACTAGACAATAAAACAATTGAATATTACAGTGCATACCTTTCAGGTAGAACTTTTAATCAGGGCTACCTTCTTTAAGAACACATTCAAAACATTCAAATTGTTTTTGTTTTTTTAAGTAAAAGGATTTAGATTGATTTATAATTAATTCATAATATAAAAATCACATTTAAACTATCAACAGCAAATAACTTAATAAATATCTGAATAAAGTCAAAGATTTTTGACTAAAATTTTACAAAACCGTAATTAAACCAGGAGGCAGGGTGGAGTAATGGATATCGGCTCAGATTGTGGAATCAGAGAGCCTAGTTTGAATTGCACTCTCATCCATTGCATTCATTTACGTGCTAATACCTTTGGGAAAGGTATGAATCCTCTTCTCCAATACCCCAGCTATGAGTAAATAGCAGGACAGATTGGGTTCTATAGCCTTGGATGGCAACTGGTCTACCACAGAAAGAGATGGCCCCAGCTGTGGGGAAAAAATCTGCCTCATCAGTCATGTATCGAAAGATACATGATCGCCTAAGCATGTATTACACATGGCGCCTAACTGACTGAATTAAACCATAATAACTGGATCTTTGTAACAAAATATCAAAAAACAAATTGACATATTAATTCAAAATTTAAATAAAACAGCTTATCCCAAGTTGAAATACTGCTCAAATTTAAAATTGCTAATTTCTTAATTTGGGAAATATCTAATCTTCAAATCTCTTCTCTAACTCTCCATTGTAATACAACATTGTGAGTTGCTTGGCGTTCTCAGGAGTAAGACTTTCATGTTGTTTATTGAAAAAAGGATGTTCAGCATCTATGCTGATAACAGGCATCCATATGACCTTCTTGGCAATCTGTACCAGAAGAGGAAATCTGCTCTTATTTGCACTCCAAAATGATGGGATATTAAAAGGATTTGATAAATCATCTTGGTAATTCACATACATTTGGAATTCTTCAAGAAGATCAGGAGAAGGACATTGCAAGTCGTTGATGGCTGCAAAACTGTCTATATCATGGCCTATACAGGGTGGCTGTCTAGGATCAAGCAGGTGAGCTGTCTTGTAAAAGTTATACTCAGGGTGGGTATACCGGTATTTATTCAGTTTCGAAAAAGATGGGCTGACAAAATCTTGGAAATTTCAGATAACTCTCTCCCTCTCTGTATTTTCTAGTTCAGACAGAAGACAATCAGTTTCTAGGCCAAATGTTGATTTTGATGTACCAGTATGCAAATACTGTTTTACATCCTCCATCATGTTATATATAACACATACAAGCAGAGACTTAGTTTCTTCTAAGTTTGTCAAAACTGTTATTAAACAAGTGCAATTCTCATTCATAAAATGCAGATTTAGGCACAAGTTATGGTAAGAGGCATGATGTAGTCGACTGTAGTCATCTACTAATTCTAGAATCCTATCTACGACAAGGCCATAGCTCTTTTCTTGCTTAAAGAATCCTTCATAAAACTACAAAAGATGAGTGATATTTGGCTGCATTAAACCAGGAATTCCATCTGGTTGCCACTGGTACGGGGGTAGTTTCACTTGTTCCTTAGGCAAGGAACCTTCAAACCATTTTAAGTATCGCTTTTTCCAACTAGGCTTTTTAAAAAAGGCTGACTTGATGAAAGTAGTGAGCTGGGTAGCATTATCAAATGCGGGCCAGTGTGAAAATACTTCACCAACAAAATTTAAAATACGTGCTAAGCACAACACATGACAACAGTTAACAAAGACATTTGACAACATTTCCTTATCAGCTTTATTGCAATAGGCTGCAGAATCTGTTACAAAGGCAATAATCTCCTCAAATGCAATATCCACATGAATTACAGCTGATATGCATGCCTGACTTACAGTTTGATGATTGAATTCTCCCAAGGTTACAACATCAATGAGAAATGTCTCCCCACAAATGCTTGCAATTCCATTCAAAATGCTGTTGTCATGATAGTTGTTTCATTTGTTATGATGATGATGATGACTGATTGATTAGCAAGTTTGGCTTTCAGGGCAGCAAAGTGACAAGCAAACAATTTTGGTAGATGAAGTTGCCTAACACAATTGGCACTTGGAATAGCAGCACCTTCTTTACAATGTTTTAATATGAATGACCTCATTTTGTCAATTTTGTGTAGGGGAATGTCAGACAAAGTGCACATTTTCAAAAGTCATGGACAAAATCATCTCTTACATCTTTACTCTTCAACAAAGTTGTGAGTGTCTTCTGTTTCAGTTTAGCCGACTTTTTTGTCAAATGAGTTTTTGATATGATCTTTTATTCTGTCAACCCTAAAAATGTCAACACTATGGAGAGAGAATTTGCAAAATAACATTTTCTTCTGCATAAAAGTCACCAGGAAATTGTTCTCTTCTGGCTTTAGCACAAATTTTAGATACTGAGGTCATTATCTTTTTTTTTTTCTGAGAGGAGCAGGCCCAATTTTTGTGGTTCATTCACTAAATTGACTTGATTCAGTCATCTTGGCAATTTGTTGTTTATTCATACCACTGGTTTAGATTACATTACAAAATATAATTAAAATATTAAAAAATAATCATTGGTAGTTAATGTTATTAAAGGATTTTTTTTGTTCAATTTAAATTTGTTTACAATGGTGAAGCACTGCTGATGCAATTATTAATCCGGGAGAATCACTGTGTGACGGTAAGCTTAGACAAGCCAGTCATTTTTGGAGAATTATTTTTTTCTTTATTTCCAAATTGTATGGTAGGCATGTGATAGCATTTAATTTACTTCTCCATATTCATAAAACAAGCTTACAAGTTGTTTAGAATCTTTTACTTGTAAATTGTGTGAGGCCTGAAGGAAATGAATGAATTTCTTAAACTTATTGGTTTGATCTTCCGCTCTCTTTCTCTCTCTCTCGCCCCCCCCCCGTCTAATTTTGACATCAACTAGTGTCTGTCTTCCATTTCCATTTTAGCAATGGATTTTGGTGGCCATGGCCGAGCTGTAACCTTCTGACTTTCATCTCGTTTGCAACATACAGTTTCTTAGAAAAGTTATAAAATAGATAAAAATAGATTAGCCAACATATTCTTAAAAAATCGACAACCCACTTTTCTTTTTTTGATGTAAACATTTTTGTTCTTAATTATTTTTTGGGCTTTATAAGGAAAATACCTACAAAGATTTGTAAAAACAAATTTTAAGGATATAACTACGTTATTGTTATAAAATGCTTAACAAAATCGGAGAGACAGTTATCAAGTTTTTAAAGAATTAAAAAAAAAAATGAAAAAAAATTAATTTGTTATTTATTATTGAAAATTACATTTAAAAACCCAAACTCCGTTTAAGATTAACGATTCCGTAAAATTTATTCCCCTACCTATAAACTTTACTTGAGGCAATTGCCCATCCTTGTTCCTTTGCTGGCACTGATTTACAACAACTGGATGAAGCAGGGGTCTATACCTCAATACTTCACTAGGGTTGTGATCATGTTGTTACACAAGAACAAAAAAGGGTTAGTTAAAGGCTGAAAGTTACCTATGTTAAACACAAAGAAAGATTTTTGCCAAAATCTCAGCCAGCCATTTGCAGGCTGTCTTCTCTAGTCTGATTGGCTCTGAACAGACTTGTGCTGTGAAGGGCAGGACTATTCAGGACAACCTTCATATTGTATGCTTGATCATTGAGCAAGTCGACAGTGAAGCTGCGCTGATCAATTTAGATCAGTCCAAGGCTTTTGATAAGGTTGATCATTAATTTCTGGAGGCTGTCCTTTTGACGGCCATACTTTTGCACCTGGATCTGACTTCTGTATGCATCTCTCGGTGCGCTGGTAGAAGTGAATGTGGTTTGATCAGAGCAATTTGTATTGTCTTGCTTCATTTGTCAAGCTTGTTCACTTTCGCTTTTGCTGTACATTCTTGAGTTGAAGCCTTTCTTTCACAAGTTAAAGATGAATCCAGTCCTCTGTGAAATTTACCTAACTGGTGCTACCACCTCGGCCAGTTACTCCACCTATGCTGACAACGTTTCGGTTCTTGTGTTGAGCAGAACTGAGATTAACAAAGTCGGCAAAGAAATCAGAGGGTACGAGATGGTGACAGGGGCAAAGATCAACTGTGATAAGTCTGTTGGGTGCATGGAAAGGAGTTTTTCTTCCCGGGCCAAGATACTCATCTTGGAAATGAATTGATTGGAAGTCTGGGAGAAAGCTGAGATAACAGTGTCTGTGGTCCCAGAGGAATCTTTCCTTAAAAGGGAGGACGGAAGTATGTGCCTCGCATATCTCTCTGATTCTCCTTTACAGACTCTCTGTACTTCCACATTAATGACATTAGTAAGGCTCTTGTTCTACTTCTTGCGGTGAGGCAAGATCCCCCCCCAGGTACCTCAGGAGAACTGTTACCTCCAGTAATTGGATGGCAAGGACGAATTCTGGAAGGAAGACACCCATAAGAACTTCCCATACCTGAGAAGTGTTCACTCATGTGAGGAAGAGATCCCCCCTCGTTTACCCCAAGGTGAGTGCTCCTTTTATTGTGAATGTTGGCTTGCTCTGAAACATCTCTTATGGGTGCCAGATGGCCTCTTCAATGTCCAGGCATTGTCTTGTATAGTATTATATTACATGTTGGGTGGGGTCTGTTCAAGATGATCTAATAGATGAGCTTGGTCTTACAAAGCAGGATGCCCACTCAATATGGCTTTGGGTGCCCAGGTTGAAAGGGCATTCTGGGTCAAAAAATCTTTGTTTGGCAGGCTTGGAAAAAATCTCCAAACTGCATTTGCTGTGATGGATCACACCTTCTTTCATTGCAGGGTCGTAGTCTTGTTGGGCAGGTTTATTGAAGATATCATGATTCGTATGCTGTGCAGAAAGTTTTTTGTCGTCGAGGTCAGTTCAGTCTGTAGCAATGTGCTACCATTGTTGATGAAGGCTGAACACTATGTGTTCTTTTGCTCGCTAATTGTTATGAGAGTTGTGATATGGAGGACATGCCAGAAGAAACTCTATTGTGGCAAGAAGTTCAACTCTTCCCAATTGGTTTTGTTCTTTAAGTATCAGCTTAAAGTCAAGATTAGGATGGGAAGGTGACAACTCCCACCCTCAGCAATTGTCTAAAGGTGGGTGAGTCTTACACATATCTGTTGAGTGAGGGGGGTTGAGTTAGGGTGGCACGTTGATGCTGGTTAGGCATTAGGATATTGTTCTAACTAGACTGAACATTGGCAACTCAGTCCCAAATTAGGTTAATTTGGGGTTGATTTTTGTCTTTAGTTTCTTCTTTCAAAGTTTACTTAGCTAGGTGATGTAAGCTCACCGGCCGCTTTTATTTCTGCCCCCACTTTCTTTAGTTTAATTCCCTCTCTCCTCCCCCTTTAGGTTACCAGAGATGTCAGTTCTTTGATGGATGCGGGACGCCTTTCAGTGGTGTGATTTTCATATTTGTTACTGTGTTTTGAATGAGCAGTAGGACAAATGGGTGTTTTCATTATTTAAGTCCTGCATTAATTTTGGCCAGTTAACTGATGTTTATGCCACAATGCAGGATTGTGGGGGTGGGAGTTGCAGGTTATTACTAACCTTATTTTATTTAGTTTATTGTAAATAGCTTATCATATATTGTAAATACATATTGGGGTGTGGATTTTAAATTGTTGTTTTATTCCCCTCCCCCCACAGACAAAAATTGTACATGTGGACACTAGTTAGGACTTCATGGTGGATATAGTAAGAATGGTAAGTAAGAATGTGTTGTTTTGCTGTAAGGAATATTGTGGTAAATTAGTGTCAGTGATTGTGGCTAGCTAAGTTTAATTATCTCCCCTTTTCCTATTTCCCTGATAGCTATAATCTCCAACTATTCAAATGTAATGTCAAGTGACATCTCCAGATGCCTTGATCTATCCCCTATCTTTCTCTTCATCCTTTCCTCTATCACTCCTATTCGCTCTTGCTCCAACTCTCTGTAACCCCTTGCGTGCTAGTGGCTTCCCGCCCTGCTTGAAGAAAAAAAAAGACAGAAGAAAACCAGCCTTTCCCCATCCCCCTTTTGGCCTTGTGCCACATTTTTGTATTTTATTACAAAAAAAATATCACTCTTCGTCAAGGTACCTAGACCTTTTGAATTTAATTGAAGAATTAGACTGGCGTCAAAATCTTAGTGGCTTTACTGCCTTGCATGGGGTGATACTGATTTTTAAAAATATATAATATGCCATGCATATATGTTTTGTCTGTAACTTGTTGGTGTAGTAGAGTTATGCCCCTTGAGATGGTGATGTAAAGGGACAGCTTGGTTATGACAATGGTGGACTGTTCCAAGATATTTATGAAGCTGTGAGATGTAAATGGCAGAAGATGTTAATAGAAATTCAACAAAAATATCTCTAAAGATTCACATAGGAAAACCTGGTAAGCTTGGATCTTTGTGCCCACAAAAAGATGCAGTGTCAAAGGGACGGTTTTTCCATTGACACCACTATTATTTTAACTACCTCCACTCCTCAGCAATGTTTAATTTAAAAAGTGATGATTAGAATTATAATAAAAACCTAAATATATGAAAGTGAATTTACACATTTTCTTTGTTCTTGAGAATTGATAACAAAAATATTAAACACTAAATTATTTATTAGATTGTTTATTTACACTATTTATTATATTGTTTATTTACACTGTTTATTTATTAGATTGTTTATTTACACTATTTATTATATTGTTTATCAACAAAACATCAGCTAATTATCAATTGATTCAAATTTAAAAAATGGTAAATAAGGATTTCCTTATAGTTGGTTCACATAGTAAATGTTTAAAAATTTGTGAATAACAAATTGTTTTCATATTTATTTATTTATAAATTGGTAAATGATAAATATTGCATTGCATTAGTTTTAATTGTATTAGTTTTTAGAATGTAAATATGGAATTATTCTTGTAAATAAACTATCTAATAGGTGTTTAATATTTTTGTTGTAAATTTTCAAGAAAAAAAAAGTATAAATTCACCACTTTCATCATATGTTTAGGTTTTATTACAATTCTAATCATTGCATTTTAAAAGGAGTGAAGGTAGTTAAAATAATAGTGGTGTCAAGGGAAAAATGTCCTTTTAACACTCCATTTTTTTTTTTTATTTGTTTCAGGCACAAAGATCCAAGTTTGCCAAAAATGTAATACAGTAAAGAATTAAGATATCTATTTCATATATGCCATCATTTTTGAGAGCATAAGTAAATTCATTTAAAAGTCTATTTATGTTTCTTTATATTGCTATTCCCCTTTTATAGGAAATTGTTAATTTCCCTACCTAATGAATTTATCAAAGAACTAATAACTTTATTAAAGGCCTTGAATTAATCATGGCTGGAGAATTTTTTGTCTGTAACCATCTAGATAAAAAATGATTAATCCCTAGAAAAGGTCATTTGACTAGGACGAATGGAATTGTTTCCATATTCAGCAGGCATCAAAATGAGACTGTTTCTATTTACTGTAGCAGGAATTCAGTTTTAAATATACTATTCTAAGCTGGTCTACATATCTGGGCACATTATTTGACCTCTTTAAAGAAAGCCGTGGTGTGTGAAACCACTCCTATCCAACCAAACTCTCACCATTCCTATCCAGCCATGATAGCCTAGTTTAGGCCAATGTTTTCAGTCTCTCATTTATATTCACACATTGTACAAATCTTTTGACGTTATTATATTTGAAGGCCAAAAATCTGTTCAGTTTAAGTAAAAATACAAAACAATTTTAAAATTTTGGGCATTGACTTTGTTAAAGAACATTTTTACTATTTAATTACACTATCACCAGTTAAGCTTATGGCTATATCATGTTAAAACACTGGGTCTTGTATGATCACTGAAGTTAAGCAACATTGAGCCTAGTCAGTACCTAGATGGGTGACTGTGTAGGAATACCAGGTGCTGTAAGCTTGTGTGGGTGGTGTAATGGATAATGACTTGGAATTGAATTGTTAATCAGAGAGCCAAGTTCCAATTCCTGTCAGCTTCATTATATTCACTTACATGCAAATACCCTTGGGAAAGGTATGAATCCACTTCTTCACCCCCAATTATGGGTTAAATAGTAAGACTTTTATCAATAAATCATTATCTCAAAAAAAATTCTTTCAATCTAAAAATATTTTCTGGCTTTAAATAACCTGCAAAGGGTTGATAAGCTGTATAAAACAAATCAATCAATCAATCATATCTTCTGTTAAATTTCTGGTAAGCAGAAGATTCTATCCTTCCAGGACCTTTTATCTTGGAAGAGGCTATTTTGCTTGTCTCGGTAAAATAGACCCCCAATGCCATTTTGCTGGTAAATATTTTTGTCGTTATTGAAGGCTGGTAATGTTAAACATAATAACACAGGATTTTATTTATTTTCATAAGATAAAAATATTTGTGTGTGTTTGCGTGTACATATGTAATTATGTATGTATGTATGTACTGTTTGTTTGTTTGTGTGTGTGTGTGTGTGTGTGTGTATATATATATACATATATATATATATATATATATATATATATATATATATATAGGGGCACTCTGATTTATGCTTCTGAGCTGTTATTTATTAAGAGCTACAAAAGACAGGAAATTGTGGAGAGCCATGATTGCCTATGTTCTGAGGGGGACAGTGTACATAAAGAAGAAGAATGTGTAACTCACACTCACCTTGGTCTGTCCCTTTTGATAACAACCATGCATCGTATGTTTAGTCTTACCCCCTTCCCCTTACTTTCATCAATTAGTGTGATGCTGATTGTTAAATTTGTTTAGGTTTCATGCTTATTAGTTGTTGGGGGAAACCTATTGTTAGAAGATCCAGTTATTAGAGGTTAAAAGAAAAACTGGATTAATTTCACCCTAATGGCTTGTATTGGTGCAAAAGATGGTGGGTATAAGAAGAAATGAACAACTTTGGAGTTAACGCAAAAAGTGGAAATTTTAAACAGACTAGACGCTGGTGAAAGTTCATTGTAACTAATGGCTGAGTTCAACATAGTTCAACATTGTATTATATAAAATCTTCCAAAGAAACTATTCTTCAGTGCTCACACTGTCACAATGAACAAGAAATAAAAAAACATGATTGTGATGAAACCTGGACTGAAATTGAAAATCTATTGAAAAGGTTGTCAGTTTTATGGAAAGAAATCCAGCATTCAGCTATGACGATTGCAATAACACATGTAGATTTTAAAATTGTCTTTCGTTTAAAAAATTTCAAGAACAAAAGCAAAATGAAATATGGAAAAAGTTGAGAATGACATTAGAGGGGAAAGAATCATCTTGCAACAGTGATTAAAAAAAATCCTTGTTACATTATATGTTTTGCATACGTGGCATACTTAATTTAGTGAATTTTCATTAACATTACATAATTTATTTCTTTTTCCTTAAAATCAATTCCGTTATATTTCATTCGCCATTAGTTTATTTTGTTTACTATAAAACATTGAAAATAAATGTTGAGCCTGATTTCAGTTCTTTTATTTTAATCTAAATATAAGCCCTCATACCCCTTTTACAATATCTTTGTTATTGTCATTATTCATATGTGTCAAGGTTCACTTTACCATGCTGAAACAAATGAAATGCATAATTAAGAAGTGGTTACTTTTTAATATTTTTGTCAAGTTAAAAATTTGTTGTCATTATTCTTATTCATCAGGGTTTATTTTCAACGACACAACATATTAGGGTAGAATTTGGAAAAGAAATTATAAAATCAATTTTTTTTCTTTTTAACCAATTCTCCCCAAGCAAGACGATAATGCCACTAAAATGGAAAGAGACCACTGGGATGAAAGATAAAGAAAAAGACTTTAGAATGAACCGAAAACCCATTCCTGAACAAGAAACAAAGGCTTAACCTCTACATCTTATCAAAAGATCAGGAAAGAATGTGAACTGGCCTCAAACTTAATTAGGTACCTCTACGAGATTGCTAAAAAAATCAGCATACCGTAATGAAAACATGCTCCAGACATAATAAAAACATAGTTTTATTGTCAAAATCGTTATGTTATCATTAAGAGGAAGGATCAAAGTATTTTTTGATTATTTAAGTAAATTTTTTACTTCTTTTTATAACATTCGAAATTTTGATTAAAAATCTTGTTTTTCTTGTGTCAGCGGTTGTACTAAACTTTTAGCATAGCAAATTTTAACCTTTTTGTGGTGACAGACATATTAATTTGGAAATTCTTGCATATATCAAATAACTGGTGGATTTTAATGAAATTTTCAGGACTTATTCACAAACAAATAAAATTATTTTAAAAAAAATTTTTATTAGAAAATCTTGGTAAAAATATTTTTTATTTTATATGTGTTTCTTCCCCTTACTTAGTTTTATGAAAGCTTGAAAAATTCATCGAGATAAAGCAGAATTTTTTGAAGAATTTAAATCACTGATTTTTTTTTTTTTTTTTTTTTTTTTTTTAAATCGGACCTGGTCTTACTGAAAATTTTTTCTGAATCAAAAAATAAAAATGCAATAAAACTATAAAACATTATTTAATTAGAGAAGCTTTTAAATTGCTTTTATGAATAATGTATATTAAAGACTATTGTGTGAAGAAAAAAATTTTTTCAATGAAAAATGAATTTTTATAAGAATTTTTTTCATTTTCTACAATTTAAAATTGAATAATTTATAAAGTTTTTGAGTCTTTTAAAGTTTAATTTTGATAATTCTTAGGGAATATTGTTATTAAGTAAAACTATATTTACTAATCATATATTTTAAAGCTTATTACAATCTGAAGACTGTCTATTTTTTAAGAAAATTTGATTTCTTTTTATATATGTATATAGATGCAGAATTTCTGAAGTATGGATGTACAAACTGATAAATCTATTCTTAAAAGGTCACGTGTAATGGGGAAAAAAAACTAATGAAATTTATCATCTGCTACACCATACTTAACTATGAACATGTTTGGCAGTCAATCCGCCATCAATAAATTGATTAACATGTCAGAAAAACAAGACCCCTTGGTTAGGAAATGCTTGTATACAACATTTTATGCTATAAGTAAGTAATATTTGTTTCAAATCAGATTAACTTAACTTTAAATTTGCTAATTTTCCTCAAATAATGTTTCAGAAATATTTTATTTTTGCAAGATTTTTAAAACTGAAAATTAAGTTTTGTTTACAAATGTCTAAAAAATGCTGATTTTACTGAAAAAAAAATGCATGTCTATTCCAATCAGTATAATTTCTGTTTGAAATAAACTGAAGTATTTTGCTTACCAGGTATAGTAAATTTAATCCTTTAGCTTTCATTTAAAGCTAAATTGAAAGCTTCGGGAAAGCTTTTTCATTTTTAAAAATTCATTTTAAACCTTATAGCAAATTTGTGGAGGTATGTAAACTTAATTCTTTGTTCAAATTGACAAGTGTTCTTCAAGCAGCTAACATAAACAGAATCTGAGGAGAAATTGAAAGAGCTTATATTCAGAGCCATGGTTGAGTTTATTTTATTTGGCAGGTGTGATAAGCCACCTGCTGCTAATTAGAACCGGAGCTGTGGTGGTTGTTGGGTGGAACAGCCACTATCAGCAAGGATTGGTTAACTTCTTATACCATTATTGATATATAGGTTTAGCACAGATCATACATCTTGGAGGAAAAACCTGCACTCTCTCAAATAGCTTTTTTGAAGCGCATTAATACTTATCTGGACATTAATAATAAAATAAATTACAGTATGACACCTAACAGTCGCAAACAGTAATTGTTATTATAAAAGATATTTCTTCGTAACAGGAAAGAAGTGGAATCTCCTTTCCCCATAAAGAACAGAAACATTAAGTTCAAACCATCCCTTGAGTCCAATAAATATATAAGTATGTATACCATATTTGAAGGCGCCAAATAAAACTGTTTGACCACATATAGTGAACTAATAAACTCTTACTATTTATATATTGATCGAAGAGTGAAGTTCAAATTCAGTTTGAGATTGTTACATTTGCTTATTTATGCGCAAATATTCTTCGAAAAGGTATGAATCCATCTCCCCCCAGCTATGGGTTAAATATTTGGGCTTGTCTCTGGAAAATCATTGTTATTCTCAAAAAATTGCTAATGCAATATTCACTTAAATAGAAAATATTCATAGAATCCTAAATATGTTTTGGCTTTAAATATCTCACAAGAGGTTGGTTAACAGTAGAAAACAAATCAGCAAACTTAGATCTTCATGCCCACAAAAAATGGAATATCAAGAGGATGGTTTTCCCCTTGACGCTGCTATTATTTTAACTACCTTCACTCCTCAGCAATGTTTATTGTTTTAAAGAGATGATTACAATTGTAATAAAACCTAAGCATATGATGAAAGCGAATTTATACATTTTTTTTTGTTCTTAAGAATTTACAACAAAATTATTAAACTCTATTTATTTATTAGATTATTTACAAGAATAATTTTATATTTACATTCTAAAAACTAATACAATTGTATTAAAACTAATGCAATGTAATATTTATCATTTACCAATTTATAAAGAAAGAAATATGAAAATTTTTTCTTCATAAATTTATAAACATTTACTAAATTATTTACTATATTTTCTGATTATACATTATTTTTATAGATACAATTTATTTAAGTAAATGCTCTGTTTTTTAATTAAACAGTATTAATTATATTTACTGGCTTGAATTATTAAAATATGTGAACCAAGTATAAGGAAATCTTTATTATTTAGCATTTTTAAAGTTTGAATCAATAGGCTAAGTTGAGTCTTGATTAGTTGCCGTTTTCTGGGGGAACTTATATAAAGCATGTCCTAAAGCTAGTAGCAAATTTTATTCTGGTTGCGGGCCGAATACTGATCATATTCGGTTGGGTCGCCGATCGAAGAAGTCTGTTGTTTATTTACACCTGAAACGTCTAGTCACATGGGAGCAGCAACACTGACGACGCACCAGATTCGGCACTTAAAGGTGTATTTTTATAATAGGCAATTAGCTAACCATTCCAATAAACAATATAATAAATAAATAGTATAAGTAAAAAATCTAAGACAAATAGTATTTATTATTTTTGTTGTCAATTCTCAAGAGCAAAAAAAAAAATGTATAAATTTACTTTCATATTTTAGGTTTTATTGCAATTTTAATCATTGCTTTTTAAAAGAATAAACATTTGCCAAAGAGTGAAGGTAGTTAAAATAATAGCATTTTTTGACAGGCATGAAGATTCATGTTTGCCAACAATCAATTCCTGACTGAGCATATTCCCAATTTGTGCTTTCTATCTGAGCATCTACAAGTTATAAATGTTTATAATTGGATAGATATGACTTTTCCAGAATGTCCATATTCTGAATTAAGCCAGAACATTTTCTTTATACTCTTTGGAAGTGCTTTTATTACTTGCAGCTAATAGATATTAGGTTGGTGCAAAAATAATGTCGTTTTTTGACGTTCAACTTCAAAAGATCATAACTCCTTTCATAATAAACTTTATTAATCAAAATAAGAACCATTACAATCGACACATTTTTGCCAACGAGAAACAAGTTTATTTATCCCATTAGCATAGAAATCTGGAGTTCTGGAAGCAATGAAGTCATTGAAGGCCGATTCGGCATCATCTCGGCTTTTGAAGCATTTTTCGTGCAGGAAGTTGTCCAGATGCTTGAAAAAGTGATAATCGGTGGGCGAGAGGTCCGGTGAATATGGCAGATGAGGCAGAGTCTTGTAGCCCAATTCATTCAGCTTCTGCAGGGTCAGTTGAGCAACATGCGGGCGAGCGTTGTCATGGAGGAGAATTGGTCCCTTCATATTGACCAATCTTGGGCGCATACGTTGGAGCTTCTGGTGCATTTCGTCAATTTGTTGGCAGTACTTCTCCGCCGTAATCATTTCGGCTGGATTCAAGAAGCTGTGATGGATGAGACCGGCCGCAGACCACCAAACAGTCACCATAACCTTTTTTTGGTGCAATTTCGGCTTTGGGAAGTGTTGTGGAGCTTCTCCGGCATCCAACCACTGTGCCAAACGTCGGCGGTTGTCGTAGAGGATCCACTTCTCATCACACGTCACAATCCACTTGAGTAATGGGTCGTTTTTGTTGCGCAGAAGGAGCGTAGAAGACACCTTAAAACGACGATTTTTTTTATTATTGTTCAATTCATGCGGCACCCATTTATCCAACTTTTTTGACTTCCCTATTTGCTTTAAATGGCGAACGACTGTTGAGTGGTCGACCTCGAGTTCAACAGCAACTTCTCGTGTGGTTTTGCGAGGATCGGCTTCAATTAAGGCTTTCAAATGTTCGTTATCAACCGCAGTCGGCCGGCCGCGACCGTCTTCATCTTCGAGGCTCTCGTCACCATTGCGAAATTTCTTGAACCACCATTGTGCCACACATTTGTTAGTGGTTCCTGGGCCAACCAATCATTGATATCACAAGCTGTCTCGGCAACTTTTCAGCCTAGTTTGAACTGGAACAAGAAAATCGTGCGGATTTGAATTTTGTCCATGCTGTCGAAAAGCCTGTAAAAAAAATGAATGAAGAGATTGAGAACGGTAATGAATAACACAATTCGATAGAGAGAAAAACGCGCTTCAAAATGATATATAACATGGCTATATATATCAATGAATTAATTCAGAAATCATATATAAAAGTAACATGTGAGAAAACGACATTATTTTTGCACCAACCTAATATAAGTACAGTCAATGACAAAATTATTTGTACACCCATCAATCTTGAATATTTTTATCTATTTCTCAGAATCTAATGCCTATATGATGCCAGCTTTTTTATATATTAATAAGCACAAAAAAAAGAAAATAAAACTCAATTTTCAGGACTATAGATTAAATATAA
>OZ038493.1:15369277-15464277 GCA_964036315.1 Acanthosepion esculentum
TTTCCATCACTACACAGGAATTACCATGTTTCAAAAACGGAAGCTAAAACCTCAAATTCAATTATAGAATTAAATTAAAGCCCCTAGTTCTGTTTCATTTTCAAGCAAATTTTGAGTTTTATAAGCACATACATTCATAATATTAGTTTCTAAAGATATGGAGAAATCCAATCATTTTAACAAGGAGCAGTAGGGTATTCCTTTTCACTGACAACTAGTGTATCAAAATATGAGTTACTTTTGAAAAGAGGTTAAGAGGTTAAGTCAATATAGGGTAGGGGTGCCTTTTCCAATGAATGATGACATCCATTTAACGTATGTTGTCTGGTCTTTTTCAATGACAAAAAGTTTTTGAGCACTTTTGTTTCGCCGTTAAATATGTACTTGTATACATAAAGATTTTTTCTAAAAGGGTTGTTTGTATATGAATACGTCGTATTGAACTACAATTTTAAAGATTTATAGTCTATTAGTAATTAAAATTAAGAATAATATACCACCCTTTGTTAAAATGATTTTTTGAAACATGGTAATTCCTGTGTAGCGATGGAACCATATTTTTAAATTAGTAAATTTATAATATATATCCAACATATAAATAGAAATAAAACTAAATATTATAATTCCAGCACTTGAAAGTTGCTTTGACATGAAACTCGGAATCGTGCAATTAATGTAAGATATAATGTATACTGCTTAATATATATTAAATGGTTCTGTTACTTTACACTGAGCACTGTTTTTTTTTTTTTACACTATAGAGTATTATGTATGTATTTGTACACGATTGCTCACTTATATACCTACCTATATTTACCTATTCAGTTATATATATATATATATGAATTTATTTTAAATCATTTCACTTCAAGTAAGGCAATAAAGTCACTAAGGCACAAACAGTTACTGACTGTTAGAGAATATGAGACAAAACAAAACTATTAAGGAGGGAGAACAATAACAGAACAGGAATCAAAAAGATAACAATTAACATTGCATTTAAATTTTTGAAGATCAAAGTTGACTGGAGAGCAGGAAGCTGGAAGAGAAATGTGATAGAAGAAATTATTATTATTATTATTATTATGTGAAATTCCAAGTGTAAATGAAGAAAAAAATACATCTCTGCTAAATTTACAAGTGTTGAATTTAGAGTTGTACTTCTCCTAGACTGGTTGTCAACCAAAGGAAGAGAGCCCAGTCTGTATATATGTCAGCCCTGTAGACTTATTAGATAAGTTGAAAAATGAAGCCTACAAGACAAGAAAACTAAAAGACAAAAAAGGACATCAACTAGTGCACCTACTCTGTCCCTTGCTTAAAAAAAACAAACAATATAATTGCACAAATATAGATTTGTTCAGCAGTTTCAGAATATAATTAGTCAAGGATCCATAATTAGTAAGAATCTGTTCACTATACACACCCAAAGAATTTTATGTGGATCCCTTAAATTTGGTAGAAATACTTATTGGATACAAGGGAAGATTTTAAAATAAAATATTTTTCTTTCTCTTGAGGCAAGATCTTCCCTCTTCTCTTATGTAGAAATATATTTTATAATAAATATCTTATATTTTATAATTACAATTACCAATCAATACTAGAAAGAGCGATAATAGTTATTGAACATGAGAAACCTGTTTTTCTAAAAAAATGTGTTTTAATAGAAAGATTTTTATAAATTTCAACCCAAAACAGTACTGGCTTCTCAGTCAATGAATGCAAAATGTTTCCTTGTAGGGAAATGGCTAATATTATCATTACCATTTGTAACAATTCAGTGTAAGACTGTAACTTATTTTATCAGTAATGCCAACACAATTATGTAATAAAGAAAAATATAGAATTAAATAATGAATAATAAAAGAAAATCTGTACACAAAGTAAATAATTTCTGTTATTAGACATGTTTGGTTTCATAAACTATAGTCTCAAGTAAATAAATGATAGCCTCAAGTAAAAAATATTTTCTGTATACATCACTTTTTCAGTTGTTCACAGATCCAATTTAGTTATAGCAAAAACTTGTGAGCACTAAAATAATGTATCTGCAGAATAAAGTCTAAAAGGTGAACTTTATTTTTTTTCTTTCATATCAAAACAAATGGTGAAAAGGCTGAAGTTCATTGTTGTAGCACATATTGTGTTCAGCCCTGGCTTAATTAGACTTCTGTTTTTTTCTTGAAATTGAAATAGAGGTTGAAAGGTTATCATTTTTTTTAATCTTATGTTGAAGTTGTTGTGCATAATTAAAGCAAAAGTAAATTTGCTTCACTTTAGTGCCAGTTTCATTATTTTAACTGTTCTAAAACTTGTTTTATAGAATTGGGCACATTATCAATCAACCTTCATCATTTTGAAAATAAATAAATTTACTTAATTTTGATACCTGATTCATTACAATTCATTCATTCATTTATTCACTGAGCTGTGTACATAACTCTCCTCCATCTCACAATTATGGTTCATGATGACATTCAAGGTAGAATAGTGCAATGGTTTGACAGTTCCTTTTGTACTGTAGATGTGGAGGTTACCAGGTCTCACCTCTCAGAAGTTAATGAGGCAAGACCTACAAGGCAGCAGGGAATTTGAGTTAAGAGTTTTCCTTCTCCTAGACTGGCAATAGTATATGGAGGCTGTGAGCTGCCTAGTCTACCTGCTGCTCCATCTCTAGCCATACCAACAAGATCCAAAGAAATACAGGGCATTACATCTGGGAACAGCTTGGATGCAGGAGTTGCCTGAACATTCTTGGTGAAAGTTCATTGAAATACAATATCTGGACTAAAACTTGTTTTATGGTATTGGAGAGTTTGCTTATTAATCAATCCTCATAATTTTGAAGAGAAATAAATTTACTTAATTTTGATACCAGTTTCATTATAATATCTGGTCTAAAACCTGTTTTATAAGGTTGGAGACGTTGTTCATCAATCAACCCCCACTTAATAATAATAATAAAAAAAATAGAGATATTAACAATGAGAATTTCTTTCTGGTTACACCTTTTGCTAAGGACTTAAATTCTCTCATATTGTTTGTGGCTAATATGTTTTACTGTTAGTCACAGAAGAGATTCTTTATTTCTTGAAGGACATTATGAACTTTTCCTTCTCTGTTAGATATTATTCAAATTGGTCTGCTTTATAAATTATAACTAATTTTAGTCTGCAAATTTTTACTATATTTTTTTCATTTGTGAGTTTAGACATAAAATTGCTTAACATTCTAGAGGTGATTTTTTTTTTTTTTGCAAGGTAAAAAATTCTATTCTACCACTGCAAGTGACTCAAATGAATGAAAGCATATTTGAATTTTGCAGTTGTGTTGTCATATCCTGCTATAGCAACAGAAAATTACCATGACTGAAATTAAGTAGTGCAATAGAGGAGCCTTGAAAAACAATGAAGTGAAAAGGAAAGTAGTGAATAATGCAGAGTGCTAAAGGTTAAAATTTTAGCTCATTCTTTTCCAAATATTTCTATATTGTTCTCTCAATATCTCTTCAAAACTTCCAAAATCTTTTTATAAATTTAGTGGCTGAAAACAATCCAGATATTAATTCTATAATTTGTCATATTAATATAAACTGTTGTCTTTATTTGGATTTTTTTATTCTCTTATTTACTGAAGTCTTGTCATCCCTATTTAATTTTTGTAAACTTAGTAGCTTCACTAAAATGCGAATTAAACCTAAGTCTTTTAGTTATACACTATTACTATTGATATCACTTAAGTATCACTTATTTTAGAAATATTACTAACTACTGAAAGGTCCAGTCATTGTGATATGAATCAATTTTCCATTTTCTAGGTAATTTTTATTGTAATAAGCCTTATCAGAATGAAGATGTCACTTCAGGATTTCTTGTTACTAATTGCTCTGACCACTATTCTAACCAAACATGTAAATTCTTGCATTGTGACCAACTGTTGAAATTAAAGACTTTGATCTAGGTCAAGAGTAGTGCAAACAGTGACAGCTGCTCTAAACTAAGGACTATCTGGGAAGACAAGAACATCTGCCTTAAATCAATGAATAGATGTATTGGCCTTTTCAATCTTTCTGTGCACTTGTGAATCTTTTGAAACATTTAACAATAGAATTACAGCAAACAATCCAAGCATTGGAAATAAGATGCTAGAGAACTGGTCTTGGTAGCTCCTATGTAGACCTCATCACAAATGACAGTATTAACCCTAGAACACTAACTATTGGTATATAGTAACCAGCGCAAATTTTCCTATTTTTAATTACAATTTTCAGCACCTGATTTTCTTACCTAAATAATGTTTTTCAGTTCCTATTAATGTTAACTCAAGTACAAAGTTTGAAGTACCTGCATGTAAAATATTTCAAATAAAGATTTATATTTAATAGTTTTTTTGATAGTTTCAAAATCGGGTATGATATACCTATGGTTAGTAGTAGTGTAACTTTAATTGATGGTTAGTGTTCTAGGGTTGAAAGTCATCAGATGAGAAGCAAGACCATTGGAAAACCATATCCACTTTAAAGAAGAGAAAGTTCCAATGGTATGAACACATCATAAGAGCCAACAATCATACTACTGTGATGACCTTAGGCAAAAAAAGAATCAGAGAGAGAGAAAAAAAATGGACTGACAATGTCACTCAATGGATTGGCAGATCATTTACAGAAATACGACATTGGCATACAGCCAAAAGATATGGAGGTGGTTGTTCAGGTGCTCAGCTGTGATGATGATTATTGTTGTATATCATATTTTTGAGATAACTGAGAGGAATAAATAAGGAAGCCAAACTAGTAGGCAAGTAATGAAGAAGGAGCTTTACTGCATGAAGGTACACTTAGCAATTGACCTAATGCTAACTCTGCTAATTTACATAAACAGACGATTCCATTCATTTATGTCCTATATAACAATTATCAAATTGGAGGCAGAAGCTGGAACTCAATCGCAGGCTGTATGGAGTGAACTCTTTGGTGCATGTGATCCCTTTGCAACTTACAGGCGGAGCATATGCAGTTTACCAACAACTGGATGACGAAGCGAAATCTGACATTGACCAGATAAAGACTACCTTAGTGACAACCTTTGCTACAGATTTGTTTATGGCACATGAACAGCTCACTGAGCGGCAGCTGTGGTGCAGTGAATCCATGGATGTATACCTGGCTGAATTGAAGAAACTCAAGTTCTTGATGGGTGGGATGAGTGACCATATGCTGGCTTGCGCATTTGTGCACAGGTTGCTAGGCAATGTATAGGATGGATGCGCTGTTGACCAGTTGCTTGCCCGAGCCCAGGCAATTATGCGACAAGGAGATGGAGGAAGTCATGGTGGAAGCAGCAACCCGGCCAATGCAATGTATGGATATTCATGTCAGAAAGTGCTTTAGGTGCAATGATATTAACCACATGGTGAAAGATTGTTGGAGCCGATAACATGATGGGATGAAAGCGAGAACAACACAATACGCTGTTACCATTGCCATGCTGTGGACGACATGTCTTGAAACTGTCCAAGAAGACGAGAGTAGAGATATGTCATTGCCAGTATTCTCTCCAGCCCAGCATTACCTGTGATCGGGGTCCAGGTTGATAGCAGAACCGTCATTGCACTGGTCGATACTGGTTGTTCACTGTCTATAGCCAGCAGAGAGATATGCCAGTTGTGGATGAAAAGGCCTGTATGTGCAACAATGATAGATGGGAAAACCAGAGCCTGTTGTGGGATCGGAATCGTGGAAGTCCTGTCAAGATTGACGTACTGGTGGTGTGAGAAAAGCTACTTGGTTTCAACCTTCTGATCGGGATGAATGCAATCAAAGAACTGGAAAAAAAAACATCCCTGCGTGCGGCTCTCACCAAACCAGAATTTAGCGTTGAGTTCAATCAAAAAGGAAGCATGGAAGGTCACTGGGATCTACATGTTGGTGCTGTGATCAGGAGATCAGGAGGGAGCGTAACAGAGAATCATGTCAGCTCGGTAAAAAACTCTGGGTTGGTTGTATGTGGTGCTGTAAGCACCAGAAGTTGCATCCCCTTCCACAATGGACTGTTGGGAGTAGACCTTCTACTTAGAGTAGGTGGTGCTGACTATTTGCATATGAACAATACTGGGCAGGTATTAGCTAATAATCAGCATAGATCTGGGACTGGGAGAGCTATATAACACCAGTGTTTTTCTCAGTCGAGAGAAATGCACTTGACATACGGACATGCAGAAACCAGACAAGACGAACACATGTTCAGTACTCTTTTCTTTGTTTCCAACAAAATTTTCCTGCCTCTTAATACTCTGCTTAGCTTTTGGAATGCATCTTTAGAGTATCAGTGGTTCTTAAATTCTTCTTTCTCAGTACCCCTTTTTAAGACTAGAAGCCTCTCATGTTAGAATTGCATTATAAATGGAGCAGAATTAATGTCACATATTTAGAAGTAGGTTGTGATAGAAACAGCTGAGCAGCAGTCTCCATGCCAGACTATTTAAAACTTCTGAATATGAGAGAAAAGCGCCATCCACACATCACAATATGCTATTAACTAAACTCATGCAGCAAGTTTATATCGTCTTTCAACAAATGTCAATTGTCTTACAGGAGATGAATCTGGTTTTTCATTCTTATACTTTAAAGAAGTGCAAATAGATTTACATAAAGGAGAGGAGCACATTATTATACTTCAAGTAGCAATAGCGACAAAACACAAACTAAACAATGGATTAAACAGCAGAGTAGACTGAGCACTCTAGCCTTGGTTGGGCAACTAGTCTTCAAGTAGCAATAGTGACATGATGCATAAATAATATCACTCATAGCTAAGCAATAAATTAAACAGCAGAGTAGACTGGGATCTTTAGCCTTGGTTGGGTAACTAGTCTTCAAGTAGCAATGGTGATATAACACAAATTGTTTTAAGAAGCACTTCACCGCTTAAATATAGAAATGAAAATAAATAATATTACTCATATGTGTGAAGTCATATGTGATACCCTGCCCTTATCATCCTCCAACTATGGGAGGTAACACATTTTGGTGGTTAAGGCAGTACTGCTACCACCAGCAGCTTTTGCCACCAGACAAGGTGTTGATTTTTGTGTAGACATGTCAGTCTCTTGTGACGAAAGCAATGAAAACTACTTAACTGTCTGTTACAAGATCAGTCACAGCAACTCACAGTTTACAAATAATAAAGAAAAGGAAGCCGTGGAGAGTAATATCCTAAAGGAACATGGTAGTTAGAGGAGAGGAGGATACTTATAAAATATGTTGCAACCAACCAATATATGCTATTGACAAAAACCTGAATTCCTGCACAAATCAAATTGCCATCCAACTGATATAGATCCACAACTGGATAATTGTTATATAGGACATAAATGAATGGCGATATTAGAAGTATAGATCCGAAGCAGACTTTTGAAGGAATGGGGAACCCAATCCTAAACAGAAAACAAGGGATAAACCTCTACTCCTGTTCAAAAAACTGGCGTACAGTAAGAACCAGATGATAGGCAAACAAGGTACAAAATATTGCTTTCCTGGAGGTTAGCATCAGCCATGATGATGGCATGCAGGAAAAGGTTCTCTGAAGATTAAGTGAAAGCAGTTTTACTTAATCAAAAAAAAAAAAAAAATTAGTTATCAAATCATTCATTGATACATATTCTATTTGGTTCTTAAAACTTTTAACTTTAACTCCTGCCATAGAAAATTTGTACAAGAAAATTAAAAAGTAATTATACTTTGACTAGATTATGCATACTGTCAGAATATAACTGATGAATTTAATCTTCCATTAGAACTATGGAGCATTATCACAGCATTAATATTGTTGGGTGTGTATTGTGGTGTGATGGTTATCAGCTTAGACTGAGAAATTGGGGAGCTGAGTTTGAATTCGTTACATTCCCTTATGCACAAATACCCTTGGGGAAATTATGAATCCATCTCTTCAACCCCCAACTAATGAGGTGTCCTGGGTATGACGATAAACTGCATCCAGCAGCAAGGCCTCTGATCAGGAGGTTTTGAGGAGCGTGGAACTGCCTCTTAGTTACTGTTGTTCCTGGGTCCACCCTGACTTGGGGTGGTAGCACCCGTTAGCGTCCCAGCTATGGGTAAATAGCTTACCCCCTCCCTTGATCTGGAGTAAGAATACTAGGAAGGTGTAAGAATGTTTTTTTTGTAATAATAATACCCGATTTAAAAAAACTAGAATTTCCCCTAAATGGGGCCACCCATTTGCCATGGGTGGTGACCTGTGATGCCTGGTGACAGTCCTGGTGACTGAGCGTCTCCTGATCTGGTATAAAATGACCAGGAATTTCCACAATACGTCACTTCAGTCAATACCTGGGATAGACGGGCGGATGGAATAGCCCAATCCATTCCAATTGGCTAGTCACATTGTAGCAAGGGTTAGTTGGGATGATAGATAATGGGTCCAACAGGGCCACGAAACCTTACATCATACTATACTTAGGTAGATATGGTGGGGGAGTGCAGGTACTCGTATCCACTCTCATCAAAACTAAACTGTCTGTGTAGTCTTGGTGGATTAGGGTGAATGGGATTAGTCCCCCCCTGATAGGGTCTGTTAAGAAGGAACTCCAAGGTGGGTGGGGAGCACAGATAACAAATACAAAAATTAAAATTATATGGCTATCTCTTATAAGCAAACCAAGAGACAATATGAGACTTCTGAAAGCGAAAATGAAATAGAAAAATATTAATTTCCAACTTTCATTGTTATAGAGTCAGTAGAGGGTGAAAAATCAAAAGTGTCTCCTTTCGTCTTGCAAAGGTTGATATATCAAAAGTGTCTCCTTTCGTCTTGCAAAGGTTGATATATCAAAAGTGTCTCCTTTCGGCTTGCAGAGGTTGATATATCAAAAGTGTCTCCTTTCGGCTTGCAGAGGTTGATATATCAAAAGTGTCTCCTTTCGGCTTGCAGAGGTTGATATATCAAAAGTGTCTCCTTTCGGCTTGCAGAGGTTGATATATCAAAAGTGTCTCCTTTCGGCTTGCAGAGGTTGATATATCAAAAGTGTCTCCTTTCGGCTTGCAGAGGTTGATATATCAAAAGTGTCTCCTTTCGGCTTGCAGAGGTTGATATATCAAAAGTGTCTCCTTTCGGCTTGCAGAGGTTGATATATCAAAAGTGTCTCCTTTCGGCTTGCAGAGGTTGATATATCAAAAGTGTCTCCTTTCGGCTTGCAGAGGTTGATATATCAAAAGTGTCTCCTTTCGTCTTGCAAAGGGTTATTTCAGACATGCTCAAACCACAATCTGTTAAAAAAATAAAGAATAATAATACTCTATTAATTCAAGTAATATCCTAAAAAGATGCAGAGAAATTGCTAAAAATCAAGCAAATTGACAATAATAAAGTCAAGGCCTACCCCCATCAATTTCTTAATTCATCAAAAGGAGTAATAAAATGCCCAGAACTGTCACTTTGTTCATCAGAAGAAATTGAAAATGACGACACCCTAAAAAAGCAAGGAGTAACAGATGTTAAAAGAATGCAAGTAAAAAGACATGTGACAGTAATAAACACCAACACATACATTTTGACATTCGAAAAACCAACTCTACCAAAAGAAATAAAGATAGGTTACACAATAGCCAAGGTAGAGCCATACATTCCTAATCTCTGTAGATGTCATAAATATAAAAAATTTGGTCATCTTCAAAATGTTTGTACGAGAACATCAGTCTGTTGAAGATGTGGGAAACTGGAAACTGAGCATGATGAATCACCTTGTGAAAGACCTCCTTTATATCTAAAAACAAAATGCTAATAGTCTGAAAAATATAGAAATGATGGACACGTCACCCATATAAAAAAAAAAATTGGACATATAAAAATTCATAATTCATAATACATAATCAAGATGCGAAACCTTATTCAATGGAATTGTAACTGAGGTCAAAACACTATGAAAGTGTAAAAATAGGTTTTAATTCCAGAAATACTTTATAAAAAATTAATACCAACAATATATTTTTGAAAGCCAAATGTTGCCAGCAATACATTTTTGAAAGGCAAATGTTGCCAGCAATACATTTTTGAAAGCCAAATGTTGCCAGCAATGCATTTTAGAAAGCCAAATGTTGCCAGCAATACATTTTTGAAAGCCAAATGTTGCCAGCAATACATTTTAGAAAGCCAAATGTTGCCAGCAATGCATTTTAGAAAGCCAAATGTTGCCAGCAATGCATTTTTGAAAGGCAAATGTTGCCAGCAATACATTTTAGAAAGCCAAATGTTGCCAGCAATACATTTTTGAAAGCCAAATGTTGCCAGCAATACATTTTAGAAAGCCAAATGTTGCCAGCAATACATTTTAGAAAGCCAAATGTTGCCAGCAATACATTTTTGAAAGCCAAATGTTGCCAGCAATACATTTTTGAAAGGCAAATGTTGCCAGCAATACATTTTTGAAAGCCAAATGTTGCCAGCAATACATTTTTGAAAGCCAAATGTTGCCAGCAATGCATTTTAGAAAGCCAAATGTTGCCAGCAATACATTTTAGAAAGCCAAATGTTGCCAGCAATGCATTTTAGAAAGCCAAATGTTGCCAGCAATGCATTTTAGAAAGCCAAATGTTGCCAGCAATACATTTTTGAAAGGCAAATGTTGCCAGCAATACATTTTAGAAAGCCAAATGTTGCCAGCAATGCATTTTAGAAAGCCAAATGTTGCCAGCAATACATTTTAGAAAGCCAAATGTTGCCAGCAATACATTTTAGAAAGCCAAATGTTGCCAGCAATACATTTTTGAAAGCCAAATGTTGCCAGCAATGCATTTTAGAAAGCCAAATGTTGCCAGCAATACATTTTTGAAAGGCAAATGTTGCCAGCAATGCATTTTTGAAAACCAAATGTTGCCAGCAATGCATTTTTGAAAAACAAATGTTACCAGCAATATATTTTAGAAAGCCAAATGTTGCCAGCAATACATTTTTGAAAGCCAAATGTTGCCAGCAATACATTTTAGAAAGCCAAATGTTGCCAGCAATACATTTTTGAAAGCCAAATGTTGCCAGCAATACATTTTTGAAAGCCAAATGTTGCCAGCAATACATTTTAGAAAGCCAAATGTTGCCAGCAATACATTTTTGAAAGCCAAATGTTGCCAGCAATGCATTTTAGAAAGCCAAATGTTGCCAGCAATACATTTTTGAAAGGCAAATGTTGCCAGCAATGCATTTTTGAAAACCAAATGTTGCCAGCAATGCATTTTTGAAAAACAAATGTTACCAGCAATATATTTTAGAAAGCCAAATGTTGCCAGCAATACATTTTTGAAAGCCAAATGTTGCCAGCAATACATTTTACAAAGCCAAATGTTGCCAGCAATACATTTTAGAAAGCCAAATGTTGCCAGCAATACATTTTTGAAAGCCAAATGTTGCCAGCAATGCATTTTAGAAAGCCAAATGTTGCCAGCAATACATTTTTGAAAGGCAAATGTTGCCAGCAATGCATTTTTGAAAACCAAATGTTGCCAGCAATGCATTTTTGAAAAACAAATGTTACCAGCAATATATTTTAGAAAGCCAAATGTTGCCAGCAATACATTTTTGAAAGCCAAATGTTGCCAGCAATACATTTTAGAAAGCCAAATGTTGCCAGCAATACATTTTAGAAAGCCAAATGTTGCCAGCAATACATTTTTGAAAGCCAAATGTTGCCAGCAATACATTTTTGAAAGGCAAATGTTGCCAGCAATACATTTTTGAAAGCCAAATGTTGCCAGCAATACATTTTTGAAAGCCAAATGTTGCCAGCAATGCATTTTAGAAAGCCAAATGTTGCCAGCAATACATTTTAGAAAGCCAAATGTTGCCAGCAATGCATTTTAGAAAGCCAAATGTTGCCAGCAATGCATTTTAGAAAGCCAAATGTTGCCAGCAATACATTTTTGAAAGGCAAATGTTGCCAGCAATACATTTTAGAAAGCCAAATGTTGCCAGCAATGCATTTTAGAAAGCCAAATGTTGCCAGCAATACATTTTAGAAAGCCAAATGTTGCCAGCAATACATTTTAGAAAGCCAAATGTTGCCAGCAATACATTTTTGAAAGCCAAATGTTGCCAGCAATGCATTTTAGAAAGCCAAATGTTGCCAGCAATACATTTTTGAAAGGCAAATGTTGCCAGCAATGCATTTTTGAAAACCAAATGTTGCCAGCAATGCATTTTTGAAAAACAAATATTACCAGCAATATATTTTAGAAAAGAAAAAGAAAAATATATATTACCAGCTATACATTTTTTTAAAAAAAAAAAAAGAAAAAATATTACCAGCAATACATATCTGAAAGAAAATGATTACCAGAAATAGAATTTTTTAAGGAAAAATTTTACCAGAAATAGATTTTTTGAAGGAAAAATATTACCAGAAATATATTTTTTGAAGGAAAAATATTACCAGAAATAGATTTAAAAAAAAAATATTACCAACAATAAAAATTTTGTTGGTATTAAATAACCCATTCAGGTTGATATGCCATAAAACAAACTGAACCAAACCCACAGCTATGGATTGAATAGCAAGACAGGCTGGGCTCTATAGCCATGGCAACCAGCCTACTGCAGAAAGAAATGGCAACCTACCGTAGGAAAATATTCTGCCCAGCTAGTCATGAATCGAAAGAGACCTGATCATTCAAGCAAAAAAAGTGAGGCATGATTTTTTTATTAGAAATTTTATTATGACAAAAAGAAAAAAAAAGCATTTCATGATTAAATTTTTCCCTCGTCAAAATATCCTCCTTTAGCCTTGATTACTGCAGCAAAAAATTTTGGCATTCATTACAAAAATTCCTCATAGTATAAGTTTGATAATTGATTCCATTCTTTTTTCAATGACTCTAAGGGGTCCTTTCTTTTTTCTTTTTTTTTTCACTCTTCTTAAGTTCATTCCATTCTAATTCTGGGTATGACGTCAAACTTTTGAACTGTAGTGTATAGTTTTGTGTGATCTTTGTTTTTTTTATAGGATAAATAAGAAAATTACAAAAAAAAAAATGGTTTTATTTTGAAAGTTGAATTAAAAGGCCAATATTAAAAAATGAACTCGTGAGTTTCAAAAATTTAAATCTACAAAAATAGACTTCATTTCATTTTCAGTAAACAACTAAAATTGTTTGTAATTTACGTAAATATGCTAACTAAAACCAGGACCTATTTGTAGTTATTTGGCGGAGATATTCAAAAAGCTAATTCAGTCATGAAAATTACACTTGCCACATATTAAAGTGAAGTACAAACACTAAAATACTAACAAAAGGTTAAGTAATAATTGTAATTGCATTGGTTATATATTTTAGTATAATTAATCTGGAATTTTTATTTATAGGATAAATTCTATTATCACAAGTAAGAAATAATTTTAATTTTTAAATCATTAAAAAGTAAAAAATATCCAAAAGAAAGCCAACACAAAATAAAAAAAAAAGTAATGTTCTTGCTAAGATATTCTAGTGTTCCCTTTGAATCCAGTTCTTTTATTGTCCTCTTTCTTTCACTCTCAGTAACCCCTTGCATCCTAGTGGCTTTTATTGCCTTGCTAGGGGTGAAATAATAAAATAAAAAGGTAACACGTTTATTGTCATTAAGTAATACATGCTGTTATTATAGCAATGGGACCTCTCGTTAGTAATTAGGGTTAATCAAGCTATAAAACTGATACATTCGTACCTTAATTTTATGGACATCCCTTCCCTTAAAGTATATCAGAAGCAGTGGACAAAACTGGAACAGTTGACTCAGTTTATAAGCCCTATGTGTTACAGATGGAGTTGTCGCAGTCTTGGATACAATCCACTGTTTCATAAGCTAACCACTAGTTGGCGGGCTGTCACTTTATTTACATCAGTGTAACCACATGTGTAGCTTATTGTTCCTTGGGTTTTCTCCCCTTTTTATATGCCAGAGTGTGTAAGTGGTTTTATGTTCATCATTTTCTTCTATAACCATGTCATCTGTAGGAAGAGTAGAAAAACAGAAATGGGTGAATTTCACAGTCGCAAAAAATAGTCTATATTTACAGCATACAGGTATTTTATGGTGTCAGATTGGCGAGTTTGTTTAATTAAATGTACAGTACTATATTATTCCTCTTTATTTTGTAATTGTTGATATTAGTCACTACAGACTTGGTGTCGGCAACTATGGACAGTCAGCATTATCAGACTGATGTCTCTCCCTTATGAGGTATTAGTGTATTTTATATTACTGAATAGATATTTATTACAGCTTTTGATTCATATTAATTATTGGACTGATGTTTCTCTCCTTATGACGTATGTGTGTATTTTATACTACTGAATAAATATTTATTACAGCTCAAGGACAATCTTTCTGATGTTTTTTTTTGTTTTTTCCAGACCAGAGGATTACTGAACCTATTTGAGAAAGATGCTGCTTCTCTCAAGAAATACACTGTTGGTTTACATAATTGTTGCCAAAGAATTTTATCTGCCCAGGTTTGTACGCTATTTTAGTCTTATCATTCAATACTCTGATCATTTGTGAATATCTGTGCTGATAATACAACAGTATATAGGTGCACCTCGAGATGACCAGAGATTGGCAGCTGATCTCTCCTCTGACCAGTGGGGGGGAAAAACTGGCTGGTTACTTTCAAGGGCCTGAAAACCAAACTAGTTACATTCCAACATCATCAATCAGACCGTGAACTAGCACAAATGGAGGTTCCCTCAGGGAGTCTGTGTGCCCTGAGGGCTTCCTGGGATTTAAACTCAACCTATACCTCAAGTGGAGCTCGTACATACAATCCATTGCTAAAGATACTAGAAAAATGGTTGGTTCTCTGTACCTTTCCATTAAGTACCTGACTCCACTTGCAATCCTCTACCTTTACAAGAGCCAGATCAAGCCTAAAATGGAGTACTGTTGAAGTACTAAATGAAGTACTAAATCTAAAATGGAGTACTGTTGCCTTATATGGGCAGAAACTTCATAGTCTTTACTTTCCAGTCACAATAAAGTCCAAAGTGTCTCTGCATCCTTGTGGGTGACAAATTATTTTCCACCCTACAACCCCTTTCTCACAGTTAAAACATTGCAAGCTTCTCACTGTTCTATCGCTATATCAATGGAAAGTGCTTAGACCAGGGGTGGGCAAACTACGGCCCGCGGGCCACATGCGGCCCGCCAAACGATTTCGGGCGGCCCGCTTTAAAATGTTATTTATTAAAACTATATTCTTCCTTTAAAAGCCCTTTATTTTGCCAATTTTAAATATCAATTACTTTGGTTTATATATACTATGCGGCCCAGTAAAACTATAAATTTTTAGAATGCGGCCCTTGTACTAAAAGGTTTGCCCACCCCTGGCTTAGACGGACTACATTCCTTAGTTCCACCAGTTCTAACCTTCACAGCTACAAGCATTGTAGTGAGCCACTCACATTCCCTTTGTTATTTCATTCGTGAGATGTAAATTCAACTCGAGTAGCTTCTTCCTATGAACTACTGCTTTGCGGAAGTAACTCCCAAGAGGATGCTTTCCTGATCACTACAGTCTTAACCTGTTCAAGTGTAGGGTTAAACATTTATCTTTCCCACATATCTCTCTTGTACAGGGTGAACATCATTGTAAAAAAAAAAAAAGACCAATAGTAAAAATCATGTTTTATGGTAATTCTGACCTTAAATTTCAAAATGAACGGAATCACAAAATTTTATTAATTTCTGATTGCTCAACTATGATTTGTCATAAAAAGAACTGATTTCTGAAAGGAAATAGATATTCTCAAACAATCTCAAAGCTTTTTCCATTAAATCTTCTCACCTACTGGCATGAAATTAATAGATTCCTTATAAATATTGTCCTACAAATATCCAGTAATGCAGACAAAAAAAATTGTTTTTATGTTGCAGTATACCCAAGTCAGAATTTGAAAACTAAAATGTATATTTCCAAAATCAGAAGTCTGCCTAAAGACTTGATCTAAAATGCAAATCATTAAGTTCCATGTGGTACAGCCAGTCTAAAATGTGCTGTATACCATTTAATGTAATTTCAGACTGCCATGACAGACATTTCCTATGTCTGAAAAACTGATTTAATTTTACAGATTGTAATGAAATAAAAATCCATAAATAAAAATAAGTCAACCCAATAACACATACAGTTGCCAACGGTTAATACCAAGTGGGTGTTAAGTAGGTTGTTTGGTGCCATTGTTTTTCATTCGTAAGGAAGTATGACTCATAGGGCAACTTTCAGCCTAAGCCTGGATATTGTGTGAAAAGTTTTGGAAGTTAACTTCAGTTTATTGCATGACATTTAGACTTTCAATTGATAATGATTTGTACACATTAACTCTTAAATCATGATTTAACTTTCACTTTTTTTTAATCGTTTCTCCTTAAGAAAGGTGATAAAGCCACTAAGATGCAAAGGGGGGGGTACTTAGAGTGAAAGAATCTGAAGAAAACATTATTGTGGAGAGAGGACAATAAAAGAATGGGATTCAAGGAGACAGAAGATGAGGATTGACATTAACATTTAAATGTTTGATGATTGAAGTTGGCAGGAAAGCAAGAAGCCAGAATAGACTTCCATAAATAAGAAGTGTAAGATTTTTCTGAGAGAGCCACTTGTGCCCATTGACTGATTTGAGATGGAATGACCCATATATATAAAATGAAAATATGGAAGGTGATACTGAAAAATTCCCAGAATCTCTGAACAGGCTCCATAACTAATTCTGTTCATGTGTAAGAGTTGATGGATTACAGTGAGTCCTCTGTATTCATGGGCGGTTAGGGATCAGAACTGGCCGTGAATAGTTAGAATCTGCGAATACTGGTAACCCCACCCACAAAAGTGCTTAAAAGTACATATTTTGATTGTTAAAATCCCATATGCCTTAAACTTTCATCCTAAACACTTTAGAAACATTTCAGACTCTTTTTAAAACATTTTGAAAAATAGTATTGGTGACCATATACTTAGTGTAAATTTTCTTTCATACGAACAATAACCGTTTTTAATTATGCATAGATCGATACACCCATTGAAAATACTGTATAAAATATGTGTAACAAGACATAAAATATAAAGTTTAAAACATTTTCTAAAAGGAGAACTGTGATGATGCCCCCAGACTTAGCATAAGCTACTTTTAAGACCCCAGCCGCAGCCCCTAACAAAGAACAAAGCCCAAGCACTACCCATGTTTTTGCATTTGTTTTTTACAATGAAGATGTACAATTCTGCCAATTTTTAACATAAAAATGGACTGTTATATGTTTTAAGTCACGTAAATAACAGGAAAATAATACAAGAATATTTTAAATATGTTCTATCGAAACAATATGCGAATCGAAGGAGTTCCCAGAACCCTTATGTTCCACAAGAGGCCGCTGGGGGTTTCATGAGAAAAGTGATAAATAAGCTAATGGATTTTTGAGTAATTTTTGTTTAATTTTATATTCGTAATTTTACCTTACACATGACATATTGGAAAATCCTTGGTTATTATAATAAAGATGTGATGACATGCTCTGCTCGGCCGTCACTACACAACCTGATGACATCTAATGTCAGTTGTATGTGTATATACCTGGCTAGCTATGTGCACAGGTTTGTCCATTTGGTTGTAATCAAATTTACAGAGAATAATGACAAATACATTTCAAGACTCTCTGGTTGGGAAATAGCAATGATATAAATTCTCACTTTGCCGTCTACGTTTTCTTTTGGCTGAACTGCTGTCTCTCTAACTGTTTGCTAGTCCCTTCCAACTCTCTGATTGCCAGTCCCTTCCAACTCTCTGATTGCCAGTCCCTTCCTCACCAGCTGCTGGTCACTTACTCGCTTACTGCTGGACACCTACTTACTTCTCTGACTGTTGGACCCCTTTTCTGCTTGACTTCCTGCCTCTTTTTGCTTATATGGATAATGGCTGGGATCCCACCCACCTATCCAGCGACTTATGTTTCAGAAGATTTGAGACCATCCAAAAGCCAGATGGTTGGTCAAATCTTCAAAAGATTCTACTTTTATGATTATTCAAAATCATTACCAATATTTTATGTTTGCCAATTCAAAGGCAGCAGCAGACAGAAATCCTGAAACACTGTTGATGCAAAGATGAACTGGCAACGAATTTCCTAAGAAACTCAGATAAATAAGTAGAATTAAAAGGAAAAGGAATTTATCTACTTATTTTCTAAGGATGTATGAGAAATTGTATTGTTACAAAGCTTTCAACCTCTTATATCATTTAAAATTATAATAATCATAGGGAATGTATTTAGCAATGTTTATATGGTGTCCGTGTGAAACCGCCTTCATTGGTTAGTGAATAGGGCTTGTATGTGGTTCATGTATCATTGAGTAACTCTCTTGATTACACTTACAGGATGCAGAGAAAATACACACAATTTGGGGTGCACTTTAGAATTCCACCAAAGCATCTAGAGAGAAGATAAACCTGGCAAGAGCAGATTGTGCTAGCAGACATAAAAAGTAGCCACTAGATTATCACCCCAACCTTTGTACAATGGAAGAATAAGTAAATAGACGCATATGACTATTGTTCTATCATCATCATCATCATAGTTGTGAACAAATGATTTGAAGATCAGACTAATGTATGCAGTTGAAAGCATTAATATTGGAGAAAGTATGGCACTAGAAGAGGTAACAAATATTTAACCAACTGTTAAAATCTTCAGTTCTTCTGGTATTTTTGCCATTATTCTAAGACTTGAATCAATCTCGGGAATCCATCTACTTTAGTTTTGCATGACATATGGCTGTCTCGGGCTTGTAAAAATTTCAGCCCCGAACTTGAGACGTTTTCAGATCTTGGCCATGATGTTACCACAGAAAGACAAACAGCATGTAGTGTTATATTTAGTGCCCGAAACAACAAGCTTATCTCTAGTGTAGTGTTTCAGTGTAATCTTTGAGTGTTTAATTATTAATGAAACTTAGAGAATATGCTGATTACATGAAGAGTTTATTTTAAATCAGTTTTAATATTTTAGATGAGAATAATAATCATAAGTAAACATCCAACATTTTATGTACAGATTTTGCTAACATTTGTAACAATTTTGTTTCTATTTAAAATAACAAGTGATTTATTTTTCCTTATATTCATATTTTTTTTATGATGATGTTTACCCTGTACAAGACCTGGGAACCACTCAGGGTGGGGATAGCAAAATCAGCTGAGTGTAAACCAGAAGAGATGGCTGAACATGTCTCCTATCACTGCCCTCAAGTCTGCTCACTCTAAAATTATGTTGGGGTGTTGGTCGCTTGCACATAGGCACTTCATTTCACTGTATATCTCCTTTATATAATACAATGCAGGTCCTCCAGACACTTCATTGCACTGGATATCTCCTTTATATAATACAATGCAGGTCCTCCAGGCACTTCATTGCACTGGATATCTCCTTTATATAATACAATGCAGGTCCTCCAGGCACTTCATTGCACTGGATATCTCCTTTATATAATACAATGCAGGTCCTCCAGGCACTTCATTGCACTGGATATCTCCTTTATATAATACAATGCAGGTCCTCCAGGCACTTCATTTCACTGGATATCTCCTTTATATAATACAATGCAGGTCCTCCAGGCACTTCATTGCACTGGATATCTCCTTTATATAATACAATGCAGGTCCTCCAGGCACTTCATTGCACTGGATATCTCCTTTATATAATACAATGCAGGTCCTCCAGGCACTTCATTGCACTGGATATCTCCTTTATATAATACAATGCAGGTCCTCCAGGCACTTCATTTCACTGGATATCTCCCTTATATAATACAATGCAGGTCCTCCAGGCACTTCATTGCACTGTATATCTCCTTTATATAATACAATGCATGTCCTCCAGGCACTTCATTTCACTGTATATCTCCTTTATATAATATAATGCATGTCCTCCAGGCACTTCATTGCACTGGATATCTCCTTTATATAATACAATGCAGGTCCTCCAGCCACTTCATTGCACTGGATATCTCCTTTATATAATACAATGCAGGTCCTCCAGGCACTTTATTGCACTGGATATCTCCTTTATATAATACAATGCAGGTCCTCCAGGCACTTCATTGCACTGGATATCTCCTTTATATAATATAATGCATGTCCTCCAGGCACTTCATTTCACTGTATATCTCCTTTATATAATACCATGCAGGTCCTCCAGCCACTTCATTGCACTGGATATCTCCTTTATATAATACAATGCAGGTCCTCCAGGCACTTTATTTCACTGGATATCTCCTTTATATAATACAATGCAGGTCCTCCAGGCACTTCATTGCACTGGATATCTCCTTTATATAATACAATGCAGGTCCTCCAGGCACTTCATTTCACTGTATATCTCCCTTATATAATACAATGCAGGTCCTCCAGGCACTTCATTGCACTGGATATCTCCTTTATATAATACAATGCAGGTCCTCCAGGCACTTCATTTCACTGGATATCTCCTTTATATAATACAATGCAGGTCCTCCAGGCACTTCATTGCACTGGATATCTCCTTTATATAATACAATGCAGGTCCTCCAGGCACTTCATTGCACTGGATATCTCCTTTATATAATACAATGCAGGTCCTCCAGGCACTTCATTGCACTGGATATCTCCTTTATATAATACAATGCAGGTCCTCCAGGCACTTCATTTCACTGGATATCTCCCTTATATAATACAATGCAGGTCCTCCAGGCACTTCATTGCACTGTATATCTCCTTTATATAATACAATGCATGTCCTCCAGGCACTTCATTTCACTGTATATCTCCTTTATATAATATAATGCATGTCCTCCAGGCACTTCATTGCACTGGATATCTCCTTTATATAATACAATGCAGGTCCTCCAGCCACTTCATTGCACTGGATATCTCCTTTATATAATACAATGCAGGTCCTCCAGGCACTTTATTGCACTGGATATCTCCTTTATATAATACAATGCAGGTCCTCCAGGCACTTCATTGCACTGGATATCTCCTTTATATAATATAATGCATGTCCTCCAGGCACTTCATTTCACTGTATATCTCCTTTATATAATACCATGCAGGTCCTCCAGCCACTTCATTGCACTGGATATCTCCTTTATATAATACAATGCAGGTCCTCCAGGCACTTTATTTCACTGGATATCTCCTTTATATAATACAATGCAGGTCCTCCAGGCACTTCATTGCACTGGATATCTCCTTTATATAATACAATGCAGGTCCTCCAGGCACTTCATTTCACTGTATATCTCCCTTATATAATACAATGCAGGTCCTCCAGGCACTTCATTGCACTGGATATCTTCTTTATATAATACAATGCAGGTTCTCCAGGCACTTCATTTCACTGGATATCTCCTTTATATAATACAATGCAGGTCCTCCAGGCACTTCATTGCACTGGATATCTCCTTTATATAATACAATGCAGGTCCTCCAGGCACTTCATTGCACTGGATATCTCCTTTATATAATACAATGCAGGTCCTCCAGGCACTTCATTTCACTGTATATCTCCTTTATATAATACAATGCAGGTCCTCCAGGCACTTCATTTCACTGTATATCTCCTTTATATAATACAATGCAGGTCCTCCAGGCACTTCATTGCACTGGATATCTCCTTTATATAATAAAATGCAGGTCCTCCAGGCACTTCATTGCACTGGATATCTCCTTTATATAATACAATGCAGGTCCTCCAGGCACTTCATTGCACTGGATATCTCCTTTATATAATACAATGCAGGTCCTCCAGGCACTTCATTGCACTGGATATCTCCCTTATATAATACAATGCAGGTCCTCCAGGCACTTCATTTCACTGTATATCTCCTTTATATAATACCATGCAGGTCCTCCAGCCACTTCATTGCACTGGATATCTCCTTTATATAATACAATGCAGGTCCTTCAGGCACTTCATTTCACTGTATATCTCCCTTATATAATACAATGCAGGTCCTCCAGGCACTTCATTTCACTGTATATCTCCCTTATATAATACAATGCAGGTCCTCCAGGCACTTCATTGCACTGGATATCTTCTTTATATAATACAATGCAGGTCCTCCAGGCACTTCATTTCACTGGATATCTCCTTTATATAATACAATGCAGGTCCTCCAGGCACTTCATTGCACTGGATATCTCCTTTATATAATACAATGCAGGTCCTCCAGGCACTTCATTGCACTGGATATCTCCTTTATATAATACAATGCAGGTCCTCCAGGCACTTCATTTCACTGTATATCTCCTTTATATAATACAATGCAGGTCCTCCAGGCACTTCATTGCACTGGATATCTCCTTTATATAATACAATGCAGGTCCTCCAGGCACTTCATTGCACTGGATATCTCCTTTATATAATTCAATGCAGGTCCTCCAGGCACTTCATTGCACTGGATATCTCCTTTATATAATACAATGCAGGTCCTCCAGGCACTTCATTGCACTGGATATCTTCTTTATATAATACAATGCAGGTCCTCCAGGCACTTCATTTCACTGTATATCTCCTTTATATAATACAATGCAGGTCCTCCAGGCACTTCATTTCACTGTATATCTCCTTTATATAATACAATGCAGGTCCTCCAGGCACTTCATTGCACTGGATATCTCCTTTATATAATAAAATGCAGGTCCTCCAGGCACTTCATTGCACTGGATATCTCCTTTATATAATACAATGCAGGTCCTCCAGGCACTTCATTGCACTGGATATCTCCTTTATATAATACAATGCAGGTCCTCCAGGCACTTCATTGCACTGGATATCTCCCTTATATAATACAATGCAGGTCCTCCAGGCACTTCATTTCACTGTATATCTCCTTTATATAATACCATGCAGGTCCTCCAGCCACTTCATTGCACTGGATATCTCCTTTATATAATACAATGCAGGTCCTTCAGGCACTTCATTTCACTGTATATCTCCCTTATATAATACAATGCAGGTCCTCCAGGCACTTCATTTCACTGTATATCTCCCTTATATAATACAATGCAGGTCCTCCAGGCACTTCATTGCACTGGATATCTTCTTTATATAATACAATGCAGGTCCTCCAGGCACTTCATTTCACTGGATATCTCCTTTATATAATACAATGCAGGTCCTCCAGGCACTTCATTGCACTGGATATCTCCTTTATATAATACAATGCAGGTCCTCCAGGCACTTCATTGCACTGGATATCTCCTTTATATAATACAATGCAGGTCCTCCAGGCACTTCATTTCACTGTATATCTCCTTTATATAATACAATGCAGGTGCTCCAGGCACTTCATTGCACTGGATATCTCCTTTATATAATACAATGCAGGTCCTCCAGGCACTTCATTGCACTGGATATCTCCTTTATATAATTCAATGCAGGTCCTCCAGGCACTTCATTGCACTGGATATCTCCTTTATATAATACAATGCAGGTCCTCCAGGCACTTCATTGCACTGGATATCTTCTTTATATAATACAATGCAGGTCCTCCAGGCACTTCATTGCACTGGATATCTACTTTATATAATAAAATGCAGGTCCTGCAGGCACTTCATTTCACTGTATATTTCCTTTATATAATACTATGCAGACCCTCCAGGAGAGTACCTGATTTTTTTTTTCACAGTAATGGCAACAGTTAGAATGGTTGTGTGGAACACCAGACACAATGTGGTGCTACATAGAGATCTTCTGTCTGACTCTGACCAGATTACATATTTCAAGCATTAACTCAAGGTGAAGATGAAATATAACAAGCAAAGACCAACTCAGGAATATTTCAGTGATAGATAGGTAAAAGTGGTATATGTGAAAAGTACCAATACTGAGTGGCATTTTTAGTAACTGTAGGTTTGGCTGTTGGGGGGAGTCTCTGCTCCTGGGAACTCTAATTCTAAGGATCAGAACAGTCTGGTAAAATGCAACTAGTTGCATGACCCATCCCCTCCACTTCAGGTTTGTACTCCTCCCACTCCATTGCATGTTAGTATTTATAGAAAAACAAGTAGTGCATGAAAAATGTTAGTTGACAGTTGGAAGAAATATTGTTTGTATATTTTAGTTGCATAGGAGATTAGATTTTTTTTTCTGGACTAGTGCAGGATTTCTGTCTTTGAATCAGAAATAAATAATATGAATTCCTCTTGTTAGGGTAACACAAACTATGTTTACTTATTTGTGTTAAGTAATGCCTCACGTTACCTTAATAATGGAATATCTCATTCATGAAATGGGGAGATCAGGATGTGTGACAGATAAATATATAAGGTCACATTGTGTTTTATGTTATAGGTTATTTAAATTGGTAAAATAAAGAGATGTATTTTATGCACAGTCATCTCTAAATAGAATGCAAATCTTCCTTTTAGGTTTGAAAAAAAAATTAATTGCTGATGCTACTTAAGAATGCAATGGATGTATAGTCATTTAATAACGTAACCAAAAGTGGATATTTGGTCAACATACAAGGCTTTCTCTAGGCATGTCCTTTTAAAGAGATTAGAATTTCACTGGATAAAAAAAATGGAGTAGTTCTTAATGATTTATACTAGCTGAAATTTATTATTTTTCTATTTTGATTCAGCCTGTTAGTAATTTACCTTCTCTATTTTGTTAATGGCAGCTTTTACTGCTTGTTATAAAATCAGGGTTAGTAAATCTAACTTAACTTGATTTATGATGGAGACTTCAATTTAAATGAAATTCAAGATGTAAATACTAAAAGTTACATTTAATTTGCTTTCAGTTGTTGATTATTTTCTTCAATACAAACTTGTACGCCAAGACCATAGCAAGTCCTTCAAGCAGTGCTTCAAAGACGAGCTAACCATAGATTAACACTTCATACAGGAGCTCTGAGAATATTCTTTAAATGCTTTACAGAATTTAGTTTTGAAATGACAATTCTGATGCCAAAAATGTGCAATTATTACAAATGGTGAAGAAGAATTCTTTTACAGCATTTTATAGTTGTAGAATCGTAGTAAACATTTACAAATATTAATTTTATTTTATTTGCTTAAAACTAAATTTAGCTGTTAAATATTCAGCGATATATTAAAATTTATCAGCTACTTCAGAAATAGAAAGTGCCCCCAATCTCACCTGACAAAAAAAAAATCTAAATTGCAACATTTCAAAATATAAATGCAACTAGACAAACAATATGGCTTTCGTTTTTTTAGATCAACTGCTGATGTATTGATGATAATTGTGGAAAGAGTTTATCAAGTTCTAGATAAGAATGATGAAGACCGGGCTGTTGCTTTGGACATCTTGAACACATTCGAAAGGGTTTGGCATACAGGTATTCTTGAGAAGTTGAATAGTTACGGTGTCTCTGGCCAAATTTTTGAACTGATCCAGTCTTTCTTATCAAATTGTGAAATGAAAGTTGTCTTGAATGGCCACTCTTCTAGATCTTCTTTTGTACTAATGCAGGTATCCCCCCTTCAGGGCTCTATCCTTGGTCCTACTTTGTTTCATTAATGATCTTCCTGATTGTATCAGGTGTCAGCTTGTTTATGTTGATGACACAACACTTTACTCCTGTCTTGATAGTAAGTCTGATCAGTTCGATAAGGTCAAATTGGCAGCTGATTTTAAAAACAACCTACAGTTATTAACTGAGGCAAAGAATAGCTTGTGAATTTTAACACCTCCAAAACTATAAAACTATAAAATTCAAAGAAGAATCCGCAATATTATTGATCCTAATCTGGTGTCTCGACTTCAGTTACTTTCCCACCACAATAAAGTTGTTTCCCTGTACCTGCTCAATAAATATTTTCATGGTAATTATTTGGATGAGCTCTTTGCTATGGTACCTAGACTTTATGAATTTAAGTGCAGTACTAGGCTGGTGATGAGGTCTCATCAATTTACAGTTGAGTCTGCTAGATGTAACCATAAGTTCTATGCCAACAGTTTCTTTTCTCACATTTCTCGCCTGTGAAACTCTCTTCTGGCTCCATGCTTTCCAGTTAAGCTTAATCTTCAAAAATTTAAATGCAATGTCAATTGCTATCAACTAACATTTTTGTTTCTATTTAAAATAAGTAATTTATTTTTCCTTACATTCATATTTTTTTTCCTTATTACTCTCCTTTTGTTCTTGCTCTTTAGTGATGTTTCTGTTTTTTAATTCATTCATACCCAGTAACCCTCTTGTGTCTTAGTGGCTTTACTGCCTTACTTCGGGTGAACTTGATTTAAAAAAAAAATATAATGAAAAATAAACATACATGCCAACTTTGAAAACAGTTAATACGTTATACTAATGCCTTTGGGAAAGGCATAACACCACTTCTCCTCAGTTGTAATAGGGCTGTAGGTGTCTTTAACCTATGGCAACCACTCTAGGAGAAGGATAACTCTGAATTCAAAATTATGGAGAAAGCAATCTGAAACTACTCCGTTACCTTTCTCAAGAAAAAATAATTCAGATATTTAAAAAAAAAAAATGTAAGCTTTTTGTGAATCATGATTGTTTGTGTCCTGATGCAACATGGCAATTGTAAAAAACATAAATTATAATAGCATATAACAGGATAACTTGTAATTTTGTCATTTAAAATAAAAATATTATTGTGGGGTAAAAGAAGAGGCTGCATGTGCAAAGATCTGACATTCCCACACTGATAGGAAACCCAACAAAGTCTGGTGGCATTATGAAGTACTACTAAGGCACATTGAATTAGTGAGAATGATACTTCACCTTCCCACCTCCTCTTTCCCTACTCCCCAAAAACATGTCTGACTCCCATCATTATCAACTGATGAAAGCTTTCTTGGCAGTACTGCTGCTGTTTTCATAATATCAAATGTATCAATTTATTATACATTAAAACACTATTATTTCAATCAAAATATATTAGTTGAATTAGCATCTGTATTGAAAGCATGCATTGGTTTGAGGATATTTATGATGAACTCTTAAAACAGAGTAAAATGAAATGTGCTTAGATTTGTGCAATCATTGTGATACTATGGACATGCATGTAAAAAAAAAAGGAAGATGGGGTTTTATCTTGATCTCATGTGTTTCTGTTTGATAGTCACCAGATGGTTTGTTTTGAAGTCCAGTCTTCTAAGTGGCATCCACTTTGACCAAATTGGAACACTGAAGTAATGAAGTAGATGATGGTTCTTTTGGAGATCAAGCGACAACAAACAGAACCTGTCTATATTTCTGAGATGAGGTATTATGTACACTATTTACATTATTCGGACTATTGTCCTCATCTTTGTTACCAGCGTTTCGGCCTTTGTATGCTCCGGCCTTCTTCAGGTAGTTGGAATGTTAAACTGAACCCTTTATTTCGCCCACTGGGGTAGACTGTAGAGTGTGAGTTCAATATCTGGTTAAGGTGGTGGAGAACTTTCAGAGGGGAATTAACAGGAGATAACTGATAACTGACATCCATTAGACATGGCACATGGAACTAGAACAGTCTACTCCAGTGAGCGAAATAAAGGGTTCAGTTCGACATTCCAACCACCTGAAAAAGGCCGGAGCGTACAACGACCGAAACGGTGTGATAAATATGGCAACAAAGATGAGGACAATAGTCCGAATAATGTAAATAGTGAACAAACAGAACATTGATTATTTCCAAGTGCGGGTCTCTATTAAATCATGCTTAGGATTTGGCGGGAGATGTACTTGTGTGTCACATGGTTTCGATTCCGCCCATTGTCAGCCACACATTGGGATGTGTAGAGGGGTGAAAGTACTGATCTATGATGTTGACATAGCAGAATTTGCCCCAAGTGTCACTTATCTATCCACCTAGACAAAGTCCTGAATAAAATGTCTAAAAATAATATTGGAAACAGGTTTTGTGTTCTCATTTCTCAGCATGGCATTTTTTCTTCATCTTTGTTACCTTGTGTACGTGCAGCAGGCCCTTTCCTAGCTTTCTGTGCAAAATGATGTGACAAGAATGAAAATATAGTGTGGAGTAATGATTGGCTGGTTGATCGAAAGCTTGGGCAAGGGTTGTGTTGTATGTTTATTTTGACTTTAAATGGTAGAATATTTTCCTGAAATTTCAGTTATAATCAGTTAAATGATTTTATCTTTCATCTCATACCATCTAATGGTACTTTTTTTTAAAAAGAATTACAGTAAACTTATTTTATTTCCCATATGATCTGTACAATAGTGTCTTATATGATATATATATAAATCCTGTAGGTCTTTGTATACAAAGGTGGATGTGCAGTTGGTGTCATCTGCTTGAAATAAGAAATTGGAGAGACAAGTTTGAATTACACTTGAGTTTGTTACATTTATGCACAAATACTCTTCGGAAAGATATGAATCCATCTCTTCTCTCCTCCAGCTATGGGTTAAATAGTTTATATAAAAGATTATTATTATTGCCAAAAGAAAATGTTAATGCAATATTCAATTTCAAAAAAAGTAATAATTCTCATATTCCAGAAAATATATTCTGGCTTTAAATAATCCACAAAGCATTGATAAGCTGTAAAAAAAAAAAGAAAAAAAAAGCAAATCCAAATCCATTCATATTCAAAGGGTTAAGTGCTATCAACAGTGATCTACTTTTGTGAGATCATAGCGACCACAGTTTTGTGAGATCATAGCGACCACAGTTTTGTGAGATCATAGCGACCACAGTTTTGTGAGACCATAGCGACCACAGTTTTGTGAGACCATAGTGACCATATTTCTGTGAGACCATAGTGACCATATTTCTGTGAGACCATAGTGACCATATTTCTGTGAGACCATAGTGACCATATTTCTGTGAGACCATAGTGACCATATTTCTGTGAGACCATAGCGACCACAGTTTTGTGAGACCATAGCGACCACAGTTTTGTGAGATCATAGCGACCACAGTTTTGTGAGATCATAGCGACCACAGTTTTGTGAGCCCATAGCAACCATATTTCTGTGAGACCATAGCGACCACAGTTTTGTGAGACCATAGTGACCATATTTCCGTGAGACTATAGCGACCACAGTTTTGTGAGACCATAGCGACCACAGTTTTGTGAGACCATAGCGACCATATTTCTGTGAGACCATAACTAATGTCAGTGATTAGCAATTGATACAAGAGTTAGAGGATTTCTTTCTTTCTGTTGTTTTATGTAAATTTGAATTGAATAACAATTTTGCTGTCTTGCTCAGTGATATCACAGTCGGTCATTAAGATAGTTTCCAATCTGGATTATTTATCTGTATTGCGGGATAGGAAATTTGAAGATTATACTGGGTTCATGGATGTGTTGGTTTCATAATGGATAGCTGCTCGGAATTAAAAATTGGAGAGACAACTTCACATTCCAATGGAGATTTGTTACATTGACTTTTGTGCAAATAACCTTTGGTAAGGTATGGATTTATGAACCCCCCAGTTATGGGTTAAATAATAAGACAGACTGGGCTCTTCAGCCTTGGGTGGCAACCATCCTGGAACACCAATTCTAAATGAAAATCATGTAGAACTGGTGAAGCACATGCTATGCAACTAATGGAATTATCATGGAATCTTCAATGACTCTCTAACCCTGACTGTGGTCAGCCATTAATCTATCTGGATTTATTGATTCTAATATATGCATTTAGACCAGCGCTTCTTAAATTTTTCATGATCCCATTTTTCATCATGAGGTTTCTTGTGACCCCAGGTATTAACCAACTACACTGAAAATACACTGTCACTGCACTAGTTGTGATGGCACTACACACATGTTTTATTACTGCAGCGCTTGCATGGCACATCACATTAAATATTGTGTGCTTGGGAAATAACATATAAACTGAAATTCAAGTGTTTAAATTTAATTTTCCTGACCCCAGCATTTTGCTTCATGACCCCAAATAGTTTAAGATAAACTATAGATTGAGGGAAATTAACTCTTTATTTACATTTAACAAACGATCTAAATTACAAATTAAGCAAATTGATCCAATGTTTTTTTTAATACCACAGCTAACAAAATTATAATTAATTAAAAAGTAACTTCATCTCCTTTACTGTACCCCATTTGATTAATTATTTAAAACTGACTTGCATATTGTATGAGGCTGTAGTTTTGGGTATGAAGCAGACCTTCATTAAAGGTGAATTCTTAGATGGCTCATCAGCCCAACTGGCAGCATAGAGTCTGGAATATTTCAAGCTAAGAAAGTCGGTTGTTGTAATTGCTCCCTGTTTTGATCCTGTTTTCTGCCAGCAAGTTTTTGATACTCAGCTTTCTCAAGATTTGCAGATGCTTGATAGAATTGTTACATGTTAGTCTCAGTGATTCTGTTGTGGTAAACCCTCCTACAGTAGAATGAACTCTCTCTCTCTCTCTCTCTCTCTCTCTCTCTCTCTCTCTCTCTCTCTATATATATATATATATATATATATATATATATATATATATATATATATATATATTATTTCAATACACTTGTTCAACCTACTTTCATCTTCTGTGTCTTTCTTTCTGGACCCTAAACAGGCCACAACAGATCCCAGCATATTCATCCAGTTTACTAGATTTGGTCTTATAGCAATGAAGGTTGGTTTTGATAGAATCTGCAGCATTTTTCTGATCTACCTGTCTTTTGCTAGATACCACTCTTAATCCTTAATCTTATACTCTTTACTTACAAAATGTTAGACTGATTAGGGGAAGAAAAAAATATCATAACTAATAAATAGCCACACAGATTGTTGGAAATGTATCTTATTTCTGAAATAGAATATATCTGATAGTTGACATTTCCTGCAAAAAAAGGAAAAGAAGGTTTTGATGCTTTTTCATTGGACCATGAATTAACAAATCAGCAGTTAGTAGGAGTGTGTGATTTCCTGGTAAAAGAGGTTTTCTCTCTAAAATTTTTCAATGAGAAATTTTACCTTGTAGCAGACACACATGTCTGCAACTGCTAGGATTGGGATTTCTTTCTCACTCACTTCTGTCACAGACAAGTAGTCAGCAAATTTTCCCTGCTGGGTACAATAAAACTAGCCAATACAGACCATATGCATTGTGCTATTTAACTACAAAAAAGAAAACCTTTCTCCTGGCGAAAAGACAACTGATTTGATTTTAGTAAGAGATATATTGACCTGAAAAAAGTTGTAGAGACTCACTTAGTGACACAACTGCCACTGCCCACTATAGAAGAACAGCAGCAGTTACCAAATACTTTTTTGAGCCATATACTTAACCACATATAATGCCACATAAGCTAACTCTTCTAATTCTTCCATGTGGGTAGCATGTTCAATCTACTGAGCTTGACTTTGATAAGTACAGATTAGATATGGGATTTAAACTCTTTACACTATATGCCCCAATTGGATAGTATAAATGTTGTCAATACATTTTATGCTTAATGGACTACGTAAATAAGTGAAATTGACAAGCTGAGTGATTATCGTTGAGATGTTCACAATTGGACAAAAAGCCATGTTTTTATCAGAGGAAAACATTTTGGATATAAAAATAGGGAAACCTTCACCTGTGATAAAACAAGTGCTGACATGACCATCTGATAATTATATCTAAAAACTATTTCAAGAATTGAACCAGTAAATTGATAATCTAACATAATAACTGTAAAAAAAAAATAAGGTTATTTATATATGGATCAGCACTTATGCCAAGGATCAGAGGATCTTTTATATTTTGTCTAGAATCAGTGATGTGTCACTTCCTAGTATTGCATAATATCTGTGCATTCTGTGAAAACTGTTATGCGCATATGTATGCACATGCACACGCATAATGGCTGTCAACTTGTTAAACAAGTATGGTCATTGCTAACAAGTTTGATCAATGTTCTTGGTCCACATAAGAATGATAATGGTTCTTGAAACCTGCCAGTGACTTGCAATGCTTATTGCAGATGTGGCAAACTAAGTTGTTTTGTACAGGGCCTGGCCTGTTTTGTAAAGTCTGTTCTGCTTGCTTGTGGGTTTTCAGGTGACAGGTGAGACTGAAGCAGTTTCTCCAGATTTTCTGACACATCCTGCATATTAAGTTATTTCCAGCATAATACTGATCATAATTTGTGAAAGGTCAACCAATATGACTCTTGTGGCTAATGAGGCCTGCATTGGAGAGAGACACTGCCATATTCATCATATGTAAATTGATTGCTGGATCAATAATCTCCCCTTTCCTAGCTGCATATTTGACATTTGCCCAACTCATTGCATGTTCTTGGAAGATCATAGTGCCTTCATGAAGTGTGTGTGTGTGTGTTTGTGTGTATACACACACATTATTTACATTATTCAAACTATTGTCGGCATATTTATTACAACGGTTCAGCCATTGTATTCTCTGGCCTTCTTCAGGTGGTTGGAATGTCAAACTGAACACTTTATTTTGCTCACTGGGGTAGACTGTTCTCAAGGACATATGGCACAGTGGATAAAGGCATTGATTACATCCAGTGACAGGACCCAAAGAGTGTGAGTTCAATACCTGGTTAGGGCAGTGGAGAACTTGGAGAGGGGAATTAACAGGAGATAACTGATAACTGACATCCATTAAACATGACACGTGGAACTAGAACAGTCTACCCCAGTGAGCGAAATAAAGGGTTCAGTTCGACATTCCAACCACCTGAAGAAGGCCGGAGCGTACAATGGCTGAAACGTTGTAATAAATATGCCGACAAAGATGAGGACAATAGTCCAAACAATGTAAATAGTGTACATAATACCTCATCTCAGAAATATAGACAGATACACACACACACACATGCACAGTGGGGAAGATAAATTTGTGAAATACCTGGGAACTTCAGAACTCGCTTATGCATAAATAATTCTATTAATACAAAAGGATATTAATATAACTTTTATATCAAAATGAATAATGTATTCAGTGTGGCTTTCATTATTTTCAATTACAATTTCAGAAGTACTTTGAAAAGCTGTGTAGCTTTTAACCACAAATTCTTTGATCATCTCAACTTAAGAGTATCTATCTATAATGGGATGAGGGGCTTTGTTGGTGGCCTGCGTCAAAAAAGCCTCACGTGGTCTAGAAGGCTTAGGTCTGGACAGGAGGGGTACCAGTAATCAGCAAAATTAGCTGGGAGCTATTTGTTAAAATTATTGCTATAAATTTATAACAAAAAAAACATAAAGTTGATAGTCATATAAATACAAATTATAATAAGAGTTGCCAATAATAAAAAGAAAAAGATGTAACTTTAACGACTGTTATAGGAGAGAGGTTATAGTATTCAATTTATTAATCTTGTATGGGATCAGGAGTTATCATTATTTTCATTCAGGTTATGTCCTCATCTTTGTTGCTGTTATCACAATGTTATCACAATGTTTTGGCTATTATGCCCTCCAGACTTCTTCAGATGTCTCTCAATTATGATTCAAGGTCAATCATGGGAATCTGAATTGAACATTGAGTTTATTATTTATTACTAAACTTTTTTTTTATAGCCCAAATCTCTAAGTTAAACAAAGTTTAAACGTATCTGCTGATTATGTCAGTAAGAGGAAATGATTTTGTCCTTTGTCACTTTCTTTTTTTTTTTAACTTATCATAATCTTCTTAAACTCTTCTCTCTAGATATGCTTGATATAGCACTTGCCTGCTAACCTGTTTGGTAGGTTTCACCTTTGGAACAGAAGAGCTGTTGTATTTCTAGTTTGGCTTGCCCATTTGACAACTTGCTTCTTTCTTACTTCAATTGAATATAGATGACGGAGAAGGAAATCTGACTCATACCAAAATATTGATTATTTTTTTAACCTAATAAGATGCAAAGTCTAGTATTTGATCCAGTAATGTTAAACGAAAACTTTTCATTCCATTAATAATCATTTTGTATTATTAAAACAAGCCGTAACTACTTTTCTTCTATTTTAATGATTAAAATAAACTACAGGTTCCCAGTAAAAAAACGACAAATCTATTGTCACTGTTTTACCTTCCGGAAATAATTGACCTTGAATAAATTTCTTGAATATTCATTGGACTCACATAATTACTTAACTCTGATTGGTTCTTTTATGATTGATTAATTGCAGCTTGTAACTTATCATTTAAAGGTTATTTGCAGACAACTTTTGTCTTTCATTCTGCCCTTCATGTATGGCTAAACAACTCACTGATTTTGAGCGTCAAGTTATGGTACCTTTCAAAGAACATCCAAACTGGGGAAATGACAAAATGTGTAGAAATTCTTTTTTGAAATTTTCAATCACATCAGTCGTCACCAGTTTCCAATGGTTGTCTCTTGTCTTTCTGCATTTACGGCGTCCTGTATGTTGAAGGCAAGAGGGACAGAGTAAAGCTGTGAATGATCTACCTAACAAGCTTGTGTCAATGGTTGGCAGAACAGGGATTAGGAGAGATAGCAAAAACACAAACATTGCTAAGAGTTACAAGGGACAGGAAGTTGTGTGATCACCCATGTCTTGAAAAAACACAGCATATAGAGGTAGAATTTCCTTTGAAAACAATGTTTACATAAAATTAACAACTCTTTGGTAGCCACTCAAGCAGCTTCATCCCATGGACAGCTGCTTTGCAGAACCAACTCCCAAGAGGATGCTTCCCCAATCACAACAATCTTAACTTGTTCAATTCTAGGGTTAATTGTTATCTTCCCCGCATATCCTTATAAACTGTGCCTTTTACTTTGTAACTCTACCTCGAGTGGCTCTTGGTCGTTGGACAGACTAAACATTATTGTTAAAATAAAAATTGAATCATAGTTATGGGAAATGTTTTGAATGAACTTGTTTTGACATATTTTAACAGGGTCTATGGAATTTTCTATCGAGTAATGGAACTTAAATCATATAATTATACAAAATTAACTTATTTCAAATAAGCTATTCATATGTACTCGATAAAAATATCATCTTTATAGATTGTTTACAGATTTATAAAGAGCAATATATCTTTAATGAAAAAGTTAATGACTAAAAACTGTAGAGTCAGTGTACTTTGAGAGAGTGTAAGAGTGCTATACTCATCATAAGTGTGTGTGTGTGTGTCTCTCTCTCTCTCTCTCTCTATATATATATATATATATATATATATATATATATACACACACACACACACATATATGGGCATGTGGCCAAGTGGTTAGAACATTTGCTTTCTGGCCATGAGACCCAGCTTCAAATCTCATTCTGGTTGATTTATCAGGAAGGTGATTTGGGCGGCATTCCTAGCGTGTGGTACCTTTGGAAAGTGCCTGAAAACAAAACCATGGGTTGACCCAAGCCTTGTGAGTGAAATTGGGTAGACATAACTATTTGGGAGAGTCGATGGTTGTGCATACCACAAAGTCACAAGTCATCGTGACCGAGGGTTTGAGCATACTGGCCTTGTTCAGACTCTGTTGATCATGTCAGGTAATGTGCTCTCTCCCAGAAACTGTAACGAAGGTCAACCACATTGGGAGTGTTGAACAGACACAAAATGTGTCTGAGCAGGTGTATGCAAAAGGGATTGGCTAGCTGTCCTAGGAGACGGGCATACTTGGTTATCAGTGGCCAGCCACCACAGGCTGGGTGAAAAGAAACACCCTATTTAAAATTGTTAATTATTGGTCAATTTTCATAATACGTGCTTTATTTTGAACAATATAATGATAGAAGCACAGAGTATAGTGTTAAAAATCTATCTTTTGCACATTTTCTTTCTTTTCTGGATAGATGTTGAAAGATGGCCACTTCTGTGGGCATCTCCTACAGAGCCTGTACTTATCAGATTGGAATGACAATTTTTCATGGTTTTGACATCTACTGAAGCACAAGGTCCATGAACACTGATCACTATCTCTGTACTGGCTGCCACACTTCATAATGGGATGTTAGCCGAGCATGCTCATGCAGTGTCAGGCCATGTGACATTCTGATCTACAGTTGTCACTCGGAAATAAAAACAGAAATTAGCAATGATATTCTATCACAATATATATATTTTTTTATGCAAGTGTTGTGATATTAACAAAAGTAATAAGTAATTTTTCAATAGGGAGTTTCTTTCTAACTACTCTGTGTGTGTGTGTGTGTGTGTGTGTGTGTGTGTGTGTGTGTGTGTGTGTATGTATATATATATATATAATATGGAGAAAACAACTGAAAAGTTGCAAATTAAAAAAAATTGAATGTTTTTTTGTGAAAGTATTTATTTATATTTTATATATAAGGCAGCAATCCCTCTTTTATACATGTTTTGTTAAAGGTGATTGCTCCTTAAGGAACTATGTTCCCGAAGAAACCAAACTCATAAATAATTACATCGGTTGTGCTACTGCATGACTATCCACCAGATGACTTACATTACACCTACCTGACCATAGCTCCATTAGGACTCATTTAAACACACGCAAAACCTATGAGACTCCATCTGAAACATAGAAGCAATACAAGCATAATAACCTCATGTAAAAACAAGATGTAAAAAAAGATTAAAAAATAACGGAAGCCGTAATAATAAAAAAGAAAAAGCCAACACTCAATAACATTAACTATGAACAAGGCCACAATGTGCTGACCGTGTTCGGGGAAATAAAACATTCCTATAACTCTAGATACATACATAACACAACCCATACATTCAGTTAAAAGTGAAAAATAAAATCATCCTTGATAATGGCTAAAATTAGAGCCAAAAGTGCTTGGACATGCAGAACTTTTGGTCAGTTTTTACACACTTTGTGTCCAGGAAAGAAAACACTTTTATGAACACAAGAAAAATTAAATAAGAAGCTTAATCACAGTACCTTGTCAGTCGTCTTTAACGAAACACACACACACATATTAAATATTTCTAAATATAATTTGAACATTAGCATATAAATATGCATTTATAAAATAGATTTTTGGTGATAAGTATGATCATTCTTTATACAGGGTGCGATGGATAAATTGTCATCTAAACTACATGAAAATGAAAATAACACCAACATCTTATATCATTTGATATATTTACCAAAATTGTGCAAGAATATCTTGGAATACTAAAGAGTAAATTTATTCAATAAAATTGCCATTGGCTTCAACCACAGCTTCCAGACAACTTTGGAATCTCCTCAACTCTTCTGGACAGTCTCCTTGTTTAAGTAGGTGAATGCTTCCATAATCCTTGCCTTAAGTTCATCTTTGATATTACAAGCAGTTTTGTTGTTTTCTTGCTCAACTGCACCCCACACATAATAATCAGGATGGTTGCACTCTAAGAAGATAGGTGGCCAGATGTAAGAAGTGATATAGTCACAGAAATTCTTTTGACAGCCATCACTGTGTTCTACTTATGTGACATGGTACAGTCCTGTTGCCTGACATAGGCCTCTTTTGTTGAGTCTGAGGCTCTCTGTCCCCAACAAATTTGTGAGTTCTCTTCTTAACGATCAGAGTGAGTTTTTTGAGCTGCAATGCCTTTATAGTCACCATTAGACTCATCCAACACTTTCTGAATCCTCTGCACTGTCTTCAGATTGACAGCCAGACACTCTGAAATGTCCATATTGGAGCTACTAGTGTGAAGGTCAAGCAGCATTGCATGCTGTTTCCAAATTTCTGTCAGAGAGAATTGTGTCATGCGCAAAATTAAAAATATAAAATGGCAACAATTTACCCATCGCACTGCACCCATAATAATGAAAAAAACCTTTTACACAAAAAGTATTTATTTTTTAATTCAATTTTCTTTCTTGTCAATGCACTTAATCTAGTGTTTCTTCATTCTTCAATCCAAAGCAATTTCTAAACTACAATACACTAGGTTTCAGAATGATTCAAATTGCAAACAGACATATGTTGACAGCTAAGTGAAAATATAGCTTACAAAATGAAACCACTTCAAAGTGTATAGTTTGAGAGACCTATAGTGTTTTGCAATTGTGGCTAAATTGGTAATGTTATGGAATGATGATGATTGCGATTCATTTGATTTTTTTTTTTTTTTTTTTTTTTTTTTTTTTTTCCAGTTTATCAACCTTTTGTAGTTTATTTAAAGCTGAAAAATATTTCGGATTAATGTTTTGAGAATAATTTTTTTTTTTCAGAATAAAAGCCCTACTATTTAACCTATAGCTGCTAAGTATAGGAAATGGATTCATACCTTTCTCAAGAGTATTTGCATGTAAGTGAATATAATGAACCCGACTGGAATTGGAACTCATCTCTCTGAGTTCTCATTCTGATCTGCTTTCCATTAAACTACACACACATTCTGGAATGACAGACTCTCAAAGATAAGAGATATAACTTCAGTAAACACTGGAGACTTCTTTGTTTCTGATTCAGGTTTTGGAACAAGACTCCAAACTCATGGAGTGTTGTCTCAAAACTGTAAGAGATGAATAAATTTAAAACATGACATGGCTGATAATCTTTCAGGGGAAAATATGGTTAATAGCGAATTATAGAAAAATGGAACAGTCTATTCTGTTAACTTAGGTTGCTAGCAATGCAGTGAATGGCTTATAAAAGTTTTAGGAATTTACCTTACAACATTTAAATATTATAAGTTTGTACAAAAAAGGTTTGAAAGTTTTGTGGGCCACCAGGAACCTCTTCTCACCACTGTCAAATGAGAAAAATTGTGTGGTTTGGACATGTTATAATGCACAACAGCCTGTGCAAGACCATCATGCAAGGCACTGTTTATGGTGGACATATGTGAGGACGCCAACGCAAAACTGGTTGGACAATGTCAAACAATGGACAAGTATGACTGTATCAGAATTTCTGATGGTTGCCATTGATTGACTGTTGTGGAGGAGATTCAGTAGGGCTTCCGCATTCAGATCCCCCTATGATTACAAAAGTCCAGGTGATGATGATTTGAATATTATAAAGATGTAAACAGATTGTCTTCATTGTAACAGTTGGCAGAACAGAGATTAGGAGAGATAGCAAAAAAAAGTGGTGGTGGGGGGGGGCTACAAAGTGTAGGAAATTGTGGCAAGCCATGATCATCCACATCCTGAAGAAGATGAAAATAGTATTGGGTTGGCAACTAAGTTCCCGCCGTTGTTTTAAATTTAAATTTTTTTAAAAGGTTTAATTGATAAATTTTTGTGTATGTGTGTGGGCACCACACCTTAAACTGGCCTTGTGTCACATTCTGCCACGATGGGGAGGTGAGTAAATATGTAGAGGGACCAACTTTACGTTTCAAATTTTTCTTAATTCCATTTCAGTTTTTAGGGAATTCCGTTTTTTCCCCATTTTCAGTATAGATTTCTGTTTTTGCTTGGTAGATTAAGGGCAGCTATGAAACCCTAACTTGATGAGTTTCTGAGACAACTCTTGCAAAGAATGCTACAATCCAAAATAAAAAGTGAAAGTGGAAAAACATGCAGAAAAGAATCACCATAAAGTCATCTCATTTTATTGAAATTATTAAGTAAAAATTTTTTTAAAAGTATTATTTGTAAAATTTGACTTTCTGAAAAGACAAACTGCACCCGCTCACCTCAGTCACCATGTGTGATAGGAAAAAGAAAGGATAAAACAAAAAGACAACATTTTTGACACCAGTACCTTTTATTTTATGTTTTTCATCTTTTTTATTAAATCAAGCCAACTTCATAAACTAGTTTCTAAATATTGTAAACTGTTGAGAGACAGTAGGTAAGCGCAATATATTAAAAAAATTACCAACTTTATCCTTTGATGTCTGTCAAATGAAAGAATTGAAAGGCAAACATGGTAACAAAATAAAATGGCAGTTGAAATCTGATTGCTAGAAAAAAAAAGTCTATTTCAAAATGGCCATTCAGTTTTTCCGTCTGTTTTTTCTCGCTTTTACAGAAAATAAGCCCCCCACCTCTAAATATGGGATCAAAATGCAGTATCAGTCCAATTTCTCTGTTACAATGTGGCACATAATTGTCAAGTGCCAGTTTGTACTTTGTGTTTTAAGGTGAGCCTAGTCCCATGAATTCTAACTGTATGGCAACTCTTCCCATTGTTCTGACAAGGGAAGCTCAAAGGATTCCACAACAAGCATGACACTGGTTTTGGGAAGTGGGCAATTTTTATCTTTGCTCACAAGTACATGTGTGGCCCTCTCTATTAAACTAATTTTGTGGTCATATATGCCTTTGTGGGAAGACAAATACTAGAATCAGTTTTAATGTGACAATAGCCATTTGCATGAGGTGCTGGAAGTAATTGTAAAGTAACTAATAAACTTTTTATTTGTATTCCTTAGGGTTTTTTTTACTTATATTTGATGCAGGCTTTTCTGTTTAACTGTTACATATGACATCACTTTGAACTGATTCCAATTCCAGCAATCTAAAAATGCCAGGATTTAGTCAAAAAATATTGTTTACTATACTGACAACACCTGGTTCTTAATAATGACTGAGATAATTGAAAGTACTTGAATAAAACAGGAAAAAAACATGAGCTTTGGACAATTTATTCATAATTTCAATCCTGATATATAACATCTCATTCGGAAAAATATAATAAAAACTTAGACTTTGTTGGTTGCATTTAACAAAACTTGTTTGAATTAATTCTTGCTGCCTAAATATACTTTATTTATATTGAAGATATTATTTTGCTGGTCCTAGTAAAATAGACAAATATGCTTTTAAGCTTATATTACCATTCTTGGTAAAATAGACCCCCAGGTTATTTTGCCGGTAAATATTTGTATTATTATGAAGGCAGGTAATGTTAAAAATAACAACACACAGATTTAACACAGAAGTTTATTTTCACCATCAATTGTTAAGACAATTTAAAATCTTTACCATAATCAATTGTTAAAACACAAGTTAATATCGTTTATTCATCATCAATTATTAAAAGAAATATAGAAGTCTGAATATGTTAAGCACTTAAGGCATAACAGTCTCTGTGAATCCAGAACTTGCCCTTAGGCGTGGTTCTCTTGCCAATACATTTGAGGTGCATCCAATGAAGACAACAGTCAGAGACCACAGAATCCATGTTGTTTAAATCCTGCCAACACAGCTCACATAACCACAGTGTTGGCAATCTCAAATAAAATATATTCTTAGTTCTAAAACACTATATTTACTGATAAAATAGCCTCAGTGTTTATTCTACCAGGATCAGCAAAATAGCCTTGGTGTCTACTCTACCAGGATCAGCAAAATAGCCTTGGTGTCTATTCTACCAGCTACCAAGATCAGCAAAATAACCAATTTGTATTTAAATTTATAAATGTATGAAGAGCTTTAGAAATATATCACAAGATCATTATAGACAAACATTTACATGACTTGATTTTATTTATGCAAGCAAATCATTGTTAGAATTTTCACTGCAATGTTGTGAGAATAAATTTGATGTCATATGTATTTATGATATTTTTTTAGAAAATAAATCTCATATGAATGATTTATTATGAAAATTGTTTCCATGTTTGTTTTCTTTTTCTTATCTCTTATTAATTTGTTTTCTCTTGTAATAGAATGAACTATGTGCTGCCACTCAAAGTCTTGCACAGCAGTTGCGGTCCTATGAACTTCAGGTAAGTATTTTAAACTAACATTGCTGGGAACGGCATGAGTTGAAACTTAGCATTTAACCATTTTAAAACTTTAAATGCCAACTAACAGGGGAGCTTTTATATATCCAGGTAAGAGGAGAATGAATGAAGTACAATTCCAACGTCCATAACATTTAATTTAATCAAAATATGACTGCAATTGTGTAGCGATTTTGACATGTTTTCAATGTAATATCCTAAAATAAAATGTATTTTTTTCTTATATATATGTTTTTCTTATATATATATTCTTTATATATATATATATATATATATATATATATATATATATATATTTATTATGAAATGGACAAAGTCCGACAATTATTTAAAGACATTTTTATGTTTAACATTGTTTTTATAGATACAAGTATTTAAGTCAATGCTCTGTTTATAATAAACAGTATTAAATAACATTTACCGGCCTGTAATGAAAATTTCTCGGACATTCAGGCCGGTAAATGTTATTTAATACTGTTTATTATAAACAGAGCATTTACTTAAATACTTGTATCTATAAAAACAATGTTAAACATAAAAATGTCTTTATATATATATATATATATATATATATATATATATATATATATATATATATGGTGCATCAATATTTTTACAATCTTTGTGGGCAGGTTTCTTGCACCAAAACAAGGACAAAAGTCCATATAAAAATATGTGAGTTAACTGAGAAGTGTTCTGTTTAACCAGGATATTTATATCATGAGCAAGCAGATATGATTTTTACATACAGTGTGAATGGTAGTGGACACAAGTCTTTCTTGAAACATAATAACTCAAAAATGAAGGATTTGTGGACATATGTTTATATGGTCTTTTGTACTTGTTTTGTTGTATGGAACCTGCCCCCAAAGTTTGGAAAAGTATTTTTGATACACCCTGTATATTTTTTCTTGTATATTTTTCTTATATATATTAGAATAGCAAGTTCTCCATGTTCTAAAACATCAAATTCTATGTTCTTCTGTGACGGTAAATTTCAATTTTCTGTTTTGTTTCAAAATTATAAAAACATGAGAATTAATAGATACTTGTGTGTCAACAGTAAAGTATACATATATATAAACTACTTATCTGTCCAAGAAAGTCCTGTGACCTTCTATGCCACCATTAAATTTCAACATTAGGAACCACTTGGTATGTTTTTTCTTGTATATATCAACATTTCCCACCTGTTGGTGATAAATGTCAACAGAGAAGGTTATTGTACTGCAATAATTAGCACTCAATCCATGGATTTGGTCTTTGTCCATATCAAATCCATAGCTACTTTACGCAAATTGGGGATGCAATGAGTCCTGCATTGCCAGTATGCATACAAATCCAGGTTGTTTGGTAACTCCTTGTCCTTTTTGGCGACCTTTTCTGCTGCAATGTAAACATCCCACTCATCCCATAATTCATGGGTGTCCTGGGTATGACAATAAACTATATCTGTGTCCAGACAATAAACTACGTCCAACAGCAAGGCCTCTGATTAGGAGGCTTTGAGGAGCGTGGAACCACCTCTTAATTGCTGGTGTTCCCAGGCCCACCCTGACCCGGGGTGGTAGCACCTGTTAGGGTCCCAGCTATGGGTAAATAGTTAACCCCAAAACTGAGGTAAGAATCATTATAAAAGTGTAAAAATAGGTTTTAATACCAGAAATACTTTGTAAAAATTATTACCAGAAATAAATTTTTGAAGAAAACAAAACTATTACCAGCAATACGTTTTTGAAAAAAAACTATTGCCAGCAATATGTTTTTGAAAAAAAAAACTATTGCCAGCAATACGTTTTTGAAAAAAAAAACTATTGCCAGCAATACGTTTTTGAAAAAAAAAAACTATTGCCAGCAATACGTTTTTGAAAAAAAAAACTATTGCCAGCAATACGTTTTTGAGGAAAAAAATATTTACAGAAATAGATTTTTGACAAAACAAAAATATTGGCAGGGAAAAAAAAGTTGTCGGCATTAAATGTCCCATTGAGGTGTTGATATGCTACAAAACAAAACAAAAACCATAATTCATGGGTGGGAGTTTCAAGTCCTGTGAGAGCTGAATAAGAACCAATGTCCGTAGAAATCAAAAATCCTTTACAATTCATAAAACTGCATTGCCTGGCTGTTGTCTGCATGTTCTGACACTTTCCAAAAAGCCAGTTGGAAGCTATCATTGAAGTGGTCATTGGCATTATTTTTTCTTCTCATTGAAGTTTGTTCAAACAAACATTGCTTTCTTCCCCCCAAAGTTAGCTTTTGATTCATCTTTCGAGAAATAAGTGATTATATTGCCAATTTTTGTATACATCACTGGCACAAATGGCTCATTTCCCTCCAATTGATCAATGTATTTTGAATCCTGGGCACTGATTCTACTATGAAATTAATTTTCAAAAGCAAGTCTATTTTCCGATCATTCAGTGCTTCTCTAACTCTCTCCACATTTTGCACATCACTTGTTTCAGTAAAAAAGATTCATATGCATCCAGGTGTGTACAATGGTATTCCACAGCTTTGAAGTACGTCCCCCAGCGTGTTTGAATTGGCTTGGGGCGGGGGTAAATTTGCTGGTTGGACATTCAATATTTTCAAGTGATCAATATAATGGCATTGACGCTGTAGCTGATGTTTGAAAATGTTTTTTTGTCATTAACAAATTCATCAACTTCATGAAAATACATGTCTTTCACAAGATCTTCCCCGACAAGATTGAGTATGTGTGCCATGCACTCGATGTGTATGGCATTGGGCAATATAATTTTTAAAATTACAAATGCACTCTTACAATATGCAGTGTATTCAGTCACAAAACAGCAGACATTATTATAGTCTATTCCAACATTTGACAGTGTTTTCAAAACTGACTGACTCAATGTTTGTAATTTTTCCATGAAGACAATGTCTACCAGGTATAATTTTTCCAAATGACCAACTACCACATTCAGTACACTTTTATCATGATGGTCTGTCATTTCATTGATAACTGACACCAATTTGCTGGCTAGTTTTTCCTTCAAAACTGAGTAATGCCTATCAAAAACATGAGGTACGTGTATCTGGTGAAGATCCTCCTGTGCTGTGATCACACCTTCTTGGGGGCAATACTTCTTCGAAAATGGTTTCGTTTTTGTAGTTTTTTCAAGTGGTATATCAGCATATGTCATCATATGCACAAAATCGTTGCTCCATACTGGTGGTCGCAGCTTTTCTATATGATGTATGTTTTGCTTTTTTCTGGGGAATTTCCCTTTTGGTGGCATCTTTATTTTTTTTTTGTGCTTCCGCAATTTCTGATGATCCACAAGAGTGTACCTCCAAGTCCAATTTATGGTGTAGTGACAAAAACTGTAAAATAATTTATCGCCATCATGATAAAAATCTTCATAGAAAGCTGGCTCTTCAGCTCTGTATTTTGCCGAAAGTGTGCACTCACCAAGTTTGCTAGATTTTCATTTACTCATCATGAAAGATAATCAAGCAGGCATTTAAAAATCTAATTTAATTACTAGACAAACAACAACTTTTATTTTTACTACCCTTGACGGCACATGCCACACTATTCATATACTAATATCGCACTTGGGTATTTGCCCTGCAGTGACCAGTTAAGCCAGGTTAATATTATGAATTATGGCACTTGTGCAATAGTAGAAAAAAACCCATGTTATTTATAGAATGACATGTTGCAGCAATATAGGTTGTAGTACTTGCGCATAAGTGACTGACTTCATTGTGTATTGCAAATTTAGCAAAATAATGATTCTGTCGAGTTCCAGTCAAGTTTACCTTTTTAAACAACATCTAAAATACTATCATTAGATTTACGTTAAAAAATTCAAACAGTTGCATTCCACATCACGTGACGTCCGCATCCTACGACGGACGCTACTTGTAAACAAACTCCCAAATACAGTTATTCAATTAATTTCTGAGGAAGGACCGAGGTGGTCTGAAATATCAAATATATAAAAACATATAAATAAATACTTTCACAAAAAAACACCCAATTTTTTTCTTTTTATTTGCAACTTTTCAGTTGTTTTATCCATATTATATATATATATATATATATATATATATAATATATATTCACATATATATACATATATATATTTCTTATATATTATATATCTACAATTCTCAAAGTTTATGTATGTATGTGTGCTATTGGATGTTGTTTATGCGTTTCCACAGTTTTCATCTGATTTTGATGAATTTTTTTTTGTTTGATAGATACTTCTTCAGTGTCGGTTTTGAGCCCAAATTATATATTCCCCTTATCTTGGCCAAGCATTCAGTCTCTCTTAAGTGTGGTTACATTTTCTGTTGCATAAAGCCTACTACTACATTTTTAAGGCATTGCTTTCATTGTCGTTTATAGCCATTCCTAATTTAAATTTTTTTTATTGTCCTGCCAGTTTTCGCATTGCATTCACCGTAGTAATAATTAAGCTTCTTTTTTATTACTCAACATTTATTTTTCCAACCTTTCCTAAAGTTATTCAAGCTTAGTGATTCCTATAGCTTTTCAGCGTTCTCTTCTGGTATTTGCCCACAGATTCCAATTTGACAATTAATACTTGCCTAACACTTGCCACCAAAGAAAAGAACTTGCCTAGGTTGCAAAACTGCTGCTGCCAGATCCACCATGTGAATAAGAGATAACAAATCATCTTTAGAACGTTCAGTTTGCCTCTCTCAAAATGCATCTTGGAATGTTTCAATCAGAGCCAACTGAGTCCGAAGATCAACGTAGCCATCGGTTTTCCAGAAGAGCATACCTGAACGCTTCTGCACGTGAGGCCGAAAATGATGATCAAAAGACGCGACAGCTGAGGGGAAACGCCTCTTCAACTGCTGCTGTGCGTGAGGCTGAAACAAGATTGAGAACGCAAAAACATCCCTTTTCAGGGCCAACCCCCCCCCATTCAAATTGTTCTTCCCCCATTTGGGGATGTGCCTCAGTTGTACCCAATTGTTGTTACTAATATTGATTTTCGGGTGGGCTGACTTTAAACTTAAACTGCTCCAATTGAACAGCAAAAATTCACAGTAATGAATGACCTGGTTGAAGATTGGTTATACTGCTAGTATTTTCTTATATATATATATATATATATATATATATATATATATATATATATATATATAATACTTTTTTATGATATTACATCGAAAACATGTAAAAAACGATACACAATTGCAGTCAAGTTTCGCTGTGTATACAATGCATCACATCAGGTGATTGCAAATTATTGGTGAGTAAACAATTTAATCAGATTTAGAAGCCAAATACAGCCTCTTTTTACGAAATGAGAAAAAAGAAAAGGGGGTTAGTTATAAGGTCTGTGGGCTTTGCTTAGATCAACCAATCAAATATGACCTATATTAAATTTAAACTAAGGGAAGAAGCAAAAATTAAATTATTTTCCATAAATGGGTCATGACCTGTACGTTTGAAATCAATGTCAGCAACAGATGTTAAAACGGGAGTGGATGTCGATGGATACATAGTGTACATTTAGACGATGTCATTTCCTAAGAAAAATGAAGTGGTAATCTAACAAAATGCTAGACAAATTATATGCTTTGTGAGTTTCCTATATAAAAACCATTTTTATAGTTGATAAATAAACAGCTTCTTTAAGAAACCAGTAAATAATTTAAATCAATAGATTTACTTGATAACTTAATATACAGCTGTTGACTAAAGTTTCTTTATATAAGGTGTTAATAACCAATCAATGCAAAATGTCAAAATACCAACCAAATACCAATACATCCTTGGCTGTATAAAGCGAGCCGTTTTCTTTTGGGAGAGACAGACGTGTCTTTGCTGGTGAGAAGTGAAGGTTGGACGTGTAACCCCATTTTGTCGTTTCTACGTTGGTTGTTGGACTGTAACGTCGGACTATCATTGTAACTGTGATTTGGCTACAAGTGTTGCGGTCGAGAGACGGAAGAAATTTGTTGCCACTTTAAGTTGACAGTTTTTTGGGTTTTTTTTTTTTTTACTACTACAGGAATACATCCACAGAGAAAACATTGGGCCAGTCAAAAGACCCAGTGGCTCCTGTGGAGCTTAAAAATAGGCATAATCTATTGGAAAAAATGGAGGTTGAGGAGCCTTTACCCACAAGGGTAAAAACTAAGAAATCTCAAAAAAACACATAGACCCCCAAAATTAAAATTATATGGACAATAAAATTATCCAATGGAATATCAGAGGAGCAAGAGTCAATCACTCTGAATTATTGCTGCTTATAACAAAATACTGCCCAGCAATCATATGCCTTCAAGAAACTCATCTCAAAAACAATACCATCAACATCAAAAACTATTAATGGTACAACTATATTAAGCAGCACGCTGATAGACCTTGTGTCGGATCATCGGTACTCATTAACAACAATATCCCGCACAGTGAAATCACACTGAATACCAATATGCAAGCGGCCGCTATATCAGCAACCCTCCACAGAACAATAACAGTGTGTCCACTATATATTCTCCCAAGTGAAGAACTTGAAGAATCGGAGCTAAACAATTTGATATCCCAGCTACCAATACCCTTTATTATAATGGGGGACTTCAACAGCCATAATGAGATCTGGGGAAGCAAGAAAACGGACAAAAAAGGCCAAATAATAGAATCCGTATTAAACAAACATCAGTTATACATGTATAACAATGAATCAAACAGATACCTACCAACAAGCAACAGGCACATATTCAGCAATAAATTTAACAATATGTGACCCTAAACTGTTTCTGGATTATAACTGGAAAGTACATGATGACACATGTGGAAGTGACCACTTCTCGATTCTACGAGAAAATACCACCAACAAACTAAATAAAAAAATTCCAAGCTGGAATTTAGAAAAGGTTAATTGGGATGGATTTAAAACTTTGTGTCTAGTCAAACTAACCACAGAAGCCAATAAAAACAATGAAGAAGACATCCTATAATTTACCGACACACTGTTAAAAATAGCTGACAAAAATATACCAAAAAGCTCCACCTCTTCAAAATACAATAAACCATGGTTCAATGAGGAATGCAAAAAAACTATCAGATTACGCAGAGCAACACTAAAGAAATTTAAAATTAACCCAACACGAGAAAATTTAAACACCTATAAAAATAGCAGAGCCAAATCCCAAAAAATCATCAAAGAATCCAAGAGAAATACATGGAAAAATTACGTTGCAAAAATAAATAATAACACAAGATCAAAAAAAGTATGGCAGATTATTCAGAAAATAACTGGTAAAAATACCAAACATCTTACCCACAATAACCAAAAGATTATCAACAAGAAAGATATAGCAAACCATCTTGCTGAAACTTTCTCACAAAATTCATCCACAGAAAATTGAACCAAAAATTTTCAAACTATCAAAACAAAAGCAGAAAAAGTAAAAATCAAATTCCAAAGCAAAAATACTGAAAGCTACAACCAATCTTTCTCTACTACAGAACTGATGGAATCCCTCAACAAGGCCCACAATACAGCAGTTGGACCAGACAAAATTCATTATCAATTCCTAAAAGAATTACCCAAACCATCTAGGAATTACCTCCTACAAATCTACAATAGTATATGGAAGGGTAGTGACATCCCTAAAATATGGAAACAAACTACAGTTATACCAATATCTAAACCTATGAGAGACAATAAAAATGCAAAAGACTACACACCCATTACTCTTAGCAGTTGTGTCTGCAAAACACTAGAAAGAATGATAAATGCCAGATTGATCTGGTATCTAGAAAGTAACAAATTAATAACTGAGTATCGATCTGGTTTTAGAAGTCAAAGAAGCTCTATGGATCATCTGATCCGCTTAGAACATTTATCAGAGAGAGAGGCTTTATTAAAAAAGAACATCTAGTGGCAGTTTTCTTTGATCTTGAAAAGGCATATGACACAATGTGGAAAAGCATAGTAAAAGACCTTTAAAAACTTGGGCTAGAAGGTCGAATGCCAATATTTATAAAAAATTTCCTGCAAGATAGAAGATTCAGAGATAAAATAGGAGATATTTTCTCTGAAAAAAAAACAAGAAATGGGTGTATGTCAAGGCAGTGTATTGTCCATTACACTGTTTAATATCAAAATAAATGATATTGTAAAAAACATAAATAGCGGAACAAACTGTGCTTTGTATGTGGATGACTTCCTAATATGTTAGAGATCAAGAAATATGAACCATATAGAAAGACAATTCCAGATATGCCTCAATAAGCTTAACAAATGGACCACAGAGAATGGACTAAAATTTTCAACAGAAAAAATGAAATGTGTCCACTTCTACAACCAACATAAACTCACTCACATTACTTAATTTTAATTATCAAATCCTCCTAACAATTTCTATCATATGTATATCATCGCTTGATCCAGCTTCTAATGCTTCAGTTTGAGCGGCTTGGTGATAGTAGTCGTGGCTCCGGGGGGCACAGTCCTATGGTTACAGAGAACTTCAGTTGAGTTCCACCACGGAATATGTGAGCGAGCGGCGCTATATTGAGTCTGATTTGCTATCTCTTCGTCACCGAGGCCCGTTGGAACAGTTGGTATGGTGTTTGCTTGACAACCTAACTGTCAGGGTTTCAATTCTCGGTAGTGGATGCGCACTACTGATGAGTCCCAAATATAGGACGTAACAGCCGTCCAGTGCTTTCTGCATTCTGTTGAGGTTTCTTTCAGACTCAATGAATTACTTAATTATAATTATCAAATCCTCCTTACAATTTCTATCATATATATATATATATATATATATATATATATATATATATATATATATATATAGTATTGTAAGAGACTTTAGATGCCAAAATTGCTGGTTCTTTTTCTGTAGTTTACTAGTGGAAAGGCATTTTAGGCAGGTTTTTGCCCTGAAGTGTGAACGCATTACTGCAATGTGCTCACAAAACTTCGAAGTCTGCATGACTGAAATAACACCACTTAGATAAGTGATAAGTTTTTCAACATTTTATATATATATATATATATATATATATATATTTGTTATAAAAAGTTATATTTGTTGAGTATGTGTGTTCGACTTCCTGATTTGTTTTTTATTTATATTTTAGCAGTGAAATTAATACTTAGAGATTGAAAGTAGTATTAAAGAAAATGTTATGGTAATAAGAAAAAACATTAAAAAAATGTCCATTAATTGCTTAAAATTATATAATGTGTATCACTGAACGCAAAACCTTATACTCAGTATGAGCTTCTACAGAAATCATATACATGTTTATATTCTGTCTATAGTTTTTACTTGTTTTAAGAAATTATTCCCTGGAGAATTTAAACCAGTTTAATGTTTGCCCAAAACTACATTTTGGTTAAAATTTCAAATATTGCTTAGTTTGGCAACATTTTTGTTTGATTTGATAAATTGTTGATATTTTGGAAGTGAAAAGAAAAAAAAATATTTACATTAAAATTTTTATATAAAATCTTTATATAAAATTTAATTACAGTTTAAAAAATTGGTAAATGTTCCTAAATTCTTGTTTATTGCCATTGATTATGCCTGAAATGTTATTCAGTAGATGTAACCGTAAGTTCTATGTTAAGAGTTTCTTGCTTGCAGATTTCTCTTTTGGCTTCTTGCTTCCCAGTCAACTTTGATGTTCAAAACTTTAAATGCAATATCAATTATTATCTACTGTCTCCTTGATTACTAATGTTAATTGTCATCTACTTTGTTGAGGAACTTTCCTCTATGGTACCTAGACTTTATGAATTTAAGTGCACTACTAGACTGGGTGGCAAGCTCTCCTCATTTTACACTTGAAATCGCTTGATGCAACCATAAGTTCTATGCAAACAGTTTCTTCTCTTGCACTTCTCCCTTGTAAAAATCTCATCTGGCTTCTTGCTTCCCAGTCAACTTTGATGTTCAAAAATTTAAATACAATATCAAATTGTTATCTTCTATCTTCTTAATTCTTGTTCTTTTATTGTTCTCTCTTCTTAATAGTTTTTTTTTTCTCATATTCTCTAACACTCAGTAAATACCCTCCAACCTCTCTCTCAGGTGGAGGGATGTGGCAAGCCTCACACTGCTCTGTTGCTACTTCCACGGAAAGTGCTCAAACTGCAGTCCTTGGTCCCACCAGTTCAAACCTTCATGGCAAGGACATACCATGTCACTCACATTGTAGCAAACTGCCCACATTCCCTCTGTATTCCATCAGTGGGAAGTAAGTTCCACTCGAACAGCTTCTTCCCGTGAACCATTGCTCTGTGGAACCAACTCCCAATTCTACCATCTTAACCTGTTCAAGTTTAGGGTTAACGGTTCTTCCCCTCCTATCCATATAAACTACCCTTTAATATATTTCTCTACCTTGTACAGTGTGAACCTTACTGTAAAAAAAAGAAAATAAAAAGTAGCCCCTTGCATTTTAGTGGATTTATTATCTTACTTAGGATGAAATGAATAAAAAAAATGTTTTAATTATTGAGAAATAAGATTTGATTGCTAATCATTTTCTTTTTAAATGCGATGTCCTTTCAGGATATAGGTGATCATAACTCTCCACAGTTACCTTTTCTTTATAATCTCTAAATTGTCATACATTCTTCAGAAAGATAGTGGAGTAGTTTTCACATGCCTTCTCCACAGTTTGGAATTCAGTCTTTACCTTCTCTTAGACTGATTACTACCCATGGCTAAAGAGTACAGTCCACACTGCTATTTAATCCATAGCTGGAGGAAAAGAGATGGATTCATTTTTTTTTTTAAGTTCAGTAATGTATAAGTGAATGTAACTGACTAGCCTGTATTTTGAAATTAGCTTGCTGATTCCATACCCCACACCAATATCTGTTAAACTACTCACACGTCCTTAGTCCTGGGTATGATGATAAACTACATCCAGCAGCAAGACCTCTGATTGGGATATTGGAAGTTCTGAAGAGTGTGGAACCACCTCTTAATTGCTGTTGTTCCCAGGTCCACCTTGACCCAGGGTGGTAGCACCTGTTAGGGTTCCAGCTATGGGCAAATAGTGAACGCCCAAACAAAACACTGTGAAAGTATAGAAATACATGCAATGCATTTTTATATAATAAAAAAAATGATCCACAATACATACTTATAGTAAAATTATCAACAATATGTGCATATTAAGAAACTGTAGTGACTTCAAATAAATCTGTTTAAAATAATACCAAACAACCAACATGAAAGAACTTTCATGACATTAACCCATATAATATTCTAAAATTTCATAAATCAAACTGTATTCCAAAATATAACTTCAACAAAACTACAACATAAAACACACATATCACCGACTCTAGTAATTATATTCACACAAACATGTATATGGATAAAAGCTGGGTATCATCTACCATGTATTCAATTGTGAAAGCAGAATAACATATGTCATATTTTTATTTCTTCTAAGGCCCCAAGAAAATTAAATTTCAGCATTAAATGACCCATCAGATGTTGATATGCCGATAAACAGACAAATCGGTCAATCAGACCCACATATCCTGGTAACCATTACCCACTGAAATTTTTTTGTAGTAAAAAAAAAAAAAAAAAGAAGAAAATATGAATTTATTATGTATGGAGGTTTCAGTATACAATGACTAGATAATTTCCCCTCAGACATTTGCTGTTTTTATATGACTGTTAAGATATCTATTGACTGGTTTGGTGGTTTTATATATATATATATATATATATATATAAGTAACAAAAATCTTGGTAATCCATGTGGATAACCCCAAGGAGGATGAAATCTTGAGAGCTCAATGTTAAGTCAGAGTGAATAATTTAATTTAAAGAAAAACAGACCACTTTAAGGCTTCATTTGTTATAATTTATTTCACCAGAGTGTAAATTTTAAATTCATTTTTTGTTTCACCTTTGAAAGTGAAGTCTGAAGATCCAGAGAAAAATAAAATTATAACAAATGGAGCCTGAAAGTGGTCTGTTTTTCTTTAAATTAAATTATATATATATATATATATATATATATATATATATATATATATATATATATATAATATACATCCATTTTGACAGCCATATTTTGGAATAGAAAAATATTATCTTTAGTTACCATATGTACAAAGTCTACCTCATGTATATTGAAAGGTTTTCATTTATGAAAATGATAGAATAAATTTATTAAGAATTTAAATCCTGAATTGTCAACTTACAGGATAAATATTCATTTTTTTTTCTGTTTTTGTATTTTGCTGAAATATTTGTTTAATTCTCTGCTTTCAGAAATTTCCGTTAGAACCTGAGGATAGCATTTTAACATCAACACTAAAACAGTTTGCTACTTACTTGGATGATGTAAGTAATTAGTTCATTATTTATTAATATACATTCTAATTCTTACTTTTTATTCATATTTCATTAACATTTAATCCTTATTTCTTTAAGGTTTATTACATAATCCAGACCATTCTCTTTCAGTGTTCAATATGCATGTCAAAGAAAAATGACTGATCTGTCCAAATACACTTTGTCAAATTTTATTATGTTAATCAATTTTCTTAGCACAATTAGTATTAACCAACCACTGGTGGTAAACTTTTCAAGATATACTTATATGATAAATATGTTATGTCAAATTTAGATTATAATATTTTTTTATTAGAAATATTTATGGTGGACTGAGATTGCATTATGTAACTCAAAGTTTGTTCATCATATTGTAAATAATTAATAGGGAAATTATTTACACTATTTACATTCTTCAAACTGTTGTCCTCATCTTTGTTGCTATATTCACAACATTTTGGCTGTTATATGCTCCAGCCTTCTTCAGGTGATTGGAATTTTTAACTGAACCCTTTATTTTGTCCACCGGGGTAGATTGTTCTAGTTCCACGTGTCATGACTCTTCCAAATGTCTCGGTATCAGTTATCTCCCTTTAACTAAACTCTCTAAGTTTTTGTTCACCTCAGTTATATTGAACTCACAAGTCTTTGGATCAAGTCACTGGATTCAACCAACACTTTTATCCACTGGTCCATGTGTTTGAATTTATGAGACTTAAAAACCTAATGTCTCATAACTTATTTACCAGAGCTCGTATTGCAATTTTGTTGTTATTATCATTGTTTTTCTCTAGCACTCTGTATTACTAGTTCCCATATTGTATTCATTTCTATGCTTGGCTGGCTTAAGAGATTTTTGTGGCCCGCCATAGGTGCTGATTTCATAACTTTTAGTATTTTCCATTGATGTAACTGTTATTTCAATCTCATCCCACAGGGGGTGGTGATCTCCTTTTTTCTCTCCATATGTTGTAAGCTATACCTGATCTTTCTATTTCCCCTTGTGTTATGGCTTTACGGTGTTCCTGCAGTCTTATCTTAAGAGAACAGTGTTTATACTTCTTAACACAGCTGCATGGGATGGTGTACATACAGTTGTTAATCATGTTCTTCTCTATGGGAGGTCTTACATGCAAGACATATCTGCAAAGTGTTGAAACACTTTTAAATGTCATCTTGATGTTATATGAACCACAGATCTTTTGTATTTTTTCTGATAATCGCTTCACACAAGTTACGCAGACTGAGGGTGTTTTCTGAGTCTAGTTATGCTGAAATGGTCAGTATATGCAGTACCCTACAATGTAACAACTATGTATACCAATAGATAACCATATGGTGATGCTGACCTTCTGTGCGCAAACACACTTCGGAATGAGATCAGACATATATTGGCAGGATGAAGGGTTAGCAATGGGCTTGCCATTATCACCAGCAATGGCTGATATATACATGGAATACTTTGAAGAAATGGCATTAGAATCCAGATCAGTAAAACCAACTCTATGGCCGAGATACATAGATGACACCTTCGTGCTCTGACCACAACAAGAAGAGGTCCAAATGCTACTAGACCATATAAACTCAATAAGATCATTAATATGGTTCACACCGGGGAGAGAAGACAACAACAAATTAGCATTCCTGAATGTACTAATATGTCAAACAAAGCATGGGTTCAAGACCTCCATATGCCGCAACCCAACATTCTCTGGACAATACTTCAACTCTCACCACCCATACAGTGTAAAGAAAGGGATCGTCCACTGCTTGCAGCATCAAGCAAATGTCATAAGTGGTGACCCAGAGGCATATGAACAAGAAATGATCAGTATAAATAGTATCCTACAACGTAACAACTACCCTCGATACATGACAGCATCTCTGACAAACTGGGATAGAAGGATGCAAAAGGATAACAACACTCAAAAAACAGCCTCAGTCTGTGTAACTTGTGTGAAGCAATTATCTCAGGATGAGATTTAAAAGTGTTTCAACAGTTTGCAGACACCTCTTCCGTGTAAGACCTCCCATAGAGAAGTACCTGATTAATGACTGTGGTAAGAAATATGAAGGCCATTCTCTTAAAGTAAGACTGCAGTAACACTGTAGAACCATAACACAAGAGGAAATAGAAAAATCATACATAGCTGACCACATATGGAGGGAAAAGGGAGATAACTTCCCCCTGTAGGATGAGATTGAAATAATAGACAGAGAACATCACTGGAAAATACAAAAATAAGAAATCAGAGCATATGCTAGGCCACAAAAGCGGTCTTTAAGTAAGCATCACAAAGAGAAATAGAAGTTGGATAAAGAGGTACATGAAAACTGACTTCTCAACAACAATAATATATATATATATATATATATATATATATATATATATATATATATAAGAGCGTGCAGCTTATATTTTATATCATAAAGAAACAATTCATACAAAGAATTAGATAACAATGTTAATGTGATTAATGGTGAAATAACTTTGCTAACAAGACTTGATGAGACATTAATTTACTATAAATTGCTTGAATAATATGATCCTTATATTTGAGTTGTTGTCAGATGGAAGCTGTATGGGAAAATTGCGCCATGAAGATAACAATTTGAAATTGTTGAAAGTACTTGGCATGTGTTTCCATCTGACAACAACTAGAATATAAGGATCTTATTATTCAAGGAATTGATAGTAAATTAATGTCTTATTAAGTCTTGTTAGCAAAGTAATTTTGCCATTAATCACATTAACATTGCTATTTAATTCTTTGTATAAATTGTTTCTTATATTTATATATATATATATATATAAAATTATAATATAGGTATGTTATAACATCACTACAAAAATAGCCATTTTATTTCAACACTTCTAGTTTCGTGTCAAATGATGGTGTTGATTGTAAAATAAAAAGTTTTTAAAGAGTTCCAAACCAACCATTACCCCCCACTAGTGGGGAATATTTTTACGTATGATGTAATGGCCAGTCAAATTACAAGCAGATGATAATTCAAATAACGCAACAACGGTCCTTAGATACAATTTCTTAATGCTTTAAAATTAATATTAGATTCTATTGGAAATCAGGATAACTAATTAATCTCCAATTTATTATGTAATTAAAAAATAAAAGTTACAAATATTAAACTCTAAAAATAACCATGCATCAAGTTTAGAAACTTACAAAAGGAGTTGGATCCTTAATAGTCAACTAATATATAAAACTTAAAATAATATCGTCATTAATATTCATTTTTTAATTTCATATATATATATCCAAGTGGATCCTAGTAATATAAAATATTAAAACTGATCCACAAAAAGAGCTCAATGTATTATAAATTATATTTTCATCTGTCAAAATAAGTTTATTCCCCATATGAGGTGATTTGGGATTTTATTGTGTGTGTGTACGTATGTGTGTGTATATATATATATATATATATATATATATATATATATATATATATATATATAACCATGGGTTGTAAGAAAAGAAATAACCTCAAAAGGGGAACTTGGTAAAGTTTTTGAGTGATGCAATCACAATGTTTGAAATTGCAAAAAGGAGAAAAGATATCAAAGAACAGTCAAAAAAGAAACTGAAATTATTGGCAAGATATGGACAAAAAATGGTTTTAAGAATTTCACAAAGAAATTCAGGAAATCTAGTACTGCACTTAAATTCATAAAGTACTAAAGAGAAAAGCTTATCAGAACAATTACCATGAAAATATTTATAGAAAAAGGCACAGGGAAGCTATATTATGGCAGTGGGAAAGTGACTGAACTCAAGATGCCAAGATGATCAATAACATTGTAGACTTTTCTTTGTATTTTATCAAGAATCTTTAAATACATAGCAGAATATATTCAAATTTGTTTCATTTATTATAACTGTTTCTGTTTCCTATAAGGCAGAAGATAAATTGTTATTTTCACTTAATTTTTTAGAATGTAGTGGACATAAACAAGAAAATGCCGATATTTCTTTTAAGTACATGACAATTTCAAAATGATTTAGATAAGCTGTTATTTAACAGAATATGTAAATTAATTTATAACTCATCTAATGTTTGTTAAACTAATGTCAATATAGAGACCATGAAGAAGGTCATAAAAAATGTCATTTTTTTATGGTATGAATAAACTAGTTTCTTTCATCAAATGAGAGAAAAGTTTAAAGTTATCAAACCATATAATAATTAACAATGTGTATTTCTTTATATATTTTCTGTCCCATTTCTTATGCTCACATCATTCACCTCATTCACTAACCTTCTACTGTAAGTGGCTCTTGTTCCTTTTATTGGATGAACAATAGTATTAAAAAATGCTGAATTTGGTTAAATTATTTTGCTGATTTTGAACTGTTGTAGTTCTAAGTGGGTAGCTGTTTTTTTTTTTGTTTTTTTTTTTAAGTGTTAACCATCATACTTTTTGACTTGAGGCCTATATGGTTGCATCTAAAATGTTTATTGGATTCAGAGCATTAATTCTGTATTATGCTTACTGTTTTTTTTATAACCTTATCCAAAAATTATGGTAACCATTACTGTTAAGTATTAGGTTGTTACACATGATATGACACATTGGTTGATTGTTGATCCAGTCGTCTAATGAAGTAACCTCCTTAGTAAATAAAATAAATATTGACTTATTCTTGACTCTTTTTCTTTCCAGATAATTTTTCTTTCAATATATTGTTACCCATAAGCCCAATGAAAATAATTACAATGAAACAATGTCGAGTAATCTTACTGTATGAGTACAAACTGGGGAAAAATAACCATTTTTGCATCAAATCATTACATGCATTAAGAAATGGATACTCTTTGACAACAGTCAGAGAGTAAGCCACGGGTTAGATGCAAGGAAATCACTAAAACAATGCCCAAAAGGTCCACTGTACCCTAAAAAGTTAATGGCTACTGTATGGTGGTCTTTCAAAGGGGTTATTCATTATTCATTCATGCCTCAAGGGAAAACAATAACAGCAACCTTGTATTGTGGAGAAATTGAGTGTCTGCATGAAAAATTGAAAAAGAAACATCCTAGACTTGTGAATAGGGAGGGAGGGCCCAACCCAATATGGCTGCATGACAACAAACGGCCACACACTTTTCAGTCAAGTGTCTAAAAGCTGCATAGCCTGAGTTATGAAATTTTACCGTATCCTCCATATTTACCTGTTATCTCTTCTATTGATTATCACATTTAAACATTTTGAGCTTTTCATATGCAATAAAACATTTGAACTGTTTATCACATCAAAAGATGAGAATTCTTTTTAAAAATGGGATTAAGAATTTAAAGGTATATTGGAGAACAGTCATTCATCAACATGGTGCCTATTCAACCAAATAAATTAGTTATTTAACATTTCAGAAGCATTTTATTAATTTCCTATAAAGTGTGTCATTTCATGTGGAACGACCTAATCTATATACTTGTTACTGAGTACAATTACATACTTTGCATATATGTTTGTATAAGCTTCATCAGAAATCACATATATTTACATATTCCAATTGTTCTTAATTTTTATTTGTTTTTAAAGATTATTCCCAGGAGAATTAAAACCAGTCTAATGTTTGTCCAAAACAATTTTGATCAAAATTTTAAATGTTACTTTGTTTGGTAACATTTTAATTTGGTTTGATAAATTGTAGATTTTTGAGGCAGTAAAAAAAAAAAATTATTCATACTAACATTTTTTTTTTATAAAGATTTGTAAATCTAATCAGATTTAAAAATTGAAAAATGTTCTCAAATTCTGGCTTTATTCTAGTCATTGATTATGCCTGAAATTCAATAAATGTTTTATTGAAAATTATAACTCACTCTAATTTTAATAAACTTTTTGTTAGTAAAATGGTATGAATTTAGCACATATGGAAGTTTCAGTATGCAATAAGCAGATAACTTCCCTTTAGGCCTTTGCTGTTTGTTAATGTGACAGCTATATGGGTTGATGGTGATATATATTTGTAATTTTATGTTCATTTTGACAGCCATACTTTGGAATGGAAAAATATTGACTTAATTTGCCACTTGTAAAATGTCTATGAAAATACCTCATGTATATTGAAGGGCTTTCATTTATAAAATTGTTATTTGATGATATGTTAAAATAAATTTAATAATTTAAACTATTTTATTGGATTTGATAAATACTAACTTCTCCACATATGTTCACTGAGCTAAAATCTTACAACTCTGAAATATTTTATTCTAACTTATCTGCCAAAGAGGAATTAAAATTTTTAGATTTACTAACAACTTTAATGAAAATCTTATTGATGGTCACAGCATTATATTCTTTTGTAGTATTTTGTTTAGTAATTAACTAAGGAATGGTACATACCTAGTGTAATGGTTATTTGTGTGGAAACAGGAATTGGCAGACCACTAAGTGTTGAATTCACTTTGCATTAATACCTTTTGGGGAAGTTGTGAATTCATTTTTTCTCCCACTAGCTGTGGATAAAATTGTAGGGTAGACTCTGAACTTGATAGGGCAAAAAATCTCAGACACAGTCAACTCTAAATTCAAAACTGTAAAAAAGGCAATGGAAATCTACCTTTCATTGGTTTATAGATATTAAAAATAAAAGAAGCAGTAGAATTGCATGATATTGAAAATTTATATAAGGAACTTTAATCTTAAGAATTAACCTGCTCATTATTTTTATGGCTTAATCCACTGTTAAGCATATCATTGTTATTATTAAAACCATTTTTTAAAAAATTCAATTGCTCATGATTTTTATACAAGTGTTCAGAAAATTCAAGTCACATTGATCAAAATGGGTTTATTCTATAAAAAAACAAAAGAATTATTATTAATCATAAAGATTCTGAAGTAAAAATGATAAAAAAATAATTAGTTTTTATTTTTTTTTTGCAGGTGAGTTCAGTTCAGCAAGTCTTAGCAGCTCAGTACTCAGAAACAATGATGTTCCCATTGTCCAAGTTTCTTCAAACTGACATTGAAGGTAAATTCATTAGAACTTTTGGCATTTTATATAAGACTTGGGGAAAAAAAAAGCAATGGAAGTTTATGAGTAGAAGAGAAAGGATATTTATGTATAACATGAAGCCTACAAGACAAATAATTTTTGGCATAAATGGCTTTAACAGTCTGTATGAATTTTATTGTCTAAATTACACTGCACACATTATTTAGTTCATTTTCTTGTATTTTCATGGTTCATTTATTAATCTATCAAATTCATTCTGTTGTTGTTATATTATTCTAGAAACGTTGGGATATTCCATTATTAAAGGGTTGGAATATTAAGAATTAAAATACATTTTCAGAAAGAATTTTAAAAAATACAAGCATGCATTTTCTATACAGACAGCAATTAAGTTTATATTATTGGAAATTAAATAATTGAAACCATCATTTAAAAAGATAAATGTGCATTGTTGTACACATAGGAAAGAAAGAGGCGTGTCAGAAAAGATGGGAAAGTGCGTTAGACTCAAGAGGGAATAATTTTGAAGGGGAAAACTTGTAGTTTGGATTTGACAATTTTTTTTCACTATTTACATTATTCGGACTATTGTCCTCATCTTTGTTGCCATATTTATTACAACATTTCGGCCTTTCAGTATTTGTCTATATTTCTGAGATGAGATATTATGTACACTATTTACATTATTCGGACTATTGTCCTCATCTTTGTCGCCATATTTATTACAACGTTTTGGCCGTTGTACGCTCCGGTCTTCTTCAGGTGGTTGGAATGTCGAACTGAACCCTTTATTTCGCTCACTGGGGTAGACTGTTCTAGTTCCACGTGCCATGTTTAATGGATGTCAGTTATCAGTCATCTCCTGTTAATTCTCTCTCCAAGTTCTCCACTGCCTTAACTCTTTGGGTCCTGTCACTGGATCTAACCAATGCCTTTATCCACTGTGCCATGTGTCCTTGAAGAATGTCGGAGCATACAACGGCCGAAACGTAATAAATATGGTGACAAAGATGAGGACAATAGTCTGAATAATATAAATAGTGTACATAATACCTCATCTCAGAAATATAGACAGATACCGAACGGCTGAAACATTGTGATAAATATGGCAACAAAGATGAGGACAATAGTCCGAATAATGTAAATAGTGTACATAGTACCTCATCTCAGAAATATAGAAAGACAATTTTTTTTGTAACCTCAGGCCTGTTTCTTTTCTGACACACCTTTTACATCTGGGGTAGTGGTTCCATATTATATCTACTCAATGATTCTTATTACATGAAACTCTGAATAGCAGATTTTTATAATATTGTCGTAATAATATTATTAATATATATATATATATATATATATATATATATATATATATATATATATATATATATATATATTTATGATGGTCCGAAAATAATACTTCCTATTTATTTCCAGTGAAATTACAACAGATACAAGGATCATCATAATACTGTTGGCTAGAGCAAGTTTGCAGCTACTAAGCACTATTTTTCCACATAGTCAATACTATTGGCTATGCTCTTTTGCTAGCAATGAACAAAAGCCTGTGCTGGGCTGCCTTCAGCACTGTGTCTTACACATGTTGCTGTCATCACTGCTGAAATTACTCGCTGTGCTCACATCCATGATTAGGTCACCATAAACATTTAGTGATTGTCGATGAATGTCAATTTAATGACACATCCCTGCTTCACATGCATTTTCATATTGGGCATTTTGTCAGACTGCCACTACAACAACAAGGCAAAAAAAAGTACATTAGAGGCAAGGTTCAAACTCTGTTGACATACACCACTAATATAGTAAAATAGGAATCATTATTTACAGAGTGATCCTCATATTGTTAATTATAGCAACTTTATTATTTGATCTGAAAATAGCAATAAAATTTGCTTGTCTTTTCTTTTATATTCTATAATGTTTTTTACTTTACAGAGGTTAGCACAATGTTTGAAATGTTCCAGATTGCTACAGATGGTAAGTCACATTTCCTACACACACACACATATATATATAATAACAGTATATGTGTTCATATTTATATTTTTTGTGACACCTTTTCTTTGTCAACAGAACAGTCCACTCTTCTGCTATATAAGAATACCACATGTTTATACTAAAAATATTGTGGTAAAGAAATTGCAGTTTGTTCTGTAGATAAACTTTAAAGTAAGATATATTTAAATATTCATGTATATGCTTTTCCTATTTGAAGTTTCTAATGAATCTTAACTCTTAATTTAATGAGTGAAGAAATTCTGTGCATGCTTCACTTACAAAATACTCCTGGAAATTTCCCTATTGTTAAATATTTGAACTTTATGAATTTAACAAAATATTTCAATAACAATCATAATTATGAATGTTGGTTATTATTTAAAGAAGTAAGAGGATACAAATAAAAAGATTAAAAATCAACAAGGTTTTCCATTTCACTGAAGCAGATGTTAATCACATGAGAGCATTATCACATCTATCTTTTCTTTTTTTTTTCCTTTTCTCTATCCCTTCCTGATATATCTTTTTCTTCAGTATTTCCTTGCAATCAAAACAGAATGGTCCATTATTTATCTGAGGCAATGGCAGGGTATAATGGACATGCTAACTAACTTACTAAGAGAGGAACAAGCAGAATTATATGATTGTTTTCATTTCCTGCATAGAGACAAAGCAAAGGATCAGTATTTATCTGTCGTCAGCACCCGCTTGAATTCGATAATTAGGATTGTCATCCTCTCTATTCCCTTTGTGTCCCCTGATAAAGAAGCCCATACACTTGGCCTAAATCATCTCTCTCACAACTCAAAGGGGATTGAGACAGGCAAGATCTGGCAAACCTGGTTGCATTGGGCTGTCGGATGCTTGGTCTGTCAAGATCCACCTTATGCCAGCCTGACTGATGCTGCCCTCTTTGCCAGTTTAGCTGTTGAGTTCATCTATTCTGCCACTGGAATCTTTGGGGGTTGGTTGCATTCACTTTGGTCCTTCCTCTTCAACATTAGCGTGATAGGTGGCTCTACAGGAATTGAAACTCCAGATGGCTTTGCTCTTGGGATCACTGGGACAAGTAAGCCCCCCTCCAATGACAAGGAATGATCATATATATTTTACAATGGATGTTGGAATGAACAGTTCATTGTCAAATGTACCAATATGACTTATTATTACTTTAATGGCAATAATAGAAATGAACCAATAAATAAGAAAAAAAATAAAACTAATAAAAATATAAAATTATCATTAAATATATGAGAACATTTTTTTTATTGTTGTTGTTGCTAAAAATAACAAAGGAAGAAATTCACAACTGAATAATGGAAGCTGATGTCAGAGTGAACAGATGTGTTTTTTCATTGCTCAAAGAAAGCAATGTCATATTTTAAAAAAGGGAAGTCTTTAATTATTCATATTTTATTCTCATGTTTTCTTTATTATAATTTTGTTATTTTATTATGAATTTATAATATTTAATTATTAAAATACATTTTTTTTTTTTTTTTCAGTTGATGTATACATTGTTTTTTTTAAATAAGTGTTTTAGCAAGTTTACTTACTTTATTAAGAATGTCTATTATCACCAGGAATTGTTATATCAGGAACATTCAATGCATTGTATTTGCTAAATTACATATACACTGGCATGAATAATTCTATATTAGGCATGACATTTCTCTTTTTTATGAAAGAGGATGTAATTTTCGAAATTGTAGGAAATGCATTTCAAGTCATAATGTTTGTTTTGTTTATCATTGACTATTGGTTCAGTATCATTGATTCTTGTATTTTCTTCTCTGTACTTATTGAATATAAACAAGAAAATACATACTAACATAAAGTTTGATATTTTAGAAGTACAATGAAATTGCAAAATTACTTAAATATACTGTTATTATTTGACAGCATAGTTAAACTAATTTTTATTATAATGTTATATAAATGTAAATATGAAAATAAATATTACTTAAAAATCTTAAAAAAACATTAATGCTTCCATAAAAAGATTTTGTTCTATATAAAATGTATCCTAAGATTGTATTTATTCTTTTCTGCTTAAATATCACGAAAAAATACCCATATTAAAAATATTTACATGTAAGATACATCTTATATCTCCTTACTTTCAATGTCTCATCTCTACAAAGAAAGGAAGAAATCTTGTGAATAATTATGACTTTTAGTTCTCTAAAATTCTTTAAATTTCCTTTTGTTATTACAGAACATGAACAAGCAATGGGAAAGTACATGAAACTGTCAAAGAAAAAAGAAAACGATCGTTTGCGCCGTGAAGTTAATGAAGAACTTTATACATCAAGGAAAAAATTTCATCAGGTAATTCTTCACCTAATACTGATTTTATAATTCTTATTTATTTTTTTAAAGATTTTACCTCAAGCAAAGTGATAAAAAAAACCCACCCTAATAGAATGCAAGGGGTTGCAAAGAAAACTAGGACAATAAAATAACAGGATTCAAGTTGACAGGTAACAATCGGCACGGCATTTAGATTTTTGAAGGTTGTAATTGACAGGAAAGCAGGAAGCTGGAAGAGTTCCACAAACGGAAAGTGCAGGAGAAAGTATTAGCAGAGGAATTATGGTTACAATTAACAATTTCAACAAATAAAACCTAACTGTCAATCTAGTACTGCACTTAAGTTTGTGAAACCAAAATACCAAAGAGAATAGAACAATTCTGATTTCCTCATAGCATCAATGAAAAAGATTTTATAAATTTCATTTAATAAGTAATATTTTTTGATCAATGAGTTCCATCCTTGGAAAGAATTCTATTTGTTGATTTCTTTCTGATTTTGCTGCTATTACTACTGCTGCTGTCATCAATTTTGTGACATAAATATGGATTTTAAAAATTAATCGTTTAATATATTTTAAATATTAGATTAGAATTTATTATTATAACTCAAGATGGGAGTAAGGCATATTTATTGTTTTTGTAATGTTTACTGTTAATTGAATTTTGGTATACTATAAAATCCAAGATAACTTTCTCTTTACTTGTTAGACTTGATACTGGAATAAACAAAACCATAATATTATTATTAATTAGTATCAATATTGATAGCAATACAACAGACTAATGCATACTATTCAATATGTCTCCACTCAAGATACATGTTTCATCCTAGAGGGCAGCAGCATCTTATACTCAAATTGGATTATGTATCGGTATATACACACATATATGGAATTATTATATATATCATATTATTATGTACATATATGTGTTAGTATATACATATGAGTTTCATCAGAAGCACATGATCACATGGATTTTGGAACCGTGGTATTGCACTCAATTTGTAAGTTGGAGTTTGACATTATAAATAATGGCACAAAATATTTTTTCTAAATCGTTACCGTTTTTTGAGGAAACGAGTTTAAAGATTTAATTTAGGTACAAAATTGAAGTGTTGGAATTTCATTCTGGTAATCAGTAAAAGCCTCATACAAAATTTATAATTGAATTATATGGTTTCATTTGAAATTAAAAGGGATAATAAATTCCATAACCAACAACTGTATATCCTCAATATGCTACAGAGAATAAAGCAACACTTGACCAAAATATAGAATGTTGCATTAAAAAGTTTAAAGCACAATGTTTTCGCTTTGCTTCCAGAAACTATTTTTTTCTCAATGTTAAAGTCAGATGAATTAGAGTTGATGAAAGAGGCTATAAAAATGTTTGTCCATTAGATAAGTAAACATTTATCCATAGTTAATTAGTTATGCCAATTTATAAGGTTAATTTTAAAATTTAATTCAAATTACATCACAAAAATATAAGGGTAAATTTTCTAATAAAAATATTTTTTTCTTCAGAAGTAACAAGCCACGAAAGAAGAGATTTAAAAAAATACATTCATCAACTCTGATTCGACACACTGGTCAAGTTTGATTAACCTCAACTTTATTTGGATTTATTCTTGAAATAATATAATTAGGAAGTCAGTTTTTAAGCAAAAACCTGTGGAAATTAGGTATTTCTGTACATGTTTCAGACAGTATTTAAAATTAAATGCTCAAAAATTGGTAAAAGCTATGAATCTAACTTTTGGTGTCAGTACTTATCAAATCAAACCGCAGCCTTTACACAGGGCGCAATGTCGATTTTCTGGAAAAGGTGAAAAATCAACCTGCTCTATTGTCTCGGTGCCGTGTAATAGCACAGAGAGGACAACAGTATTGTAAACTCGTAGATTGGTGTATTGAGAGATAATATGACACTGCCATTGGGGTCTCCAGTGTCCTCTCATGACACCTTCAGCCAGGCCACGTCTTCTGTTAATCTCCATGAGGAGGTTGCTGGTGTTGGAAACTTTCGAGTCCAGAACTTGAACTTGGTAAACTCAATAGGGTCACTGCCATTAATGACTGGGCAGTGGGTCGGTGGGCGATCTCCTATGTATATCAGCTTGGTCTTTGACCAGTTAATGCAGAGTAATTGTCATCTCCTTATTGAACATGTGGAGTACCTTCCTTCAACCCTACCAGGTGGTAACAAAATAATGTGTGAACATAGTTCAGGTCAGTTAAGTCATAGTTTCCAAGCTGAACACCAAGGAAGCGGTCACACATTTAAATTAATACCATGAAGTTAAAATTAATATAACTGAATTTGATATCACACTAGATGGAAGATATGTTGTAAATTGGACACTATTGTAACTCCTGAAGTCCCATGATGAATCACTTGACTGAATTTTGAATATGGGTTGCGAATTGCCATGTCAATTATTGAACCTGATATTGTGAATCTTGTGGCAGAGAAATAAGATCATCCATTGAAAAACATATATATCAGGATTTGAATAAATGTAATCTATTTAAAATGATTTTTAAATGTCCAAATTTGCTTAATATAGTTAATTAATTACTGCTTAAAAACTAAAAATAGAGGTCGACCAGAATACTTTCTTTTTAGAAAGGTGGATCTTCAACTTATCTAAATTTTGAAGCCACTCGTCTAAAGTATGACAAAACTAATTTTTTTGTTTTCATCCTGCAGACAGCCCTGCATTATTACTCCTCTCTGAATGCCTTGCAGTACAAGCGAAAATGTTTTTTGCTTGAACCAATCCTTGGCTATATGCATGCACAGAGAGCGTTTTTCCAGATGGGACAGGAATCAGTTGGCAAACGAGAAATAGAGGATTTCCTTAGTAACATCGCAACCAGTGTCCAGGGTGTCCAGCAGGAACTTAACCAGGAGACACAGAAGACTGTGGAACTGATTGACACATTAGAGAGCCAAAGTAGCCACTTGTACCATCCTGAGCCTCTTATTGAAATGCCATATATTCCTCCAAATACAGCCTTGGTTTGTAAAGCTGGCTATCTCTTTATGAGAAGGTAAGTCCAGAACAGATTTTTTTTTTAATTATACAATAATTTACTTGCATAAGTGTCCTCATTTTAGTTTTATAGTTCAGTTTTGGCCATTATACTCTCCGGCCATCTTTAGGTGTCTATTATAGTTGGCAGCTTTCTTCCAAGAAATATGATCTTTTGGGTAAAAGTGTTGATAACGTGGATTTAATTTCCAGATATTTGTTGGTTGGTTGGTTGATTTTGTTTAGTGACATATCAATCTCTATGGGTTATTTAATACCAAAACCTAAATATTTTAAACGCTATTTCATGCCTTTAACTACAGATAAAATGTATTGTTGGCTATTTTTTTATATAAAATGTATTGCTGATATTTTATTATAAATAAGTATTTTATACTTTTATAGTGCTTTGATTTTGTTTGGTGGTTCATTATTTGTCCATATCTGGAACCCTAACAGGTGCTACCACCCTGGGTTATGGTAGACCTGGAAACAACAGCAATTATGAGGTGGTTCCATGCTGCTCAAAATTTCCAATTTCCTGATCAGAGGCCTTGTTGCTTGATGTATTTTATCATCATATCCAGGACTGCTAACATTTGTAAATTCAGTTCTTGGCTCAGGGTGTGCAAAAGTAACATACACACTAATTTAATAGAAGAGACAGACAACACTGCAAGGAAATAACCAGAAAGAATTAACTGATATGAGATATACTCCAGTATAGACAGTGGAATGAGAACCATACATCTCCATGACTTGAACAAAGTGTTTAGTTAAAATATAACATTACCAACAGGCACCTGAAAAAGCTGGAGAATACAAAAGTTGAAATGTGACTACAACAAACAAGATGAGGATCCTAGTATGAGTAAATAAGTGTATAATTATGGCAGTTCTTTATCTCAGAAGTTCAGTTTTGTCTTTTGTTACAATTACAAATAAAGTTCAGAGATTCTATTTAATCAGATCTTTTAGTTGTCTTCTTTTATTTTTTTTTATTCCTGCTTTGAGTTAAATGTTAGCACCTTGCAACAAAAAATCGGCAAGTTGAGTTTGAATCTTGGTTGAGTTCATTACATTCACTTTTGCACAGATACCTGTAGTAGAAATCAAATGCAGGTGGAGCAGCCAATTGCTACTGATAATGGAACCTGCTCCCGTCAGTCAAAGAAATGATGTTTAGTGTATTGTCTCTGCAGAAAACAGCACATAGCTGTCATGGTAGTATGGAGCCAGTGTGAACCCCAGAATATCTGGTTATGAAGAAAGAATGTGTTTATCCATTCCCTCATGAGGTAATTGGGATTGTGAGCTATGCAAATGATTCCTTTGCTAGCCAACCGCTAAAGTTTTAAGCCCTATAAAAGCAGGCACATTTTCTGGGAAGATGGAGAGATTGGAAGTATGCTGCATTGGCCGCACAATGGGATTGCCATGAGTTACCAAGGATTTTTGTTTGTGTTACCCAGCAGTGTTTCAAATTCAGTCGTCCCTGTTTGTGTTTCCAGTGTCTTGGCTGTTTTTGTCCTGTACGTGTAGTGTTTCTATGTGAAAGTCTTGTCCATGCCCTCTGCTCATTGTGGTCTGGTGTTTGATTCCGGTGTTGCCAAGTTTTCCGACCCTCTTCATTGGCAGGTACCCAACCAATAATAAGAAAATCTCTTCAATATTCTTTTGGGAAAGTACAAATACATCTCTTCTTCCTTCAGCTATGTGTTTAAATAGCAGGGAAGACTAGGATGTAATCATAGTTGGCAACCAATTTAAGAGAAGGAAAATTCTGAATTCAAAACCCAACCACCTGAAACTGTGGAGATGGTTAAACATGGAGTGAAGATACCATTCTAACACTTCGTCCCCAGCCCCTCAACCTCCGGCGTTTATATAAGAAAATAACATCAGAACAGAGGTTACAGGGAGAATAAAAACATTTAACATAAATGAAGAAAAAAAAGAAAAAGACAAGATGCATCTAGCAAATTCCCGACGATGTCAATATTTCCCCCATTGTTGTCTGGCTTCTGCAGATATTATTTCTTGTTTTATTTTGCCATAATCTAATCTTCCTAGCGCCAACTCTCACAGCTGTGTCCACATCCCCAGTCGACCGTGAACGTATGGACAACACCCCGCTTACTGGATCTAAAAACTAACACTGCGTGGGCAGCGAGCGGGACTTGACCAGTTGACCGGTAGAAATAATCTACCACTATTATTATATACTTTTAATTCCCTCGGCAATGTTTATTGTTTTAAAAAGAGATCATCAAAATTGTAATAAAGTATGAAAGTGGATATGTACATTTTCTTTATTCTTGAGAAATGACAATAAAGATAATTAAACACTATTTATTAGATTGCTTATTTACAAGAATAAAAGCAATAAAGAATAAAAAAACAGATAATCCTCTAATTGCAAAATTACTCAACAAGCTATCGCAACTAAACAGCCAAAGCAAAAAAGAAATTATTTTCTGCTGGATTCCAAGCCATACAGGTATCAGAGGAAATGAATTAGCCGATTCAGCAGCTAAAGTTGCCTTAAATATCCCAACTGACGTAAACTTTAAAATTCCCTACACAAATCTTAGAAGACACATCAATACATACACAAGGAAAAAATGGCAAACTTACTGGAACGGATTTCCCCAAAACAGACTATACAAAATCATGCCAAAAATTAAAAAACAGGAACATAATACGAAACTAAACAGAAAGGAAGAAGTTAGACTTGCAAGAATAAGAATAGGCCATACATTTTTAACCCACTCATATCTCCTGAAAGGAGAAGATCAACCTTTCTGTATACCATGTCAAACCCCATTCACAATTAAACACATTCTAACAGACTGCATTGATTTCACAGAAACAAGAAAAAATCTCTACAAAGAAAATAATATTAAAGATATATTGGAAAAAAAACAGCCCCCAAATCATTTTTTCGTATTTCAAGAAAATCGGCCGCTATCAGAAAATTTAAAAGAAAGTTATGCGTTTAAAGGGAAGAAGAAAAAGAAAAAAAGGAAAAAGAAAAAGAAGGGAGAAACAGAAATGGTTTTCTAACAAAACAATATTTAAAAAAAAAAAAGCCATCGGCATTAAATGACCCTTTGAGGTCGATATGCCGTAAAACAAAACAAAACATAACAATGTGTAACTAATTATAAATTTTGAAACAAATGCATTTTCTGGGCCTTTCTTTCATTTGCACTTGATGCACTAAAATAGGTTATCAGCGTTTCTTCCTCTTGCATATTTTGATAATTCTGTAATTATTTTTTTTATAAATTTTTGAATAAAAAGATTTCTTTTCAAATGTATTTCTTTATAAAATCATAAATAATTGTACTTGGTTCACATATTTTTATCATTTTGTAAATAAACATTGCTGGGGGGGGAGTCAAAACTGTATACAATAATAGCAGTGTCAAGGGAATAACCATCCTTTTGACACACCGTTTTTTTTATTTATTTTTTTTGAGGCATGAAGGTTAAACATCAACTACTTTTTTTTGTATTTAAAGTTTTCAACATTTAGATAAATTCAAATATTAAAAAATTAATTTTAATCTGTTAAAATTTTATGAAATTGAAATAAAATATAGTCAAAAACTAAAATTAACTTGAATTATATCCCAATTATTCTAATCAAGACACATTTAATATGAGCTAAATAACACAAGAATCATAAAACTGTGTGTTATAAAAAAAGTTCCAGTTGTAACTAAACTAAAGATGTTTATGCAAATGAATTTGTTTTTATATATTTAATTCTTTCTTTTTTGTTTTGTAGCAAACAGTCTTTGATAGCCACAAAATGGGAAAGAAGTTATTTCTTTACCCAGGGAGGAAATCTTATGTGTCAGACTAAAGATGAGGTATGTCTTTCAGCTCATTTATTTTATATGTCATGCTAGACAGTCTTTCGCACTAGAATCTATATTACACATTTATAAGTCTACCATTCATTCATGCATTGAATATTGCTGTCACATCTAGTCTGGTGTTTCTGCTATATATTTAGAGATTCTTGATAAAGTGCAAAGAAGAATCTACAATATTATTGGTCCTGTCCTGGCATCTCAGCTTCAGTCATTTTCCCATCACTGTAATGTAGCTTCCCTGTGCCTTTTAATTAAATATTTTCATAGTAATTGTTCTGATGAACTTTTTGGTGTCTAAACTTTATGAATTTAACTAATACTAGGTTGGTGGCAAGGGCTCACCATTTTACGGTGGAAATGGTGAGATGTAACTGTAAGTTCTATGCTAACAGTTTCTTCTCTTGCACTTTTTGCTTGTGGAACTGTCTTCTGACTTAATACTTTCCAGTCAAGTTTGATCTTCAAAGATTTAAGTGTAATGTCAATCGTTATGTTCTGTCTTCTTAATTCCTGTTCTTTTATTGTTCTCACTCCTTAATGTTTTCTTTTTCTCATATCCTCTCACATTCAGTAACCCCCTTGCATCTTAGTGGCATTATTGCTTTGCTTGGGGTGAAATGATTACAAAAACTTATTTGCTTAATGAATAAAATCTCAGGAAATTTTAGAAAAATTATTTTAATGAATGATTCCTCTTTCTCTTTTTTTTTAGTCACATGAAAAACTTAATAAAAATTGAATACCAGCATTGTAGGGAAATTATAACTTCTGCAAAAGATCTTTGCAAAAAGTATATAATTCTTCTTTTATGTACCAGCTCCATTCAGGATGTAAGCGGCCGTGGCTATCCACAACTTCTTGTCTTTTTGTTACTTTAAATAATTTTGTTTTCCCTTTACCATTCTCCTTTGTTTCTATTCTGCTATCTATTCGCAGAAACTCTTTAAGTAGGTTACTTGCTGTTTTCCCCATCCTCTTATTTTCAACGTCCTGTGAATATTACATTCTATAGGGCCTTCTTTGCTCATTATAAATCTCAGAATTTTCATCTATCTTTCTGATTGTAACTACAGTGCTGTTCGATAAAAGTGACTCACCTGATTTTTTTTTTTTTTTACTTAAAATTTTTTCCGCCTATTGTTTTTGGGGGTCAAACTAATTTTTAATCTTACTAATATAAAGACCCCTTCTCGACCACCTAGTAAAAAAAGTTTACTCACCCTAAGGTATTCTATTGATAATTATAATTTTGGATATAAATGAGATTTAGGGAAAAACTCTGTGCAAAAAAAGTGACTCACTTATTTCCTGCAACTCGTAATCAATAGAAACATAACCAAATGATTCCTCTTCTTCTCCCCCCAGCTATGGGTAAATAGCAGGACAGACTGGGTTCTACAGCCTTGGATGGCAACTGGTCTAAGAGAAGGACTACTCTGAATTCAAAACCTGTGGAGGTTTTTTTGGGGACCTTGTGGCACATAGTATTAGGCCCTTCAAAAAGTGTGGTTGGTTCTGCACAAAGCCTTCACCACTATAATCAAATCTCATATGCTGGTGTTCCTAGGAACCGAGCTGCTTGACCCTCATACGTCGAATATGACAGGAGAGTTCACCACACACACACACATACACACACATATATATACACATATGTAACAGAAGTTTGACACCACAGAATCTATATATAGATTTGAAAATGCAGGAAAGTATTATTGTTTAATGATCCTTTTCAATCAACACTCATCAGAAGAATATATTAAAATATTGACAGAATAAGAAAGGTAATAATATTTATAATGAAATGTACAACTGTATGGCATTTTTGCTGATAATAAAAAGATCAAACAGAAATATTGCAGAGCAATATGTTAGGGAAACATTTTGTTAGACAATAGAATAAATGAAACACCAATATTATCAGCAGTAGTACAGGAATTTCAGGAGTAAACTGGAGCCAGAGTCCCTAAGACAGTCTGATGTTATGTTCAACCTTGTTCTGGCAACTTCTACAATGACGCCGGTGCCAAGCAGTATTGGACTCTACCTTTTTCTTGGACAACATTGATGGCATGGAGAGGAGAGACATGCTGCATGGGCAACTGCTGATCTCTAATAAAACCCTGCCAAGGCCTGTCCTCTGGAGAGTTGTTGCCTCAACACTATAGGAAAACTTGAGAAGCAACCGTCTACTGACGGGAGGATTTTGAAAGTCCTTCGTTATGGGGAACTGGCCACTGGCAAGAAGGCATTATGGTGACCTCATCTTTGCCTCAAGGATGTCTGTAAAAGTGACATGTGGGTGATGGACATCAAGAGGTAGGAAGATATCGCCAATGATCACTCACACCAGAAGTGCAATTTACACCAGGGGTTGGAGCAAGCAGAGAAGAAACGGAGACTTGCCATTGAAGTGAAGCATGTTTGAAAAAAAGAAAACTATACAGTGGCATCGGGGCATAGCGTCTTTGCATGCATTGGTTGCAATCAAGACTGTAACTCCTGTGTGGGCCTGTGCAGTCATAACAGTTGCTGTGCTGCCATCAGCAGCTGAAGCATAACTTTTTGGGTACAAATCCATGATATTTCTATACTGACGGATGCCACATGTAGTAAATAAAGTGATTCCCCATGTTACAAATGATTCCCCATGCCCTGAAATTGACATAACATATAAAAAAAGATCCATGGTCCTATTTACATACATTGTAATAGAACAAAGATGAATGTTGAAGATGGTTTATCTTAGACACACACATGCATGCATATCTATTGGGTATCCCGTGGCAAATGTATTTGAGTGATATTGATATCACTGGTTGCAATTGCATTGTTGTTTGGTCAGGAAGAAGGACGATAGGATCCCTAAGCGATTTCTATATGATGAAATGGTTGAAAGATAAATACCAGTGCACAAGCCAAAATTGAGCTATAAAGATAGCATCCTTAATACACTAAAGAAGGCCAACATCATGGGAAAGCAGCACTGTAGATTGTTCATATCCCGGAGGAAAGTAGGGCACAATGTTAAGAGACTTTGAAAAGTATCATGTGGCACTTGGAAAATTTGAGAGATATTTGTAATTGGTCTTTATGCTAATTTCTATGAAAATGTTTTAAGATGAATGTGGTTGCATCTGTCTAAGTAGGGCAGACCTCAAGACTCATCAAAGATCCTACACACAGAGAGAAGTCATTCATTACATTTTGTGTGGCATTTATGTAACAACTACTGCCCACAAAACATGCCCAACATTGCCACATCTGCACAAGACAATGTAAATCCCCAACAGGATTAAAAAGCCACATTGTCCATATTTTAAGACAGATGAAGCGATGACACTGCTTGAAATTGAGTGTGCAGCCATCGTGCATTTATTTGCATGGGTTGGCAGCATTGGGAAGAACTGACTTTAAATCGAGTGGAGGCAATTTATATGGCACTTTATATGCAATGCCTTTGAGGAAGGATGTCTCAGGCATGATCAGATCAAGCATGATCTCTGAAGAGGCACTCTGATTTGTCATCTAACATGCAGTCTTGGAAATGTGGTGTGTGTGGGCGCGCATGCTGTTGTCGAGGGCAGGTTATGTAAACCAGCTGAAAGGGCTTTCATAACAATCAGAAGCAAGCCAACTTTGCCAACCTACCTTATCGACCCGCCAACAATACCTGCATTGTTTACAACAACGTTTGCAGATCATCATTTGCACTGTGAAGGCACATGGTGATACACAGGAGATTTGTAGGGCATGCACATTCAATCAATCCAATCAGAGTTTATCTGTCACAAATTCATGATACCTATGAAATCAAATGCTGGTTTTAAGAGTCGTCTTAGAAGGTATTTAAACAAGATTTTTTTCTTCTGTCATTTATCATTAAAATCTCCCCCTGCTGCACGTACATACAATGATCTGGATCTCATTTGACAAATCTTGACACACTTGCCATTATGGTAGGTTCATATATTTTATTTCCTGCTTTGTTCTGTATCAAACATTGAAATTACTACACACAACAAAAGTATATGAAAATTAAAATAAAAGCAAATTGTATACAGCATCTTAGGGCCCATGGATGCTGAAATGAGATGAATGCCATTACATTCACCATGTATGTGAAACAATCACCAATTAAAATAGAGGACAAGATTTATACTGAAACCTGCATATGTGTTAGTTTGTATATCCACAAACTTTGCAAGAACTACAATATTTATATTCCAGCATTATATACTAAAGCAATTAAAAACGCTTATAAATTTAAATTTGCGTTTTAGTGGGAAAATAAACTTATCCACTGTACATGCTTATAAATAGAAATGGTATTGAAATTAAGTATCTGAATAGGAAACTTGTCATAATTTGAACTGAGAAGGAACACTTTCATACACAGGAGATATATGCTAGTTTGCATATCCACAAACTTTGCAAGAACTACAATATTTATATTCCAGCATTATATAATAAAGCAATTAAAAACGCTTATAAATTTAAATTTGCGTTTTAGTGGGAAAATAAACTTATCCACTGCTTATAAATAAAAATGGCATTAAAATTAAGTATCTGAATAGGAAAGTTGTCATAATAAATAACTGAACTATATGAGAGCCAAAATATGTTAGCATTGTGTAATATGGTTTGTGTTTGCATACATACATAGCTGTATATTTTTGTTCAGGGAGGACTAGGATTAATCTTGTACAAAGGAAGGTGGATCCTGCTTGATGGAGGATTTGTCATAATGACCTGAAGTAAGGTTTTACAAAGCTCTTCCTGATGCCCAACCCAGGCACTCACAGTAATCCAAGCACATTAGGTGATTTTATTGCGATACCATCTCTAGGAAGATTACCATTCAAGGCTTGAGATCGCATCCTAGCCTTATATATATATATATATATATATATATATATATATATATATATATGTGTGTGTGTGTAATTTGGCAGCAACTTTTCTTTTAAACATGTAGTATTGAATGTTAAAGACAACATAGTCTTGCATATTTTCTTTTGAATTTTCTCATATTCTCTAATGAGACTTTTTATTTGAAAATGATTTCGAAATATGTATTGTCCATACGATGACCTCGCGCTTTCGAACATCATTGTTCATCTTCAGGGTCAATATTTTTAGTCAAAATTTTTTGTAAACAAACATTTGCCAATTATCTTGTAGCGTAATCATGTTGCTATTTTTTTACAAATATATATATATATATATATTAAGCTTTTCACCCCAAGCAAGGCTGGAAGCCACGAAACACGCAAGGGGTTACAGAAGATTTGGAGCAACAGCAGATAGGAGTGTTAGAGGAAAGGATGTGGAGAATGATAGTGGATAGATCAAGGCAAGGGGTTACAGAAGATTTAGAGCGAGAGCAGATAGGAGTGTTAGAGGAAAGGATGTGGAAAAGGATAGTGGATAGATCAAGGCAACTGGAGATGTCGATTGACGTTACATTTGAATAGTTCGAGATTATAGTTGTCAGGGAAACAGGAATAAGGAAGGGAGTTCCACATGCGAGAGGTGCGAGATATGAAGCTATTGGAGTAGAAGATTTACATTTAACAGTTTCAACAGTGAAAGGGTGGGAGCGGGATGCCAGCCTCGTAGGACACTTGAATTCATGAAGCCTGGGACCCAGCGAAAGCATCTCATCAGAGCAATTACTGTGAAAGTATTTGTAAAAATGACAAAGCAAGGCGACGACGCGTCTGTGAGAGAGCGACTGCACACAAGATGACAGATCAGAGCCAATTACGTTGCATACCCGTCTCTGGATCTTATCAAGAACCCCGAGGCAAATAGAAGGGGCTCCAGACCATATATGGCAGCAATACTCCATGCAAAGGCGAATAGTTGATTTGTAGATTTGAAGTGTGTTATTGATAAGATACAAACTTGTGGAGTGTGCAGTTGCAATACTAAGGTTGAATTTTTGAAAATTAAATTGAGTGTTTTTTACTAATATGGCAATTTAAGAATTTTTTTTGTTGTAGGTGTTTATCAGTCAACATGGCATAAACTAAATGAATTTACACACACACACACACACACACACACACACACACACACACACATATATATATAAATAAAAAGAAAGAAAGAACAGTAAGATATAAAATCCGGTGTTCTTATAGATATTTTTATTTTTACACAATAGTGCTCAATATAAATTTACAGAGCATTATTGGAAACCCTCAATTATGAATCTTTGCCGTGCCTTTAATAACCGTAAATTTAAAAAAATAAGTTACTCCAAAATTCGCTTGACAAGGAAATGGAACTAATGTCTTTGGTTTAATAACAAAATTAAATTCGAAGGCTTTAGCTTCCATTTCTGAAACATGGTTATCACTGTGTAGCGAAAAACCCATATTTTAAATCAATTAATTTATAATAATTATATATATATATATATATATATATATATATATATATATATATATATATAACAGAAGTTTGACAGCACAGAACCTATACATAGATTTGAAAATACAGGAAAGCATTATTCTTAAGGGATCCTTTTCAACAAACACTTCGTCAGATGAAAACATTCGTAAATATTGACAGAATAACAATTTGAACTGCGAGAAAAGAAAAATATAAGGTGTAGAAAAAGAGGAACCGTGACTAAAATACAAATTTATTAATAAAAATGAGGGGAAAGAAAAAAAAACAAAATATATATATATATATATATATATATATATATATATATATATATTATACACACACACACGGTACAATGGATAAATTGTCATCTAAATTATGCAAAAATGAAAATAACACTGACATCTCATTTTGAAAGATATATTTACTGAAATTACACAAAAATATCTTGAAATACTAAAGAGTTAATTTATTCAATAAAATTGCCATTGGCTTCAACCACGGCCTCCAGACAACTTTGGAATTTCATGCAACTCTTCTGGGTGGTCTCTTTGTTGGTGAATGCTGCCATAATTCTTGCCTTCAGTTCATCTTTGGTGTTACAAGTTAATCTTTGGTCTCTTGCTCAACTGCGCCTCACACATAATAATGAAGTGGGGTGCAGTCTGGGTAATTAGGTGGCTAAATGTAAGGGGTGATGTGGTCACAAAAATTGTCTGACAGCCATGACTGGGTTCTCCTGCTTGTGTGGCATGGTGCAGAGTCCTGTTGCCAGACATAGTCTTCCAGTAGCCACCCTCTTGACACACTGCAGCACTACCTCCTCAAGGCACTTGATGTAGGCTTCCATATTGAGTTTGAGTCCCTGTGGGAAGATGAATAATATGGTTGCCTTCACAAGTGATCACTCCAAACACCTTCATAATCAGCATTAGACTCATCCAACACTTTATAAATCACTCTTTCTGAATCCTTTGCACTGTTCTCAGATTGACACCTAAACACTCTGAAATGTTCAGATTGGAGCTTCCGGTGTGAATGCCAAGCAGCACAGTATGCTGTTTCCAAATTTCTGGCAGAGTGAATGGCATCATGGTGCTCTTTTTCTCACATATGGTGCCCAACTGACCCTACTATACTGTAGTTGACAAAATCAAAAACAAACAATGCACATTGTTGGGCATTGTCTGTGAGATTTGAAGCCCATGGCAGTTTTATTGAATAAATTTATTCTTTAGTATTTCAAGGTATTTTTGTTTAATTTTGGTAAATATCTGTTAAAATTGAGATGTTATTTTCATTTTTGTGTAATTTAGATTACAATTTATCCATCACACCCTGTATGTATGTATATATATATATATATATATATATATATATATATATATATAATATATGGATAAAATAACTGAAAAAAAATTGGGTGTTTTCATGCTATATATATATATATATATATACACACACACACACACACACACACACACAAGTTGCCTTCTATAAGAAACTCATCCCCCCTTCGACAGGTTTTATTTTTAACCTGTGTGGTGACATGCCACCTTCCTCGCCAGCAGAAAAGCTAGTGAGGGAACTGGTTTAGAGGCCGACCACCATCTGTCCATGCAGCAGATTGTACTGGGTTACATCTTACCAGTAACATGTCTAAGCCTGACCTGACCAAAAAGTATAAACTAGCAGCCAAGCCAAATAGACAATAGATAAATCAATACAACTGTAACTTTCATTGCTGTAATTTTTAATTTTAATGAACAGCTAAGATGACTGGTGTTCCAATTTGAAAGCAAACATAATCAATGTCTTTAGCATTTTGTTCAGTTAATTTTGTAACTCAATTTCCTGATTGTATCATTGTCTGAAATGTCCTTGAAAATTTGGGTCAATATAGATATCTACTTTTCAGTAAGATTTTGAAATTGAGATTGATATAATTTCTGTTGTTTCAAGACAGCACCATTCAAAAATCCATTGCTGTGGTATGCTAAAGTAGTAACGTTTCATTCCCTGCTGTTCACCTTTTCTTGCCAGGCAGCTTCTTCCTGAGATCTGTTTTATGGAACACTCCCGAGTGGATGCTTCCCTGATCACTACAATCTTAACCTCTTCAAGTTTACTGCCAACCATTATCTTACACATTCTTATAATCTGCTCTTACCTCCTCCTCTTACATCCATATAACAACCTAATTCAGTATCCCTCTACTTTGAGTGGCTTTTGGGTCTTGTTTGGGTGAATATTTAGTTAAAAAAAAATAGAAAGTTAACCATAGCTATTCTGTTGGATAAAACCTTTAATTCGTTGCTCTCACATGAAAGTATGAAAGTATTAAGATTACTTTTCAAATTATTTTTAAAAAATTAAAAAAAAGGTGTTATTTTGGTGTACTATTAAGAAGGGAAGAGGATGAAGTTGTTCTTTTAATAAGTGCCCTGAAATTGGAATCCTATTTTGGTTTGCCAATTTATGTTTCAATCTTTATTTTTTATTCTTTAGGTTGCTGGGAGCCTTGTATTGGATTTGAATGATGATGGATTAGTTGCTGAAATTACTGATATTGATGATAGAAGATTTGGTTTAGTCATTCATGTCCCCCATTCAAAGAAGTATGTCTTTTCTATTTCAACACATACAGGATTTAAATATTTAGCAAAAAGTTAAATTTATATTATTCATCTTTCTCTCTCTTTCTTTCCTTTTCTCTCTCTCACTTTACTTTTTCTTTACCTTCCTCTCTCTCTCTCTCTTTCTTTCCTTTTCTCTTTCTTTCCTTTTTCTCTTTCTTTCCTTTTTCTCTTTCTTTCCTTTTCTCTTTCTTTCCTTTTCTCTTTTTTCTCTTTTTTCTCTTTCCTTTATTCTGTTTCCTCCCTTCTTTCTCTCACTCTGTTTCCTCCCTTCTTTCTCTCACTCTGTTTCCTTCCTTCTTTCTCTCACTCTGTTTCCTTCCTTCTTTCTCTCACTCTGTTTCCTTCCTTCTTTCTCTTACTCTGTTTCCTTCCTTCTTTCTCTCCCTCTTTTTCCTTCCTTCTTTCTCTCTCTCTCTCTTTCCTTCCTTCTTTCTCTCTCTCTCTGTCTCTTTCCTCCCTTCTTTCTCTCTCTCTCTTTCCTTCCTTCTTTCTCTCTCTCTCTTTCCTTCCTTCTTTCTCTCTCTCTCTCTTTCCTTCCTTCTTTCTCTCTCTCTCTCTTTCCTTCCTTCTTTCTCTCTCTCTTTCCTTCCTTCTTCCTCTCTCTCTCTTTCCTTCCTTCTTTCTCTCTCTCTCTCTTTCCTTCCTTCTTTCTCTCTCTCTTTCCTTCCTTCTTTCTCTCTCTCTTTCCATCCTTCTTTCTCTCTCTCTCTTTCCATCCTTCTTTCTCTCTCTCTCTTTCCATCCTTCTTTCTCTCTCTCTCTTTCCATCCTTCTTTCTCTCTCTCTCTTTCCATCCTTCTTTCTCTCTCTCTCTTTCCATCCTTCTTTCTCTCTCTCTCTTTCCTTCCTTCTTTCTCTCTCTCTCTCTCTTTCCTTCCTTCTTTCTCTCTCTCTCTCTTTCCTTCCTTCTTTCTCTCTCTCTCTCTTTCCTTCCTTCTTTCTCTCTCTCTCTCTTTCCTTCCTTCTTTCTCTCTCTCTCTCTTTCCTTCCTTCTTTCTCTCTCTCTCTCTTTCCTTCCTTCTTTCTCTCTCTCTCTCTTTCCTTCCTTCTTTCTCTCTCTCTCTCTTTCCTTCCTTCTTTCTCTCTCTCTCTCTTTCCTTCCTTCTTTCTCTCTCTCTCTCTTTCCTTCCTTCTTTCTCTCTCTCTCTCTTTCCTTCCTTCTTTCTCTCTCTCTCTTTCCATCCTTCTTTCTCTCTCTCTCTTTCCATCCTTCTTTCTCTCTCTCTCTTTCCTTCCTTCTTTCTCTCTCTCTCTCTTTCCTTCCTTCTTTCTCTCTCTCTCTCTCTTTCCTTCCTTCTTTCTCTCTCTCTTTCCTTCCTTCTTTCTCTCTCTCTTTCCTTCCTTCTTTCTCTCTCTCTCTCTCTCTCTTTCCTTCCTTCTTTCTCTCTCTTTCCTTCCTTCTTTCTCTCTCTTTCCTTCCTTCTTTCTCTCTCTTTCCTTCCTTCTTTCTCTCTCTTTCCTTCCTTCTTTCTCTCTCTCTTTCCTTCCTTCTTTCTCTCTCTCTTTCCTTCCTTCTTTCTCTCTCTCTCTTCCCACCTTCTTTCTCTCTCTCTCTCTTTCCCTCCTTCTTTCTCTCTCTCTCTCTTTCCTTCCTTCTTTCTCTCTCTCTCTCTTTCCTTCCTTCTTTCTCTCTCTCTCTCTTTCCTTCCTTCTTTCTCTCTCTCTCTCTTTCCTTCCTTCTTTCTCTCTCTCTCTCTTTCCTTCCTTCTTTCTCTCTCTCTTTCCTTCCTTCTTTCTCTCTCTCTCTTTCCTTCCTTCTTTCTCTCTCTCTCTTTCCTTCCTTCTTTCTCTCTCTCTCTTTCCTTCTTTCTTTCCTCTCTTTCCTTCTTTCTTTCCTCTCTTTCCTTCTTTCTTTCCTCTCTTTCCTTCCTTCTTTCTCTCTCTCTTTCCTTCCTTCTTTCTCTCTCTCTCTTTCCTTCCTTCTTTCTCTCTCTCTCTTTCCTTCCTTCTTTCTCTCTCTCTCTTTCCTTCCTTCTTTCTCTCTCTCTTTCCTTCCTTCTTTCTCTCTCTCTCTTTCCTTCCTTCTTTCTCTCTCTCTCTTTCCTTCCTTCTTTCTCTCTCTCTCTTTCCTTCCTTCTTTCTCTCTCTCTCTTTCCTTCCTTCTTTCTCTCTCTCTCTTTCCTTCCTTCTTTCTCTCTCTCTTTCCTTCCTTCTTTCTCTCTCTCTCTTTCCTTCCTTCCTTCCTTCTCTCTTTCCTTCTTTCTCTCTTTCCTTCTTTCTCTCTTTCCTTCTCTCTCTCCTTCCTTCTTTCCTTCTCCCTCTCTTTCCTTCCTTCTTTCTCTCCCTCTCTTTCCTTCCTTCTTTCTCTCCCTCTCTTTCCTTCCTTCTTTCTCTCACTCTCTTTCCTTCCTTCTTTCTCTCACTCTCTTTCCTTCCTTCTTTCTCTCACTCTCTTTCCTTCCTTCTTTCTCTCACTCTTTTTCTTTCTTGTTCTCCCCCTCTCTCTCCTTCCTTCCTTTTGTCTTTCTTTTTTCTTTCTTTCCTTCTTTCTTTCTCTTGCTCTTTTTTTCCTCTTTTTTTTATCACCTTCCTCCTTTCTTTCTGTCTTGTTCTTTCCTTCTCTATCTCTTCCTTTCTTCCCCCTTTCTGTTTCTTCCTTTCTCTCTCTTTCTTTCCTTGTTTGCTTCTTTCTTTCTTTCCCTTCTTCATTCTTATATTTTTGTGAATTAACTTCTTGGATTGAAATAGATTTTTTATATTTATGATTTCTTCTTTAAAAATGTAAATGTTTATATTGACAACAGAATCTTTCGTTGCCATTGTCTTCAGATATCTGAATGGAGTATGTCAATTGCATGTGCATTTAAGATCATTCGTAACTTTAATTCAATGATAATTGGTAAAGTAAGGCAAGAGTTTGCAAGTTTTATGCGAGTGGTTTTATTTCCAAATTCTTGGGCTGTGGATACCTTTATTAATTTTTGTATATTCTTCCAGATGTGTTTATCTACAAGCTGAAAATGAGCGGGAAAGAGATGAGGTGAGAAAAATATTTCTTACTTTGCTTTAAATTTCCTTCTTTTTCTTTTTTTTCTATAAAAGAAAAAGAAAAGACTATTTTATTGGGGTTTTTGTTTTTGAATAAGTAGGCATTTTTAAGTGGAACTGACAAAATTCCCAAGAATAACAACAATAAAAATAAGAACAGAGAATGATAAGAAATGAATGATAAAATATCAAAGTAAAGCAATTATAAGACAGTAAAAAAAAAAGAAAAAAAAATAGGGGATAGCGTCAAATGGTTTTAGCCTTTTAACATCAAGACAAAAAAAGAAAAGCAATGTGTGAGTAAGACCAAGAACTGTGCATTTTACTAAGAAGAAATCCCAGCATGCACCTGTAGGATTTGTCTATAAATTGGGGGGGGGGGATTTTTATCAGGTTGGGATCAAGTTTTTTTTTGTTTTTTATCTTAAAAAAATTAAAATTAAAATATCAAAAATTGAATATTCTTTTGCTACAACACATTGTTTGGACTATTGTCCTAATCTTTGTTGCCATATTTGCAATGCCTCAACCTTCTTGATTAGAATTTCAAACTGAACGCTTTATTTTGGCCACCGGGGTACATTGTTCTAGTTCCACTTGCTATGCCTCTTCCAGATGTCTCAGTATTAGTTATCTCCCTTTAACTCAACACTCCAAGTTTTTGTTCACCTCAGCTGTAGCCAGGTATTGAACTCATAACTCTTTGGGTCAAGTTACTGGACTCAACCAATGCTTTTATCCACTAAGCCATGTGTCCTTGAGGACATCAGTCCAAACAATGTAAATAATTACAAGACTTCATCTCAGAAATATAGACAGAACTCACTGTTTGTAAATTGTTACCTTAATAATTAAAATAAGATTGTTACATTACTAATCAAAATAATCATCTAAATATGATTAGAATGAAATATTAAAATTAATAATAGCAATTTATAATGAATTTATAATATTTTATAATTAAGTGGCATAGAGAACTGAAATAGAATTATTTCACCATAACTCGATTTCTGTTATGCTTTACACCCAAAAATGTGAGTGTTTGTAGATTGCACAGGATGTTTTTAAAGTATGTCACATTCTAAGAACTCTTATATCATGAACCACAAATGGTAGTCTGATTGAACTGTCAAGTTTTCTTCTGTTAATTTAATTAAATTTAATTTTTGAACACCACTCTGCCTGACTGATGGGTGAGACATTGTGGACGGACTGATCGTGTGTTCCTGCAATGGCCACCTAGGTGTCCAGATCTCACACAATATGACTTCTTCCTCTGCGGGTATGTGAAAGACCTCGTGTACGTATCTCCCCTTCTCAGAGATGCGAATGATCTGAAGACGTGAATAACTGAGGCTTTGCCAACCATCAACAATGCTATGCTTGGTCGACTTTGGCAAGATTTGAATTATCGTTTGAATGTGTGTTGTGTAACCCGTGGCGCTCACATTGAACACCTGCAAAAACCTGTATAGAAACCTGGAAATATTAGCTTTCAGGCAATATAAATTGTGCTTTGATATCCTCAATAGTTATTAAGATATACAATGGTGTAATGTGACATAGACTTTTGAAATATGCTGTATAATAGTATCTGAAACAAAAGTAAACATGAGACAATGAGAAAATTTATTAATGACCTGTTGCACCGGAGAGCATATGCTCTTTTTGGCTTCCTCAGGTTAGAATGAAAGAAAGTCAAAAGTATGCATGAGGAAAGTACCTTGGGATCTCTGAGGATAAGTAGGAATCATAATTCAAATTAAATTATCTTAGCTTATCATCTTCTTAAGGGAGTGTCTGTCTGTTTGTTTTATCTACAGTGGGAGGAAACAAATATTGGTACACATACAAATTTTTAATTTATTGTATTTCCAACTAATGAATAAACATACTTTTCATATAATTAGTGGTATACAGATGCATAATAACTAAATATGCATAGAAAACAGAAAAAAAATTGATCCAATAGATCCATTATCCTGTGTCCTCTACGGAACCGTCATATAGCCTGACATGCTTTTATCGATTTCGCCACAGAGGAACGTTTCGGTTAGCAAAGTCTATTTACTGTTTTTAAACTACAATTTTCCATGATTTTCTCTCGTACATTCATATCTGCTCGATGCGTATCCAAATGTAAACAAATGACGTCACACATTATGAAATGGACAAAGTCCGACAATTACTTTAAGACATTTTTATGTTTATACATTCTTTTTAGAGATACAAATATTTAAGTAAATGTTCTGTTTATTATAAACAGAACATTTACTTAAATATTTCATAATATAGGACATAATGTCAATCATTATCTTCTGTCTTCTTAATTTTTGTTCTTTTATTGTTCTCTCTCCTTAATAATGTTTTTTGGTTTTTCTCATATTTATTAACATTCAGTAACCCATTGCATCCTGGTGGCTTTATTGCCTTGCCTTGATTAAAAAAATATATAAGTATATTTTGTTATTGGAGAACTTAAACCTGGTCATGCTAATTGTTGTAACCTAGAAAAAGTTACTGAATGAGGAATAACTAAAACAGTGGTTGAAAATGAAATGGTAATCTTTATAAAATCAACAAAATACAATACTCACCAGCGTCATGAAATAGGTAAACCACTGCTAGTGGTGAACTACTTAGACAACATAATACCCCCCATTTAAATAGTGTCCAACGTATTTATGAGGATTGGGACATACCCATTAGTGTTCATAGGTGCGGTATATAACACTAATCCAATTATTCTCTTAGCAAAGAATGTTTTAACCCATTAAATCTGATAGAAATTTCTGCCGTTTGTAATTGAACCATAGAACCACAATGACAGAAAATTCTGTCATCTACAGTTAATGGGTTTAATTATTTCAGTCAAGCTGATTCTTCAATCTTCATTCTTGTGATGTCTTCTAGTCTGTGACATAAATGTTCTACCCCCCCCCTGTACTGAGTAATGCTTGACTTATTAGTAGTCACTTGACTCTATACAAAATAGGTCAAGTTCATTTTGCCTATGTCACTACATTCATATTGTTCATTGCATTTATAAGTTTTAAATTCATATTGAAGTGAAATGTACCCACATCTGATTTCCCCCCTAGAACTGAGGCTCTATTGAGCAAGTTGCACATAACCCCATCGATGGTATTGGGTATTGTCTCTAAATTAGACTCCCATCAGGCTAGCTCTGTCCTCTTCAAACTATATAACTACTGCCTCCATGACTTGCTTTCCAGCCTGTTCGAACTTCGCATCTGTTGTCCCTGTTTTCAAGAACTCTGGCGACCTTTCTGCCCCATCTAACTACCATCCTATCAGTCTCCTACCATTCTTCAGCAAAGTCTTTGAAGCTTTAATCAATGCCGAAGTGCTTAAGCACTTTACGTCCCATGATCTCCTCTCTGACAAGCAATATGGTTTCTGCTTTGCCCAATCTACTGCTGATGTGCTCACGACCATAACTGAATTTGTTTACCAAGCACTTCACAATAACAGAGAAGCTTGTGCCGTGACTCTAGATATCTCTAAAACATTTGATAGGGTTTGGAAATGCTGGCCTTCTTCGTAAGCTTCAGGGATACAGAATTTCAGGACGATTATTTGACAATACAATCATTCCTGTCAAGCCGTGTAATGAACGTCGTCCTTAACGGCTTCTCCTCCAGTTCCTTTCTCACGAACGCAGGTGTTCCCTGGGCCCTAGACTGTTTCTGATCTTCATTAACAATCTTCCTGATGTCATCAGTTCCCAAGTAGGCATCTATGCAGATGACACTACTATTTACTCCTGCCTCAATAGCAAATCAAGCATTGCTGACAAAACTAACCTGGCCTTTGGTCTTGAAAAGGACTTCCAATCTGTTGTTGACTGGGGCAAGAAATAGCTGGTTAACTTTACTGCCTCGAAAACAAAACTGCTCGCTTTTACCCACCACAGAGAACCCTCCCTGCCTCCCATTAGAATGTCTGATGCTCAAATCCACGAAAGCATCTCTCTGCGACTGCTTGATCTCACACTGTTCGCTGACTTGCGATGGAACAAATACATTGACTCAATAGCTTCATCTACTGCAAGGAAAGTTGGTTCTCTGTGTCACACTGAAAGTTTTTCTCACCAGAGTCCATCCTTCACTTCCTTCTGTATTTTCTGCAAATACTTTTATGGTAACTGCCCTGACAAGCTACTTTCGATGGTTCCCAAACTGCATGAATTTAAACATGCCACTAGGTTGGCATCTCAGTCCCACCCTCTCACTGTTGAAACGGTTAAATGTAGCCGTCTCTTCTACTCCAATAGCTTCATGTCTCGCACTTCCCGTCTGTGTCAGTTGACATTACAATTTAAATTTTTGAAGATTATAGTTATCAGAGAATCAAGTAAGAGGAAGGGAGTTCCACTGTCGAGAAGTGTGGGAGAAGAAGCAGTTGGAGTGGAAGAGGTGGTTACATTTAACTGTTTCGACAGTAAAAGGGTGGGACCGAAATGCCAACCTAGTAGCGTATTTAAATTCAAGCAGTCAGTTTAAACTGATGCCAGAAAGATATGCATATATGTTCATATTGAAAAATCTGTTGTAATAATTTTTGTCAATATTAAAATTAAAAAATGAATCTTTTTGCTTTTATCTTCAGTGGATTTCTACTGTAAACAACATTGTACGGAGTGGCAAAACGAACAAAGTTAAAACTACAGAGACGGTCAGCAAGAAGGGCAAGGTAAGTGAGGCTTCCTTTTTACTTTTATCTCTTTTGAATTTCATATCATGACAGTAATTAGAATTATTTCTTTCACTTTGAATTATAATCCTGGATTATAGATGTAGTACATGGAATGTGAAAATATTTCTTAGATAATAAAAAGAAAACAATGTTTGCTTTTGAAACGGATTTCATTCTAAAATCACTTAATGGTCACCTGTATATTTGTGGATGGGAAAATACGATATGAATGCAGTGTGCTTTTAAAAAATGGTGTACCTGTTTGAAATATTACTCAATAGGGGTTACTACAAAGAAAAGAGAATAAAAAAAAAAACATTTTATCTAGGAGTAGTGGTTTATCCCTCGTTCTCTTTTTAGGATTGGGTTTCCAGTTCCTGCTAAATATTTCCACTCTGAACTCTGAAATTTTATTTACTTAATTATTTTATTTTTCTCTTCAGTAGGTATTGTTAAGTCTGCCTATTGCATGGTTTGCACCTTACCCTGGTCTTTTGACCAAGAGTAGAGGTTTATCCCTTGTACTCTCTTTAGGATTCAGTTTATTCTAAAGTGTTTTCATTCTCTTTCACTCCCAGTTGCCCCTTGCATCTTAGTGGCATTATCCACTTGTTTGGGGTGAATTGATTAAAAGAAAAAAGCATATAGTGTTCAAATATCTTAAACGTAGGATATTTATTTATCTACTAGCAAGGTGTCATCAGATAAAGATGTGTTTTAGAATCAATATTCTTTTGAAGTGAATAAAAAAAGCAATGAAGACAAATTCGAGCCTAAACCATCAATTAAACAGGTTTCTCTTTTTCCTGAATGACAATGACATGTGCGTTAATGTTCTGGTTAAGTTCTGCTTTCATCATGTGTTTAATGGAAAAAAGTTAACTTGTTTGCTTTTACTTCTGAATTGTATGTTTGCTTAGGGGATGAATGTGAAATAAATAAATAAATATATATATATATATATATATATATATATATATATATATATATATGTGTGAGGAAAAATATATATATATATATATATATATATATATATATATATATATATATATATATATATGTGTGAGGAAAAATATATATATATATATATATATATATGTGTGAGGAAAAATATATATATATATATATATATATATATATATATATATATGTGTGAGGAAAAATATATATATATATATATATATATATATATATGTGTGAGGAAAAATATATATATATATATATATATGTGTGAGGAAAAATATATATATATATATATATATATGTGTGTGTGAGGAAAAATATATATATATATATATATATATATATATATATGTGTGTGTGAGGAAAAATATATATATATATATATATATATATATATATATGTGTGTGTGAGGAAAAATATATATATATATATATATATATATATATATATGTGTGTGTGAGGAAAAATATATATATATATATATATATGTGTGTGTGAGGAAAAATATATATATATATATATATATATATATATATGTGTGTGTGAGGAAAAATATATATATATATATATATATATATGTGTGTGTGAGGAAAAATATATATATATATATATATATATATATATATATATATATATATATATATATGTGTGTGTGAGGAAAAATATATATATATATATATATATATATATATATATATATGTGTGTGTGAGGAAAAAAATATATATATATATATATATATATATATATATATATATATATATATGAGGAAAAATATGGAAAAACAAAAAATCCGAATATGCAAGTTTACTGTTTTTAATGTTGTTTCAATGTTGACGTCAGATGTTTCGGTCTAGTAGACCTTCTTCAGGACATAGTTATTAAAACATAATTAAAATTAGACGATATTCAAGTCAACATGAAAAACGATAGACATAATAATAATCAAAACAAAATGACTGAATTTTAAGATCAGCGTTCCGTTTTGAAATGTGATCACGTCAGCGTCACATGGGTGATGTTGTGAAAACGTATTCCTAAAATAGTTTATTATTAATGAAAAAGAAGAATTTTACTAGAATCTAAAGTTTATAAGTACGTTTGTCCAGCATTAATCTTGCCAGAAAAGGGGAAATATTAAAGAAGCCAGGTCTAGTATTCATCGTGCGCAAGATAGATATTATGCCTGCCTCATAAATCCATCTAAGATTTTTATTATGAATATATTTTAAAATCTTCACAGAGTCAAAGTTGAAATTATGATCATATTTAGTTATGTGTACAAATAAAGCATTGTTTAAATTACCGAGACGAATATCTCGTTTATGTTTCGAAACACGAGATTTTACGGACCTACATGTTTTGCCCACATATTTTAAATCACAGTTGTTGCATTCTTCTTTTTCATTAATAATAAACTATTTTAGGAATACGTTTTCACAATATCGCCTACGTGACGCCGACGTGATCTCATTTCAAAACGGAACGCTGATCTTAAAATTCAGTCATTTGTTTTGATTATTCTTATGTCTATCGTCTTTTCATGTTGACTTGAATATCATCTAATTTTAATTATGTTTTAATAACTATGTCCTGAAGAAGGTCTACTAGACTGAAACATCTGATATCGACATTGAAACAACATTAAAAACAGTAAACTTGCATATTCGGATTTTTTGTTTTTCCATATTTTTCCTTATACTGTCGGATCTATATCCACATATTTGCTTATATATATATATATATATATATATATATATATATATTATAAATTAATAGATTTAAAATATGGTTTTACCGCTACACAGTGTATAAATTTACATAGAGCACTATTGTGTAAAAATAAAAATATCTATAAGAACACCGGATTTTATATCTTACTGTTCTTTCCTTTTTATTTATATATACACATATATATATATATATATATATATATATATATATATATATATATATATATATATATATATACACATTTGTTTAGTTTTTTATGTTTTTCTTGCATACATGTGTCTTCTTTTCTGGACTTAATAAATGTAAACATTATCCAAGTGTTTAAATAATAGTTTAGCAGACTATTATTTTTTAGGGGAAGTGTATTTCTCCTCAGACTTTCTCAAGTTGACCCTACAGGGCAGATGGAAGACAAAATAAGGAAGTCGATTTTGATTGGCTGAATGAGCATGGGAATGATAGAGATATAGAAAGGTTTTTCAGGGAGTTGTTTCTGAACCATCAAGCAATGTACATGTGTTTTCTTTCATGTCTGAAATGGCTCCCCAGTTGTGGAGAGCGACCCAACTCTATAGGTAGAAATGTACATATACTTTTGAGGTTGAGGGAAACACCTAACTGATTGCTTTCCCAAGATACTGTTTTGCCAACTCCTGACTGATGGTTTTCACCCTGCTTTTATTAGTATGAGGCATTTTACAAAGACCTTAGATCTTGACCAGTTGCAGAGAGGCCCATATCTAGACATGCCAAACTGTCCCACTGTTAATGGGAAAAACATGGATGTAACTGGTGTTGGCAGACCTGATCGTATGCAATCTGAGGCCACTTTTGCATTTCTACTGACGTATGTTCGCCACAGAAACATCAGTTAGTATATAAAGGCTAGCCATTTTCTTCTTTGTTTTTGGACAGAGTAGTTACAAATGATGGGGAAAAAATGGATTTATTATGAGAATACTAAACAAATTCATGGCCAGATCCTGGTCAGCTTTCAACCTCTTAACCTAAATGAAATCTACTAAAATAGTCATATTCTTTGCATCAGATTTTATAAATGAAAGAAATGTATTAAGTTGTGGTTAGTTAAGCAAGACTTAGAACAATCTAAAATGCTCAGAACAATCTAAAATGCTACTTGTGCCCAGTCACAGGGTTTGAGGAATAGCCTATTGTTAATATAGGGAAACTTGCTGTTGGTCTGATCCAGAAAAATCCTAGATGGGAAATATTTTGGGCTGAGAGGTAGTTTGAACCAAAGATTTGGGGATTGAGTTACATATCTTCTGTTGGTTAAAAGTGCAATGTTGAAACCAAAATCTAAGTGGCAAGTTTGGAATTGGGAACACCTGAAATGATCCATTTGTTAAAATATGGATAATAAAAACCCAGATACACTAAAGTTCTGAAAGCAAGTAAAATTATGAATATTAATATTTTGTGGGGAAATAAAGCAAACTAAATAAGGAAGAGTTTCTTTTCTCTCGTACAGCTTCCTGCTTTCCAGTCAACTTTGATCTTCAAAAATTGAAATGCAATATTAATTGTTATCTTCTGTCTTCTTAATTGCAGTTTTTATTACTATCTCTCTCTTTATATATTGTTTTCTTTTTCTCATATTCATTCACACTCAGTGACTCCTTGCATGTTAGTGGCTTTATTGCCTTGCTTGGGATGAAATGATTAATGTTTTGCCTGTCCTGCACATCACATGTAAAGCACTGGACATGTGATTTTCATGTTTGTGCATCATATGTGATGCACACGAGCCATGAATTTAAAAGAGTTGGTAAAACTAAGGATGCTTAAGAAAAGTGTCTGCTATTGAACAGGGTGTCTAATGAAAGGCCTAATCTAATATTTTGTGCATCATATATAACCACAGGATGCTTGCCTGTTTTAAGATTTATAACTGTAAGGCAACTCAGGATATTTGGCAAATAGAATGTGCTGATATATAGTGTTTCACATAATAAAAACCTGTGCATCGCATGTAGATTGTAGTGTTAATAACTTATAATTTGTACGTTCTGTGCATCACGTGTAATATACAAGTTTTTGTTATGTGAACCATCAGCACATTCTATTGCCAAATAAGCTGAGTTGCCTTGCGATAGTTATAAATTTAAGAACAAGTATGAATGTTTGGATAGTACATACAAAAATGCTCTGGACAGACAGAGGGTTAAAAAAAAATCAATCAATAAAAATAGTCAATTTGTCAAAGTCAGAGCATGGCACATACTAGCAGTCATCTTGGGAACCCTTCAGTTCAATGACAAATTGCCTTTGCAAACTTAAGCTGAATTTTGCTAGCCTTACGAGTCACAGCAACATCTGTCTGGTTTGTGAACAAGCTAAAAAACAACTTTGCCTAGATACAACACTGAAATAATTTTTACCCTCCTGCTAAAGAGAGCGTACGTGCATCTCTATCCATCAAGATCACTGAATGCAAGATCACTCCCCCTACCTGATAGAAAGCTAACCACATTCTTCTTTCCCACTTTTCTGTTTAATCCAATAGTAAAATAGAAAAAACATATGATCAAAAACATACAGTGCAATCATCTGAAAATAAATTGCAATCATGGAAGCAGCTTTGAAAGCTGATGTGTCATTTTCTTTCTATTTTTTATATTCAGCAATTTTCAACAAGAAAGCAAATAGGAGAAAAAAATCAAGTGTACTCACCTCACCTCTGCTTAAACAAAAATTAATCACAAAGTGGAGAGCTAAGTAATCCAATTGATCTGTTTAAGCTGTCACTGACCATAGCAGTTCAGTAGATGATAGGGCAGTGGTCAGCATGGTTGAGAGAGGAATATGAGGGTTTACATAACTAAAGGAAAAGATCTCTCTATTCAAAGCAAATCTTTTATTACAAATTGTTGGAATCTGAATAAACTATTACTACGCAATACTATAATAACCAATTGGCTTGTTTGAATGACACTGAAGACAAAATAAATTTTTTGTCTAAGGAAGTTGGTTAGTGTTTTTGCTGCATAGCAATGACTGTTTTGGTGCTGCAGATTCAATACAGCAAAATATTATGGGACTGGGGTACGAAGATCACTCATATGCATTATTTTTTCTAAACTTCTCACCTTTAGGTTATCACTTGTACAGCCAGCCTGGAAATCAAGGAATTATCTGGAATAAAGAAAATAATCACTTTTTTCATTTTAAGAAAAATCAGGGAATTATCAAGAATTTTGGTTTAATGTAAGGGAAATAATGGAATTTTCTAATGCAATTTAACAACCATTGAATGACCGCTTTATTATGTTTGTTTTTAGATTGAAAATTATTTGAAAGTAAATGCTAAATGTTATTCATGTGTTATATATTTGGTTTCTAGTAACATTTCA
>OZ038493.1:15476069-15503569 GCA_964036315.1 Acanthosepion esculentum
ACTATTGTCCACCTAGTACAAGGCTTAAGAGGAATTGAATGAGGTTAATATAAAAGCATACAGAGCAAAAGGTGCATACTATGAGGTAGTGATTGATACTAGACTCCTCTTGGGAGTTTGTTTTACAATGCAGCAGTTTTGGGAGTGGATCTTCCTCTTCACTAATGGAATATGAAGAAAAGTCAACTCGGTGTACATGGCATGGCAGGTTTTAGCTGTGAAGGTCTGAACTGGTAGAATCAAGGAATGTAGTTTGCCTAAATAACTACCATGAAAATAGCAAGAGTCTATTTAAATATTTTGCCTGTGAGAAAGAGGCTGTCGGATGGAAAACAATTGATCACCAACAAGGCCACACAAACACTTTTAAACTTTGTGAAGGCTGTAAAGTGAGGATTGGCCAGCTCCAACCTAGATATGGCAGCAAATACTCTATTTTTGGTCTGAATCTTGTAAAGATAGAGCCTGACAGGAAGAGTCTGGTACTTTCTGGAGTGGTACAAGAAACTGATATATATATATTCTTTTAGTAATTTTTTTATATTTTTTTTTATATTTCTTATTGCAACTTAGATTATTGTTCTGTAATGGTAAAGTTTTATTTCTTTTATTACCACCTTCTTTTTTTCTTTTAAGAAGGGCGTCTTTTTTATTTCTTTTACCACAAACTTCTTTTTTTATTTGTATTAATTTAAGTGTGCTACTAGCTTGGCAGCTAGGTCTCGCCATTTTACTGTTGAACTAGCTAGATGCAACTGTCAGTTATATTCTAATAGTTTATTTTCTCACCTGTTGGACTCCCTTCCCATTTCTTGCTTCCCTGCCAACTGCAATCTTCAAATATTTAAACGCAACATCAATCACCATCTTCTGTCTTCCTGAATCCCATATCTTTATCATTCTTTTCCTCAATTCTCCTCGCTAAAGTCTTCTCATTATCTTTCATTGTCTATAACCTCCAAGAGGCATTATCACCTTGCTTCGAGTGAAATGATTTAAAAAAAAAAAAAAAAATAGAAAACATTTCTGTTGTCATATATGCTATCATGGGTAGGATGGTAGTTTTGGAAAAAAGAAATAGAAAGAAAACAAGCAAGCAAGTGAGTGAGTGACAGAGTAAGGATTTTTTGATGTTGATTATTTTTTTTTCTCCTAAAATGTTGATTTGTTTTTTCACCTTTTTGTTTCCTGAAAGAAATGTTTTTATATTCCTCTCTTGGAGCAAACAACAAGATTTTTGTTTACAATAATTCTGCTGATTCTTTATTTAAAAATATTTTTTTCTTTTTACAGAAACATATATTTTTAATATTTTTTTATTTACATTTTTATGGCTTGGTGTCAACTTATATAGAATCTCTAAGATGAACAGATTTTTTTTTTGTATGTGTGTTTTATGTGTGCGCACACATATCTACAAAAAGATGTTATCTTTTTTTCTTTTGTTCAATATATCCACTTTTTTAACACTTATATATTTTTGATAAAAACATATTTTCTCTAAATATTACAGTAGGCAAATTCTTTGGTTATTTTTTAAATTGTTTATTTTTGTTTCAATATTTGCTTGTATTTCACTGAATATGAATACTTTGTTATAAATTATCTCCATCCACCAGGCTTACAACCGCATCACATTGAAACACCAGTTCTATTACAATCACCAAAATTAAGCAACGTCGACTCTGGTCAGTACCTAGATGTGTGACTGCTTGCGAATACCAAGAACTGTTAATTAACTAATAGGACTTATATCAGTAATTCATTATTATCTCCAAAACATTCTTACAATCTAAAAATAATTTCTGGTTTTAAATAACCTGCAATGGGTTGATAACTTGTAAAAAAAAACAAAAAACAAATCAATCAGTCTTTACATCCTTCATTTGCTTGTAACAACAACCAAAGGACACAGTAAATGTTCTTAAGAGAAAAAAAAATATCAATGAATATAGAAAAAAATATTTGAGCATTTTGGGATGTAGGTATTTTTTTTCATTTAGGGAATTATTTCGAGACCAACCCAATTAATAAAATGGTATCAAATTTCCATTGAATATTTTACATTATAAAATATCAATATGTTTATTTTATCAATATAATTTAATTGATACAAAAATTTTGTATTTTTAAATGTTGTAGCATACCTACAGATGATAGTGGGTATGTCCCCATTCACATAAATACAGTAGTAAATACTGTATGTTGGTCTGCATTTGGAGATTTGTCTCCAGCTGTGCTGATCAAACTCTCTGCCCAGAGGCAGAGACTATCCCCAGACAAGGTTATGTCGAAGGGCAGAATCTCTGCTTAGGAAACAGCTCCCCGACCTCGTTTTATATGGGGTCTATGGGGAATTTTTGACTGAGCCTATGGGCTTGGATACCCCACATTAAATTCGGCCTTGTGCCACATCTGACCGTGTGGAGTGGTTGGTAGATATCCTGCAGTTGGAGATTCATTGTGGAATTCACTTGACTCACTTCTAGCAGTTGACTACTTCTTTTTCATGCTGCTGGCGAATCTTATATGTGTTGTTCTTGTCCTAAGTATTATCATTCATTACCAACTTTTGTTTGATTATTCTATTCAGTAACCTTCCCTAGGTTAAAAAATTAAAAATTCTGTTGCAATTTCTACATAATTTCTACAATTATTATTTGTAAATGATAGCTTTTCTATAAAAGTTTAGAACAGAATGAGATCACTTGAAAGAGACACAATGCCATAATTTGAAGAACGATTTCAAAATATTTGTAAGTTAATTTTTCCTTGGTATACTGAAGTTTATCAATTGAGTTTAAATAATTGACCAAAATGAACAAAGTAAATGAAAATAAACATTGTTTTAGAATTAAACTTACTTTATATTACAAACAAACTTTGGTTATTCTATAAAAATCTTGTTTATTTAAATTTTTAAAAAAAATGTAAAATCTGAAAAAAAATTACTTGAGCATTACTAAAAATGACTTGAAAAGCTGGTTAATGTAAATTACTGACTTTAATAAACAAAATATATGATTCTTTTCATATTTTGAAAGTGAACTATTTGTTTTGCTTATATATATATATATATGTGTATGTATGTATGTATGTATGTATCTATATATATATATATATATATATATATATATAATATGAAGTACTGCTGTAAAAATGCAATAATTTAGGTTATTTTAGAGATCAAAATTGAAACAACTCCATCTTTTACTCTGTTCAAATCTTTTTTTTTTCTGATTCCTTGAATCAGTTTTTCTGTATCTTGCTCATTATAATGATTTGCAAATACAACTATATATTTTTTTATACTATTGTTCACCTAATACAATTTCAAGAGATAGAGGGTTATTAAATGAGGTTGTTGTGTGTTTATGTAAATATGTAGGACAGATAACTGCTGACCTTAGACTTGAAGGGGGAATGTGCTGAATGGGACTTCCTCCTTACTAATGGTAAATAGGAAAGGAATAAGGATGATTCAACCTGTGTGTGCGGCATGGTGAGTCCTAGCTGTAAAAGTCTGATGAAATTAAAGCTCATCTCTAAACAATCTAACCGGGATACTTAAATTATATTTGTCGTTTTTTTTTTTTTTCTTTTAATTCTGACTGATTATCTTTTAGTATTAGTATTAATTAGTATCTTTATATTAATTTCTATATATAAACTTTTTTTCAAAGAATTTTATGCGTCTGACCCATACTGTTCTTACAGAAAAGAGATTAAGACAATAGCAATGGCTTTGTTGATACTGAGTAACCAAGTGATTAAAATTCCATAGATTACAACCTTATAAATGGGGGAACGGTTTTTCTAGTTGTAAAAAGAAATGGCGGTGATATAAGTTTGATGATCAATTTATTTCTTGACTAAAAGCAAAACAGAACACTTGATCTTTGAATAAAATTTCAATTTTTATCCAATGACATCCTCAGTCTCAAATCGCAACAGGATTTTGGAGCCTAGAATTTCTTGCAATTTTTCTATTTTTTGTTCTAAAATTTAATCCTTTCAAGTGAAAGATCTTTTATGGAATTTAACTCATACCATTTTTTTAATTAAAATTTTATTCAATTTATTAATGAAGTAATTGACCTTTACTATAACAATAAAATGTTTGACCTCTTTACACATCAGACATGCATAACTTCATTGCAATTAAATAATACATTTGCATACATGTACAAAGGGCTGAATGAAACAAAAAGAAAAAGTATTAGGTTGCTGTTGTGTTTGGGATCATAAGATCCACTGAAACTTCTTTTTGCTCTTTTGTTTGTTTCATTTTAATAAAGCACTTAAATTACTGAGAAAATGCTTACCTAAAAAAAAAACAGCAACCCGAAAGAACAAAAAAACAAGGAAAACATTTTATGTTTTACTCTTTAGTCCTAATTTCAAAAAACTGAAGAGTGCTGCTCACAATCAATTTCTCAAATGCCAAAACCAACCCAGGGATTTTGAAAGCAAATTCCTTGCTTATTTGAGGAAAAGAATTTTTTTTTTTTTGGGTTCCCTTATCTACTTTTCCTGAATATCTCAATTGAACAACAAGAAGAAAAAAAACTAATGTAAATATTCATGCAAACTGGAAAACTTCATCAAAAAGAAATTGAAATGCTCAAACATATTTCATGGATATTAACACATGGGAAGAATCACAGGTTTTGAAGATATATATATATATATATTTTTAATCTGGTACAATTTGGTTTTAATAGAGCGCCATGGCATTAAGGCAACGATAATTGATTCCAATTTGAACGAGTAGAATCTCAAATATAAAAGAAAACGGGATCCAAGACAAAGTCCAGCAATGACAAAAGGAATACCAACAATGTTTCCATCTTAAAACTTCTTCTTTATTAACTACTGGCATTAATGAATGATTTTGATATGGATTCTCCGACAAGAGATTTTGCAGAAGAAATGGATCTCCTTGATGATCTTCAAAGGAATCTTATCGGTAAGTGCTTGTTTTGTAAATTAACAAATAATTCAGGAATTTAAACATCTCAAGGATAACAATTCATATCTAGATGCCGTTTTTAATTACCAATTTGGTGATTCCTTTAATTTCAAAATGCCTTTTTAAAAACATTTTAGTAGTGTTTTCAAGGTTGCAGAAAGTTTGCGTTAATTTTCAGACCATGAAAATGTTATAGATATTTTTTTCCTTCTCTTGATTTTTGAAATCACTTAAAGTAAGGGTGGAATGTGTATAATCATTTTATTTTTTTAAAATTGAAACTGGAATTTTACAATGAAATAAACTTTTAAAACCTGGCTATTCTGTATTTAATTTTATGACCTTGAAAATACAGTTAATGTTATAAAAGTTTTCAGAAAGGTGGTTTTGAAATAGTAAAATTAAATTCTGACTATCACTTTTGATAATTAACTTTTTTGTTAAAAATTAAACCAAATTATTCAAAAGTGCAAATATAACTTTAATCTCTATTTTTACATTTTTTGTAAAGGGATTGAAATAAAAGTATTCAACTATACAGTGAAATACAAAGCAATAATTTTGTATTTTTTAAAATTAATTCTGTTTAATTAATAATCAAATTAATATTTTTTTGTTCTCTTTATGAATATATTTTAACCAGACAACTCTCCATTCATCTTCAGATCTCATATACATCTATGTAAACACACACACACATAAATTTTAAGTATAATGTAGTAATAGAGCAATACACTTGTGGGTGAGAAATTTGATGCTTAATTTTAAGTGCCTGGTAGGTAAGACTTGTTACTTACAAGCAGAAAAAAATATTAATTTGAAGGCAATCTTCATGCCTGCAAAAAAATGGCGTGCAAAAGGAGAGGTTTTCTCTTGACATCACTATTATTATTTTAACTACCTTCACTCCTTGGTATTGTTTGTTGCTTTAAAAAGCAATGATTAGAATTTAAATAAAACCTAAACATATGAAAGTGAATTTATACATTTTCTTTGTTCTTGAGAAGTGACAACAAAAATAATAAACACTATTAGATTGTTTATTTATCACTAGCCAGATCCCCATCTTATGAGCATTTCTTTTAATAATCATTTTAAAATAATTCAGCAGATGATGTTATTTCATTTATTGTAACTGGATTTTTGGTGATTATCTTACATGATTTCCATCATTCAATAATGTGCATCTGAAAAATGGCACTTTTATTGCGGTTACCTTTGATTCTCAGCCTTTTGGCTAAGATCAAAGTGTATTATCTGTTCTCATCAGTTTAATCTGATTCCCTCTCTCCACTTCTATCTTCTCTTCTTTCTTTCATTTTCTCACTGAAACCAAGTAGTGTCTTTTCTCTCTCATTTCCTGCAATCAAAACAGAATAATCCATTATTTATGAGGTATCGGCAGGGCATTAACTAACATACATACATACACAGTAGGATATTGGAATGGTTGGCAAAACATTGGCTAACTGCCAATCAACTTGAACTTTATAAAATGGTAAATAATAAGAATTTCTTTAGAGTTGGTTCACATATTTTAATAATTTAGCAAATGTTTATAAATTTATGATTAAAAAATTGTTTTTATATTTATTTCTTTATAAATTGGTAAATAATAAATATTGCATTAGTTTTAATTGTATTAATTTTAGAAGGTTGTAAATATAAGATTATTCTTATTCTTGTAAATAATTTAATAGTGTTTAATATTTTTGTTATAACTTCTCATGAACAAAAAATGTATAAATTAAATTAGAGCAACAGAATCAAACTGATTTTAAAATATCCAAGTTGTACAAAGAAACAAGAAAAAAAAAGTATTATTTCAAATGTAATTCTTTGGACAGGAAATCTCCAATCAACTATTTCTTAATGTCAGTGTTTCCAAAACTGTTTCGATGACGACAACATATTTCCAGATTTCATAAAATTCATTGTGTATTTTAATATTTCTCTGTTAAGTTTACTGATACACATAAAACCAACATCACTTGAAAACTTTCTACAATAGCAACAACTAAAATGGATAACATGTAAATCGAATGTCCTACATTACTTTGAAGAAAAGGTTAGGAAGGCAACACCAATCAATACTGGAAAGAGCAATAACAGCTACTGGATTTGAGAAAACCCATTTCCTTAAAAATTGTTTTAAGAGAAAGATTTTATAAATTTCAACTGAAAGTAGCACTGTCTGCTCAGTCAATGAATGCCAAATGTTTCTTTATAATATTACTGTTATTGTTATATTAATATTTTTCTTGGAGTTCGTTACAATATCTTCATCTTGATTTCTTTGACTTAGATTAAAATGTTTTTGTTATCTGATCACTCATATGTTGTGTAGCGAAAATTGGTATTTTAGAAAAATCGTTAGGAAATTGTACATATCTGTATTTTGCAGCATATAATATTTGCTATATTTTTACAGAATATAGTATTTGGTATTGGCCATAGTACATTTATTAAAGTATGACACCTGGAGATGACTCTGGATCTTTCTGGTCAACAATATTAATCTGAAAACAGTGAAGGGTTTATTGTCTATAATTTTGAGAAGAGACATTAGAATTTTGTGGACATTTTAACTTCTGCCTTCTTTCCTTGGTCTTGCTAACACAATAATTTTTCAAAGATGATTGAAAAGAGAAAAAAAATAAGATGATTTTACAAGTATTGCTGTTTAAATGCAATTTTCAAACATAATGTTTGGCATTACACAACTAGAAGTGAATGCTCTCTTTTATTAAGTAAGGATGGAGACTGAATCAACTGAAATATTGTATTGCCAAGATCAAAAACCTGGAGGTAAGATGAAAATGTCCCCCAAAATGTTGTAATCAAATATTTTTGATTTAAATATAAATGAGATGGTATTAGTATTCTCATATAATTCATTATACACTAGTTTGCCCGTACAGTAAAAACGCAAAAAAATATAGCTGGGATATATTCAAGTAATTTTGCAAATACATTGATTATATTTTCTACAAGATTAACCTTGGTTTTTTTCTTTACAATTTACATTTAAGAAAGAATTCTGATTTCTAAATAATTAAAAGTAAAAAATATCCAGAGAAAGCTAACATGAAACAAAATAAATAAAAAAATCTATATTAGTAACTTTTACTTACTACTTACTAATCAGATACTCTGTTAAGATTTATTGCGTAAAATACACAATTGTGGCACAAGGCTGGAAAGTGGGGATATTCTGTTGTTATGGCAGTAAAAGAAATGTTTCCTATTACTATAACAATGGAATCTCTCATTAGAAGATAGGGGAGATCAGGTTATGTAACTGATAAGTATGCTGTCACATTGTATTATAGATTTATTAGATAATAGAATGCTCCAAATTTTATTAGTCATTGGTCATTTCAATGAATTACACATGCTTACAAAGCATTTTTGGACTCTTTTTGTACATATTTAACTTACATCTTTTAATGCATATATTTCGAAATTAACATGACTGTTTTAAGATGGTAAAATCATCAGAACCAATTATAAAGATGCTTTAAAAAAAGTGGATATATTGAAAATATTAGTGACTTTCTTTTGTTAGTCTTATCTAAACGTTTATACACCACATGAATGTAGTACTTAACCATTCTAATCTTGACTTGGTTAAGATAAACTTCTTTAATTTCAGAAGAATTTTGACCTGTTTCTCTCTCTTTTTTTCTTGTAGCTGGACTTTCATTCAGGTTTTAACAGTTTTATTAAATTTTTAGATAAGGTCTATCTATCACTTATATTTTCAGATAAGATCTATCACTTATATTTTTAGATAATTGCAGAATTTGAATTCCAACTGATCTGCAAAGAATTTTTAATAGATTGTAACATTGTCTATCAGATGAAATCTGTCATTGTTTAAATTTTTACTGACTGATATCTGTGCTAATATATGGTTTTGGTCAATCTGAAAGTGCAGCAATCATAAAAGACAATTTAAGGAATTCAGTGTTTATGTCTTCACTTATCCTGTCTGTATTACAAATTAGGCATGCACATAAAATTATTTTTTTAGGTCATCTGATACTCCTAAACAAGTTTATTATTTAATTATTCTAAGTGTACAATATTTTGAAAAAATAGATCGGATCATTTTGTGTTTATCACTTAAGCTTGCCAATGAAACTATTTAATCATATCCTAATCCTGTAAAGTCTCATTCATAAAAAAATGAACATTTTCATATGATAATAAATTAATAAATAATATTAAATCCATATATTAACTAATCATAATTAGGGTAAGTTTACATTTCTTTCTTAGTGTCTTTAATAGTCAATGGTGTCAGTTTTTGATGTTTCCTGATTGTTTCAAGTTAGCTGATTGGTGTTTGCAATTTGTCTGATGACCTACAAACAAATTTTGAGTGATGCTAACTGAAGTTTCTAAAACCTTAACTTATGTAGAAATGAGATGAAATGACTTAACCAAAATAGTTTTGAATGTTTTTATTATTATTATTATTATTATTATTATTATTATTATAATTTCTGTCTATTGCCCTAAGTTGGTATGTATGTAAAATTTGCTTAGCTTGACACACATTCTATTATAGCCTGACCTCTTCAATCCAGCACACTTGGAACCAGGCCACTACTGGACCGGAGAAAAGGCTGGATGACAGTAATCACTCCTAAAGAAAAACTATTATGTAATAGTTTTACCAGCTCATTCTCATATATATATATATATATATATATATATATATATAAAACAACACAAATACACATCAAGTGCTCCAGACCAGGTGCAATCTTCAGCTGAGTGCCGTGCTTCAGCAAGGTTTCGGCCCATTAAGCCCAGTACCTTTCCACACGGTGGGCCCACAACAGCTGGATGATATTACGTTGCAACTGGTCTATGATAATTATGTGCGACTCGATAAGAATTTTTGGGTAATCCATACACTTCCTTCCACCGCTTTTTCACCACCAGTCTTTATCACCTTCTCCGGCTTTAGGAGATATATATATATATATATAATATTGCTGTGTTATCAAATGGTAGAACAAAGCTTAAAACAAGAAATAAAACAATCATTAATGCTCTCAAACAAGTTTTTTATTGTTTCATGCAAAATTATTGTTAGCAAAGGCTAACAAAAAAAAGCCTCTAACAAAAAGATAATGTATACTTACTCTCCTGAATGGGTAAATATGCAGCTATATATAAGGAATGAGCAAGACTGTATCACCAAAACACTCTGCTGCTGTGGAAAGTTGTAAACAATATATATGATGCTGCCTTCATGAACTAATGGTAGCTGATTTTTTTTTAAAATGCCAGACCATGGGAGTTGCCAGACCACAGAATATCAGATTAAAGAGGTCATCAAACTGTAGAGGCAATAAAACAATTCTTTAGTCAGTTTCTTTGAATTTAAAAATGTATTTAAAAGAAGTAATTTGATTCAGATTACCAACTTTGCACATGATCTTTGTTCAAAGATTTTCACTTGGAGCAGTTTTTCTCAACCTTTTAAGCAATGGCACACCTAAGAGCAATGGAAAATATCATGGCACACTAAGCAAGATATTTAAATGGTATACATTTAAATATTATGAAATAAATCCATATATTTAAAAAAAATACACAAATAAAAACTTACCTTATCTCAATGTTTCTATTCAACTATTTGTGCAGCTTAATTAGTGTGAAATATGTGCCTGGTGTTTTTTAGCAGTTTCTTCAATGTTTGGTTGGATATGCGATAAGCAGATCCTCAATTCTTATTCAGTTGAACGGAGTCTTTCTCGCTTCTTATTTTTTGATGTTATTTAGGATTGAGAAACCTAATTTGCATAAATAAGAAATAGAAAATTGCAATAAAACTGATAAAGCCTTTTTAGCTAATGTGGGACATTCCTTTTTGTATTGAAATACAAAATGTATCAATGGGTATCGTTGAATGTTTTATTCAGCCCTCAATCACTAGAAGTCCAATATTAGAAGGAACATTTATGAAGGGATTTCAAATACAATCATAATTTTCTGTGCTCAGTGATGGAAAAATAATACACACACACACACACACACACACATATATATATATATATATGCCATGACAATATTTCATGGCACAGTGGTTGAGAATCACTGATTTGGAATGTTATTAACAATGTCTTCATTAATCCATAAGAAAATAAAATCCAGTGTCTCATTTCTACATAAGATTTTTATAGAAAATGTAGATTTTACAAGTTTTTAGAATATCTTGAATTCTTAACTGCCTAATTGACAAAGTTTTGAATAAAATGATTATACTTTTGGAAAATCATTATTTTAATTTCCAGATTATTTGGTAAATTTAAAATTATTTGAATGGAAGACATTGTTATAAAATGCTTAAATGTGATCATATTCTAAAAATATGTGAATCCCCTTAAAATTAAAAACGTTCAAGGCAGTGAATTTTCTTTTTTTATTGTTACTATTTTATATGGATTGATTTTATATATTTACGCACATCTATAAAAAAAAAAAATCTGTACTATTCATTGGCAAATACTGTTCAAGAATAAACTTCCGATAAAAAAGAAAAGATACCTGCCACAGCTTTTATTTAGCCTAAACACTATTATATTGCTTTTGCCATACTCGCTAATGCAAAATGTAAGTTAAAATGATAGTCAAGTAGAATATTTTACAAGATATTTATTACTAAGCTGTATTTATTACCAAGCTGTATATAGATTTGTAATTTGATAAGCCACTATTTAAAATTTCTTTTTCTTAAGATTTCTTGTTTTTATATTCTTAGAACATATTGTGTTCCGTTTTTTAAGTTGCAAAGATGCACTTTGGAATTTCCAAGAGGCGTATTATTAATTTTTAATCATGTGGAATATGGCAAAGAACATTCTGTTAAGTTAAGTATGAATTGCAATTGGTTTAAAGATTTATTAAAGCAGGTAATGTCAATGATGAACAGAGTTCAAACTCCAGCTGATGTAGTCTGCATTCACTTTGTTCTAACAAACTTGGGAATAGCATGAATCCACTTTTCATCTATGCGTTAAGTTGTAGGACAGTTGGAGCTCTTTAGCTATGGAAAGCAGTTTGACTTGGGTGTCAGGCAGGCAATCCATCTCTGTAAAAATCCACTTGCTATTGAAACAGCCTCAATTTGCGTGGTTACAGTTTAACCTTTATCACTCTGAATGTGACTTTATTTGCTGTACAAAAAGTTTATCCTGCCACTGAAGGTGACTTTGATCCCTGAAGAATAGTGTGCTTGAATTTTTGTGTTGTCATATCCTTCTATGGCAACAGAAAACAACTTTGAGTGAAATTAACAATAAGGATATTGCATTTGAGAGGCCTTGAAAAAGAAAGCAGTGGAAAAGGGGAGCAATATTAAGAATGCAGAAGGTTAAAGGTTAATGCACCAATAAACAGAGTCTGTAAGAATAAATAACAAAAGAAAAATTAAATTTCTGATTACTATGTATTAAGGATTGACAAATTGATGTTGGATTAGAAAATACACACTTATGTCTTCCTCCACAACTAATATAAGCAAAATTATGCACTAATAGGTACAATATAGTTGTAAATAATATTGATTTTTGTTAATAAATAATTAATGATATTGATAAAGCTATACAGCTTTATTTGTCTTTCTGTTCCTTTAACATAAACTATATTTTAAAGTAGGTTATTATTTTAATTGAAGATTTCTGTTACTGTTTTCTTTACTTTGTTTTATATACTCTGGTATATTTAGTCTTTGTATACTATTGTATATTTAGTCATTTCAATGTGTCTTCTACTTTGTTCTTGTTTCTTTTTAGAAAGCAAATAGTAAGAGTTCGTTGATTTCATTTCATTTTAGAAAAAAGGTTTTAAAAACTTTTTTTAGTGAATGTTTTTTTGTATATTTGGAAGTCATCAGTGTGTATATGTGTGTGTGTGTATGTGTGGTTTAATTTGCCCCAGAAGTCTTCTTTTTTTTTTTTTTCATTAAATAGGAAATAAAGTATAACAATATTTATTATTGTAAAAGTTAACATTTTGAGACTTTCTTTTTTACCTGATGTTATGTTGCTACCTTTTACATAAATTTGATTTTGAAGTTTAATTTCACTTTATGTTCACCAAAAAACAAATTGATTTACCGGAAAACATTATGCAAAATTGAGAGAGTTATTTAAATTTTCAATAATTATGAATTCACTCAAGCATTTGATAATGAAATATCTTATGGTGTGTGTGTGTGTGTGTATATATATATATATATATATATAAATATATATATATATAAAAGTGAACATAGAAGTCAACACTTAGAGGCGACAGTTTGTTTCATGCTAGATGCAATGATCGGTGGCCCGCATGAAACAGACTGTCGCCTCTAAGTGTTGACTTCTATGTTCACTTTTATATTTACACACGCTCTATCTCTGATATTGAGCACTTTATCCCATAAATATAGCACACTTTAAGACTATATTTCTTTATATATATATATATATATATATATATATATATATAACCTTTCCCTTAGTAATTGTCTATATTTTTGGGATGAGAGGTTTTCACTATGGATTTCGTTAATCGGACTGACTTCCTCATCTTGGTTGCTTTCCTCACAACGTTTCGGCCGTCTGATCCTCCGGCCTTCTTCAGGTGCATCTCGAACTCGGGAACCGTCGGTCTGGAATTTCGAACCCAACCCTTTATTGTTACGGGGGTACCATGTTCTCGTTCCATTAAGGCCATCGCTGCTGCTACTACTGCTTGACGCCATCGTTGCTGCTGCTGTGCTTCTATTATCGTTGTCACCGCTCTTGTTTGTCGCTGCCGCTGCCTTTGCTCGGGATTGAACTCAGAACATCGGGAGAACTTGCAATCACTGTTTCAACGTCCTAGTCGCCTCGGCCATGTGTCACTGGGACGATCGTGTATGAATTTTTGGTATATTTAAACCTAAGTTGTTATTCTAGGTTCTCTCTTACGATTAGGGGTGCCCAAATCGTGTTCAGTTCTATACTTGGTCTGCTCAGGAGGTTGTTATGTCCTAGCATGTGAGCTGTTTCTTTGAGTTTTCTCACTTTCCAGTGGGGCTCACTGTTTATTATTTTAACTTCATCCCAGAGAGGGCGATGGTCACCCTTTTCCTTCCATACATGGTAGGCTATACCCGACTTTTCCGTCTCCCCTCTAGTCACTGCTTTTCGATGTTCATCCACCCTTACTTTAAGGGGGCGGCATGTTTCGCCCTTGTAAACCTTGCCGCAGCTGCATGGGATGGAATATATGCAGTTCTTGGTCTGGTTCTTCTCTATGGGTGGCTTTACTCGGACGAGGTGTCTTCTCAGTGTTGATTCACTTTTGAATACCGTCCTGATGTTGTAAGGGGCACATACTTTTTGAATTTTTTCTGAGACGCCTCGCATGTATGGTAAGCAGACCTTAATGGAACGAGAACATGGTACCCCCGTAACAATAAAGGGTTGGGTTCGAAATTCCAGACCGACGGTTCCCGAGTTCGAGATGCACCTGAAGAAGGCCGGAGGATCAGACGGCCGAAACGTTGTGAGGAAAGCAACCAAGATGAGGAAGTCAGTCCGATTAACGAAATCCATAATAACCTTTCCCTTGTTTCATATTGTTTTGTTTCCACTGATTATTTATTTTTTTAATCAATATATACTAAACTTACAAGTATAGCATGGGAAAAAATTAAAATAGGGGGATTGTTTTTAATTTAGGAGGGCTAGCTTGCTTTGAGAATCAGCATTTGAAACTATGGCCTTTTCTTTTTTTTAATCATGAATTTAAACACTGATCACTGACACCATTGGAGAAAATGCACAGCTATAAAAGCACCATAGGTTCATTCTGTATATTTTCATATGAAATTCAAATATTCAAGGTCAAGAGTGAAATTCAAGACATGCATATATGTGATAGCAACTGTTTACAATGATTGCAAATTACTATTTTTTTCTTATTTATCAACCTTTTTAATAAAATCTTTGCTCATAGCTAAAATCCATAAGTATCCTTTTTAAATGAATATAAATGTACCAAACACATGGGGAAATATTTAAATAGAAAATGTAACTCTGTGTGTAAAATTTCAGATATAACTTAACTATATATCTGTAAAAGGACAATATGAATAAAAACAAGAGGAAAACTTATCTTAGCTGGCACGTTTTGTCCTCTGAGGGACTTTATCAAGGCAAATGGCAGGAGTTTATTTTGCAACAAGTAATTACAAACAAAAGTAAACATGTTAGTTTTTCAAAATTTTTAAATTTATGAAACACTCAGAAATATTAATCGCACAATCATTTTCGTTTATTGGACATTAAATTACATCACTTAGTGTCCTCCATAATTTACCTAAACTTTACACTTAGCCTGAAGAATATTTGTGACTGTTTCTTAAATTTAACATTTTTTAAAAACTAACATTTTTATTTCTGTTTATAAATATTTGTAAAAGAAAATCCTTATATTTGCCTTGATAAAATCCATCACAGGATGAAATATGTCGACGAAGATAAGTTTTCCTTTTGTCTTTATTCTATATATATATATATATATATATATAAAAGATTTAATGGATTTCTATTTATTAATCTGACATATTCTTATTACTTCAAACCTTATTTTTAGTGGATACCCATATTTGAGTCTACCAGCCTGAACATTCAAAAAATTTTATAAAAGAAAATGTGCTGTATGGCAGGATTCAAGCCTGTGTCGCCCTTTGCAGGAAAAAGCATTGTTTGATCCAATGTGCTTTGACCACTCAGTTAAAAATAACTTCACAATCAAGAACACTTTTTCTTTAATAAGATTTCTCAAATGTTCAGGCTGGTAGTTGAAATAAAATACTGTTTAAAGTAAATTGGAGTGTCTACTCAAATATGGGCATTCATATAAAAAAAAAGATGTTTAGAGTAAAATATATATATATATATATATATATATATATATATATATATATATATATATATATATATAATTATTTATTTAAATATTATAACATAAATATGTTATAAAATCACTACAAAAATAGCCATTTTGTTTCAACACTTCTGCTGTCTTATCAAGTGATGGTGTTGAATGTAGAATCCTGTATGTATATATATATATATATATATACATACATGCATTTACGAAAAATTCTATTGATAGAACATTAGTCTGAAGAAGTCCCTTCAAAAGACAAAACAAGCAACAGAAGACTTTTCCTTTTTTGGCTTCAATTACCCAATATTAGTTTAGTATATAGTTGTATCTAACAGGAACGTACTGAATCTATTCGATTTCTTATAAAAAGTTAATAATAGTGTAAATTTAAAAAAATTAACCTTTTAGCTTTTTGAGGAATGGAAATTAGTTTCTAGGAAATATTCTATAAATAGTTAATGATAATTTTCCTAAAGATGGAAATATTGTGCTTACATTATAAAATGAGTGTGTTTAAGTTATTTTTCTTTCTTTTTAGGAAAATGAACAGAACAACCCAGTTGTTCATTTAAAGGTGGAATGGATTGAGCCTTCAGGTATGTACATAAAAATGATCTATAAAAAAATAATTTCTTTACAGAAAGATTTTAATGAGACTTTAGATGTGAATCTGAAAGAATTACTGTAAACTTAAAATTACCTATCATTTAGCAGATAGTGTCATTTATAAAAGGCAAATTTCTTTTTAAATCTATTTCTGGTCATTTAATGATTAAAATCATGATACCTGGTTGAAATCTATAAGTGAGTAGTATTTTATCACCCAACCATCATTTAGTGATTAATTTGTTTTAATTCTCTAAAATTTTCCAGCAAATAATTTTTTTCTTAATTAACTTAGTCATATTTCATTTGTTCGAAATATTAATTAAACAAGGTAAAAACATTAAGTAGGTTCCAAGAAAGTCTGGTGGCTGTTGAGGCCCATTTTGTGACAGAAGGGACACAAGTCCTTCACTAAAAAAAAAAAAAATATAATAAATATTTCTTAAAATGCCTGTAATAATATATTCCCTCCCCTAAAATGTGTAATAAATAAATAATAGGACAAAGGCTTCTGAAACTCAAATGTATTGCTTTTATATTGAGTATTTAAAAGTAACACAAAAACAATTATTATATTTACCAAAAATCAAATTGGTCCTAATAATGTTGAACAGAGGGTGTTAAATGGTTCTTCTTGAACCTGTAAACTTTCCATGGACCATAGGTCTGCAACAGAATTGCACTGGATGGAATTGCTGGCCCCATGCTCAACTGATTTGAATTCAGAGATGACCTTCAGTCAAGGCTACAGAGCCCAGTCTACCCTGCTAATCAACATATAGTTGGTGGGAGGAGAAGAGCTGAATTTGTGCCTTTTCCAATGAAATTAGTGTGAAGTGAACAAAAAAAAAAGAAGTTATATACCATTAAAAATGTACTTTTTCAGTCACCAATGTTTTATATAAATGCACTAAATATATAAAACAGGTTCAAAAACATGATGAAAAATTTAACTTAATCTTTGAATTTAATGAAATATAAGGCTTGGAACAATAGTGTACTATTTACCATTATTAACCAAAATAGTGATCCAAAGTAAGACTTTACTAAACTTAGTCTAGTTTGGCACAAGGCCACAACCGTAACCCCCTCAGTGACTATCAAATTCACAATTGGTAAACATTTCTAAACTACCTTTTAAATTATTGCCCTATAAAGAGCTCAATTATACTAGATTGTGTCCATCTTGAGACTAGGTTAGTCTCTTTCATTTTAACTTTTGCGCCACTACGAGTAAGCATATGAAATGTTTATTAGAAATATGGATTTTAATCAGTTTTGATTTAGTTGAAAGTTCTACATTATTTAACTAATAGATACAAGGTCACTATTTGAAAAAGTTCTTAATAATGGTTGATAATGCTTCATCTAATAAAAAATGAAAATTAAAGTAATTTTAAAAAGGACATTTCTTACTTATATATTTAATTTCTACCACATTGGCATAAAAAGTTACATAGAATGTCAAACATAAAATTATACTATATATTCTAATTTAAAGAAATAAAACTTTTAAGACTGCTTGGAAATATCTGGTGCTGTAAACTTGGACGTGCAGGTGGTGTAATGGATAATGGCTTGGAATTGGGAATCGGAGAGCTGAGTTCCAATTCCAGTCAGATTCATTGTATTCACTTATGTGCAGATATCCTTGGAAAAGGTATAATTTCAACCTCTTTTCCTCCAGCTATGGGTAAATCATTATCTCAAACATTTCTAAAAAATACTTTCTGACTTTAAATATCCTGTAAAAAGTTAAGCTGTAAAAAAAAAAAAAATCAATCAAACTTCTAAAGATTTGGATTAAGTTGTAGTTCTTAATCCAGCATTAGTGACCCTGGATTTCCAAAAACAGATAATCCCCTGACATCTGCCTCCCTTGACAACTGAGGTACAACTGCACCACACCAAGTCAGGGGAGTAGTGGGAGGGAGCAATAAAACAAATTGCCAACTAGGAATTATGAGTACTTTAAAAGATTGGGGATGACAAAACAGCCCATGTGACTAATTCAGGGTTAATTGAAATTTAAAAAAACAAATTCCCCTGAAAATATAGCTTCATCACTTAAAAATTGACTTTTTTCTTAAAAAAAAAATTTAGAATTTTAAAATTTGAGGTTCTTATTTGTAACATTTGAGAAAATTTGATGGCTCTTCCAACATAATGTCTTGAACTAAAGGCATTGCAGCTGAATTTTGGTGATTAAATCATAAACTGAACATATTTTCCATAGTATTACTTGAAAGATATAAAAAAAACAAAAATGTGATATTTACTCTGCAAAATATTGTCAGTAAGATAGCAACAATACTTGGATTAAAAATATATAGATTCTTTTGTTTTGATTTGTAAACTTTGATACAGATTATGTGTAAAATCTTGAATAAATGCTTTTTTCTTGTCATATTCCAGAACAAGGACATCAGACGTCTTCAGTTTCTGATAAATGCCAAAACCAACAATCATGGAATGAAATGGAATTGAAATTGCCTAAAGTTGAAATTCTTTCAGACAGTGATTCTTTGCAAGAACTACCACCAGAAATGCCACCATCTACACTCCAAAATCATGAAATTTCTACTGTATATTCTCATCAAGAGGGTAGAAATTCAGATTATGGTCCAATATCTTTCAACCAGAATCAATACCCTAGTTTCTCTAGTTTTTCTAATACATTATATCCAACAGCACACGAGTCCAATCAAATCAATGTACCGTTAGATGCCACATTTGAGAATGAAGAAAAAGTTTTCCATTTCCAAAATTTGCCAAATCAGGAGCAAATGCGAAGACAGGGGCTCTTCAATAATTCTCGTGATTTATTGACTTCAGAAAACAAAATAATAAATGGAGATCCCGATGACTTGAATGATGATGATGAGCCTTTGATCTGGGAACCGGAAATGCCTGCAGAACACGACTACATCGACCCCCAAGGTCAGCCTATTGGAACAGGTCTTGAAGCTGTTCTTCCAGGTTCAGATTTATATTATGAGATTGTTCAAACACATGAGAACTTGACTTTTCCCAACACCTCTGTAATTGCCACTCAGTCTCGGTTGCAGTTTTTGGAAAAACTCAAAACGAAAATGCAAAATAAAATTGCTTATTACGATAAAAACAAATTGACCGTAAAGTGCTCAAATAATTCAGATGAGAAAAGAGTGTGGGACAAGCAGCACTTTTGCATGTACTGCCGTCGGGGTAGCACAAATCTTGCTAAGCACATCCTGCATTGTCATAAAAATGAGGAGGAGGTCATTAGTATCCTCCAGTGTAACCTGCGCTCAAAGCAGCGTGTCTACTTGCTTGACAAGTTAAGATTCATTGGGGATTATATGCACAATATGGATGTCCTTAAAAAAGAAGCTGGAGTGATTATTGCTTGGCGGAGTCCACCCGACCCAGTACCTGTATCTAACTTTGTACCCTGCCAACACTGCTTGGCATTTTTTCAACGGAAGGACCTTTTGAGGCATGACAGAACTTGCAAGTTTCGACCACGGCACAGAGACAATCAAATCAATCTGAAAGATCTTCTTTCACAGTCTTCACTATTACTTCCTGTATCTTACAGGATTCAGAGACAAATGGCCAGTGAAGTACTTACTGTTCTTCCAGATGATCCCCTATCTCAGGTGGTCAAAAATGATGATCTTATCTTAAAATTTGGCTCCAAGCTATACCAACAAGTTAGTCATGTTCCAAACTGTTCAGAAATGGTGTGTGAATCCATGCGGGAATTATCACAACTGGTCATAGACATTCAGAGCAAAGATCCATCAGTGGACAGTCTTGCAGATTGCATTAGCCCTGAACGGTTCTCGTTTGTGGTCAGTTGTGTGCGGGGAGTTTGCAATAAGAAAAAACCTGGTCAAGTTTCTGGGATGGTCAGTGAACACATGCTGCGGCTAGGAAGGATGCTTTCAAAATGTGCCCTTATCTTAAAGTCAGATGCGATTATAAATCGACAACTTGACCGGAGGGAAAGTGCTGAAAACTTTCACTGGCTTTGTGAAATTGAGTGGGGACAGAGAAGTCAATCATTCTTATTAAATTAAGGGCCATATACACTTCTACGGGTTTCTCTTGAGAAATATAGTCTGGAAAAAAACTTGTGGCATGATGTGTGTATATTAAGTTAATTGCATTACTTTATGAACACGTTTATATACATTGAGTTCATTTTGTTGGAATGTCATATGTCTAGTCTGCAGATTCATGAGACCTGGCAAAAGCAAGGTCTTCTTCGTTATTTATTAATACAAAGAAATTTTCCCTATTATTCACAAAACAGAATAACGTTATTTCCTATTCTTGGTTTATATGGGAAATACAGACTCTGATTTGTTTTAGTCTTCCTGGCTTTGTTTATTAGGCTCCTATTTCATGATAGGTTACTCTTTTTGTTTCTTTTCAAATCCTATATACAGGGTGCGATAGATAAATTGTCGTCTAAATTATGCAAAAATGAAAATAACACTGATATCTCATTATAACAGATATATTTACCAAAATTACACAAAAATATCTTGAAATACTAAAGAGTAAATTTGTTTAATAAAAATTTGTTCAACCATGGCCTCCAGACAACTTCAGAATATTCTGGATGGTTTCCTTGTTTAAGTTGGTGAATGCTACCATAATCCTTGCCTTCAGTTCATCTTTGATATTACAAGCAGTTGTTTTCTTGCTCAACTGAGCCCCACACATAATAGTCAAGGGGGTTGCAGTCTAGGGAGTTAGGTGGCCTTATGTAAGGGGTGATGTGGTCACAGAAATAGTCTGATAACCATGACTTGGTTCTCCTGCTTGTGTGTTATGATGCAGAGTCCTGTTGCCAGGGAGAGTCTTTCAGCAACCACCATGTTGACCCAGGGCAGCACTATCTCCTTAAGGCACGGTGTAGGCCTCCATGTTGAGTCTGATACCCTCACCAACAAATTTGGGAGTTCTTATCAGAACAATCAGTGATTTTTTTTCCAAGCTGCCATACCATCATAATCACCATTAGACTCCTCCAACTCTTTCTGAATCCTCTTCACTGACACCCAAACACTCTAAAATGTATGTAATGTAGCTTCGGACACAAATGTTAAGTAGTACAGCATGCCGTTTCCAAATATCTGGTGGAGCGAATTGTGTCATGGTGATCTTTTACTCACAGTGCCCAACTGACCCTACTATACTGTGCAGTCGACAAAAACAAACAACATGCATGCACAAAATTAAAAATATAAAATGGCGACAATTTACCCATCGCATCCTGTATGTTACTCTTTTATTCCTCTTCGAATCATATATTTTTGCTAATTAATCATATTACAATAGGTATTTCTGTTGACACTGGCCATATTTTTAAAATGTGTAGCTCTACAGTCAAGTGACCTGAATATCAGTTGCTTAACTCATACCCTTTTAATAGCTCAAACTGTGAAGTTTGAAACTCCATATTAAAATTCATAAATACACTAACTTCCAATATTCTCCAATTTATAGAGCTTGGTGTTATATATATATATATATATATATTAGGAAAGTATGACTGATTGTAAAGGACAAAGGCTTTTTATTCACTAGTTTATTATCAAATTTATACTTTTTCTTTCCCGGGACCAAACTGCCTCTTTTTCATTCTTTTGTCATTGACCATATCTATATGTGTCACACACTGATTGATATTTTTTTTTTGGTAATTCACCCCCAAGCAATGCGATAATGCCACTAAGATGCAAGGGCTACCAGGAGTGAAAGAGAATGAAAAGATTTTAGGAGGAACTGGAAACCCAATCCTAAACAGGAAACAAGGGATAAACCTCTACTCCTGTTCAAAAGATTAGGGAGGAGTGTGAACTGGATGATAGATGACCCTATCTGCTCCTGTTGAGGAAAAATAAATAAATAGTAAATTAAATTTCAGAGTTTAGGTAGAGACGTTAGAAGCATAGAGTTGAAGGAGACTTTAAAGGGAACCCAATTCTAAACAAGAAACAAGGGATAAACCTCTACTCCTGTTCAAAAGATTAGGGAGGAGTGTAAATAATAACAATAATGATAGTAAAGAAAAATTTGCTCAACACTTTTAGATACATATGAATAGTCAAAGTATAAAATGGAGTGATTAGAGGTATGAGGTTCTGTTTTAGTACCAGGTTGGTGAAAGTCAAGACTGCAAATTTATGAAGGAAGAAAAATTTTGAATTTAGTCTTTCCCTTTTATTTGTCAATTTTATATTTAAGAATAATTTGAAAACTCTGCATTATTTTTACAGTTTAAATATTTATTTTAAAGCTGAAACAATTTTGTTATTATAAATTTATCTTGTATAGTTGGTTTAAAGTTTTAAACTTGCCAGAATGTGGAAATTCCTTGAGAATTCAGAAAAACGCACAAAAACTTAGATATGATCCCTGCAGATAAAAGGTAATAAAGAAGTAGTTGACATCATTTACAGATTTTTTTAATGTGCCTTTTTATTTTTACCATTTTTGTATGATGACACTTTTTTTGCATTCTGCTCTAAAATTAATTTTCAATAAGACATCTGGAATCCAATCTTCTGTTTGCATATGTGAAACACTGTCTACATAGATATTTAAAAAAAATCTTTACAACAGAATCAGTTTTGAAAGATGTCTTTATAAAAAAAATATCACCAATCTCACATTGAACAATCATTGTATTGTGTTAGCTTGTCTTACATATCATTATATAGTGAATTTGATCATCCTCAAGGGCTCTTAAAATGTGTCCTTGTGCCAAATTTGTCTTACTTTTAATAAATTAATAAGAGATAGAAAGAGGAGGACATGAATTAGAATACAAACCGAGATAGTGTGAAAGCAAGAAAAATGGTGATAAGCAAAACACATAGCAAGAAGAAAGGATAACAGATGAAGCAAAAGGTTGGTTGATTGAAAGACAACAAACACAGAAGATAGAGGTGAGATAAAGGAGTTAGAGTACAGTTACAGCCATCATAGAATGAGTTGAGAAAGGTCTGGATTTAAACTGACTTCTGCTAATGATAACCTCTGTCCAATAACAATTGTTACATTTACATGTACATTATATACAGTGAATGTAAGAATTATTATAGAACAGCAGTAGTATAAAGGTAACATTCATTTCTTATATGTACATGCCAACATATGGCAATAACCTGTCATTTTCTTAAAAAATAGATGATCTGTTACAGACTTTTTTTTTTAAATTTTATTTTTGGATCCAATCTCTATCTATAAAAGGCAGGACGTGTGTGTGTGTGTGTGTAACGAATGCACGTCCGCAATTTTTGACTGATTTGCACCAAAATTTACATGCACATGCTCCAAGTTAGCAGGAAGTCCAAGACTGACTTTGCATTTCCCAACTCCCATTGATAGTAGAAATAATCGATTTTTTCATGCTTCTACAGCAGTTTTCATGTAGTTTGTAGCCATTTTCTACTGGCCAGAGTGAGAGCCTATAGCTGGCTGCCACGAATAGGCAGGAAGATTCTATTGGTCAGCGTGAGAGCCAACAGCTGACTGACACGAATGTTAACTAGCATGCTAGCATGCAAAAAAAATCGATAGCTGCATTCGTCACAAGTGGGAAAAATTTAAATCGGCATGGCACTTTACTCCAATTGGCTCATTCACTTGCTTAAACTGAACGTTGATTCTGATTCCGCAGAACTGGGTTGGGTGTGAAAAAGTATTTGTTGTTAACATTCTTTTTTCATTCGTTTTTTCCAGTTACGAGTCCTTTTTTAAAGCTGATCGTTTTGTGTTCATTTTGTTTAGTTCTTTTTTATAACAGATTTAATGTTTAGTATAGAGCTTAGAAAAAATTCGCAATGTGAGATAGGCAAGAAGTAAGGCATGTAGCAACATCAGCATGGCAAAGGGCACTCCTTTAAAGGCAAGGAAGGGCAAAAATATTTTAAGTCAAGTGATAGCGATTGCTGTATGAGTCGTACGATTTTTGAATCAAGCACGGGCAACGCCGGGCCATGCTGCTAGTCATTAATATAGATAATGAGCCTAAAATATAAAGTACATCTGTAGGTCAGGTGGATAAGAATTGAGTGAGTATTTTGAGTGAAGTTAATTTATATAATTTATGCACATGTACAGATGTTCACAAATGCTTCTACTGTTGCTGGATTGGGCAATTAATATAAAATTTTTCAACATTTTTTTGAACAGCTGTTACTTTCTCCTTGGTTAGAAATAGCAAAATAATATCTCTATTTTAATAACAAATATGTTTTTAATTCAGTGGCTTGTCAGAAGTTTTATTTAAAGACGATGGGACAAAAAAAATACGACTATTTTATTGTGTCCATAAAAGCAGCCACAATAGAATTGTTTGTTTCATTAACTTTGTCAACATAGAAATAAATGATTGTTTCTCTCTGTCAGAAAAGTATTCTTTTGTAGATAGAGATTAAATATTTGACTGTATATGTTGAAATATTTATTATAATTTATGGCATAAAACACATTTCTCTATGTATACAAGTATCAGTCAATCAATAGCTGTTTGTTTTTTTATCAATGACAAGAATCTAACCTTAGAAAATTCTGATATATGCTAATGATTAATTGTCCTTGTAATTATTTTTTTATTGTGATTTAATTATCATTTGAATTCTTTCTTTTTATTGTGCTGTGTCCCTTCAGGATATAGGTATTCATGGCTCTCCACTTCTTCCTATCCCTTGTAGCTCTCAATAAGTTTTGTCCCTTTGCCACTTCCCCCAGGCCATGTTCTGTCATCCAATTGCTCAAGCCAGCTAGGTATGTTATGCATTGCTTTCCCTTGTCTCTCTTTCCCTCTATTCGACCTGTGAGTGTCAGACTCTCCAAGCCCTCCTTTCTCATTACATGTCCCAGAAATTTTGTCTGCCTCTTCTTGATGTTAAGTATAAGCTTCCTCCTTGTTTGCATCCTCTTCAAAACCTCATCGTTGCTCACACGCTCAGTCCATGGTATCCTTAGCATCTTTCTGTAGCACCATAACTCTGTTGCCTTGAGTCTCTTCTTCATCTTTGAGGAGACCATCCAACATACACTCTGCCGTAAAGGAGGACAGATGTCATGTAGCAGCTCAGTACTCTTTGTTATCAAAGAATTCCTTCTGTCTTGTAATACTTTACCTACCTTTTAGAATGTGTCTTTGGGCATGATATATATATATATATATATATATATATATATATATATATATATATATATATAATCTGAATATTTAGCATTGATTCTAATAAAATTTTAAGATGAGTTTATAAAAAGTTTATAAGTAGAAAATGATTGAAAAAAAATGGCTACCTTTGTTAATAGAAAATATTATTCCTATTTATTTATTGTAGACTTATTTTCTTTTTGATTATATATAGTATTCCAAACATGAGTTAACTATTGATATAATAATACAGGCCTGGGGAGACAATCCTAGCATGCCTGAAAACCCTACCAAGAATTGACTGAAGACTTGTGAAATTGGGTAGGCAAAACTGTTCAGAAGCTGTCAAAGGTTGTGCTAGCATAAAGTCACAAGTCATCATGACTGAGGGATTGAATGTATTGGCCTTATTCAACTACTAAATACACCAGATTATGCACTCACTCTCAGAAACCGTAACTAAGGCTAGTAGAGTTGCAGTACAAATCAAACGATGACTCTGTAGATGTTGAATAAACACGAATGTGCCTGAGTCAACACTGATTAGCTAGGTATACACACACACACACACACACACATATATATAAAAACAAAATATATTAAAAAAAGAATATATATATATATATATATATATAAACAAAATATATTAGAAAAAAGAATATATATATAAACAAAATATATTAGAAAAAAGAATATATATATAAACAAAATATATTAGAAAAAAGAATATATATATAAACAAAATATATTAGAAAAAAAGTATATATATATATATATATATATATATATATATATATATATATATATATATATATATATATATATATAAGCAAAATATATTAGAAAAAAGAATATATATAAAGAAATATAGAAGGTGTGCTATATTCATGGGATAAAGTGATCAATATCAGAGATAGAGCATATGTAAATATAAATATAAAAGTGAACATTGAAGTCAACACTCAGAGGCGACAGGCTGTTTCATGCTACATGCAATCATCAGGCATAAATTTATAAATATTGTAAATATAAAAAATATATATATATATGCAAAATATATCAGAAAAAGAAAATGTGTGTGTGTGTGTGTATGTATATATATATATATATATATATATATATATATATATATATATATATATATATATATATATATAGCATGATGAGAGGCCACGTATACTTTCTTGATATGTATATAATATATGGATAAAATAACTGAAAAAAAATTTGGTGTTTTTTTATGAAAGTATTTATTTCTGTGTTTTTATATATATTTAATATTTCAGACCACCTCGGTCCTTCCTCAGAAATCAAATGAGATACTGTGTTTGTGTGTTTGTTTACAGCGTTTGTCGTGAGGTGTGGACGTCACGTGATGTGGAATGCTACTGATTTTTAATTTTTGGCGGAAGACTGATGATAGTGTTTTAAATGTTGTTTAAAAAGTTTTTTGACCATATCTAAAGAAATATTTTTAACTGTTGAAATATTTATATAGATTTAAAATATCCACGTGTTTGTTTAACTCTAGTTTATATGTGTCTAATTTTAGAATCCAGTATTTCTCTTTTCTTCTTCGTATGTATGTTGTACTAAAATTACTGTGTTTGTTTTGAGACTCGGATGTCACGTGATGTGGAATGCGACTGTGTTTGAATTTTTAATAGACAACTGACGATAGTATTTTAGTTGTTGTTTAAAAAGGTTTTTTCACCATATCTAAAGAAATTTTATAACTATTGAAATATTTATACAGATTTAGAATACCCAAGTCTTTGTTTAACCCTAGTTTATATG
>OZ038493.1:15511069-15586069 GCA_964036315.1 Acanthosepion esculentum
TGCAATTGTGTAGCGATTTTGACAGGTTTTCAATGTAATATCCTAAAATAGTTTGTGTGTGTGTGTGTGTGTGTGTGTGTGTGTGTGTGTGTGTGTGTGTGTATATATATATATATATATATAATTTTCACCCAAGGACAAAGGTTACATTTATTAGTATCTGAGGTGGGACTAAAAAGTTCTTGGGCCAGGTTGAGAATTTTTCAGACCCCCTCTCTACTCTTGCACCAAAATACCTATATTTCATCAGTATCTGTGAATGTGTATGCAAATTTGCCACGTGTGATTAAAATTGCAAAAAAATATTGCTTGACTGCTGATAATGAGTATATATGGACTAAAGAAAATAAATTGATGCCGTTTATAGTGTTTATGACATTATAAAAAAAGGAATATGAAAAATAATTTACACATAAATTTTAAGTGTAGAAAATAATTCGGAAAATAATTAAGAGTATATTGAGTAAAGTTATGTCATTTTGTAAAATTATCAACAATACCTTTACAGTCAATACAGCCACTTCTGTAAAGTGGTGCTGAAAAGTTCTTGGCCTAACCCACTTCTCAAAATCTGATCAAATTACCAGATTTTACATTTTTTTTACTTTTTTGAAAACTTTTCTCTTACCTAGTTTTTTCTTTTTTTGCTTTACTTTTTATTTTATATTTTTTTACTTTGTTTTTTTTTTTACTTACTAGAATTTTTTGCAACATGTCACATGTTGAAATGTTCACTATATTTAGTATTGTTGCTAACATTTTTTGTTGAGATTTACAAACTGTTTCGTTCAATTTCACAAACTAATTGATGAAATTTGAATTAGCTGATTTGTTTGGAAAAATACTTTGACGAAAACCCTACTTCACAATTTAATAATTTCTTTAATTTAATTTCATAGGATTTCATGGTAAACAATATTTTTTAATAAAATTACTTTTTTTTCCTTTTTAACAGCAAAAAATAAATTCTTAGGATTTCTTACTCTTGAGCATACAACATACAAGTTGCAATTCATAAATATTTCTTTTTGGAGCCAAATTCCAACTTTTTGAATTTTTTGGCTTTGTGATTTGTTTATAATTCTCGCAAATGGTGGGCAAACTGGATTGTTTGTACCCCTTTACTGTTTGCACTTCTCCCCAAAATTTGATTTTGATCAGTCAATGCCTGGCTATTTTAGAGGGTGTGATGGATGAACTGACAGACTAAAAAAAAGTTACAGAATTTTATATATAGATAAAAAAAAAAAAAAATGCCTTTTTGGTTGGTCTGAGAGTTTTTGTGCCTCACAGCTCTATGATAATTTTCAGTAATATTTTAATGAAGATAGTTTAAACTTTAGAAATGTTGATGGAGCTTTTACCTATATTTTCTAATTATAAAACATTTCTTTTGACAATTTTTTTTTTCCTTTTGTTTTCTACCAATTTAGAAATATAATTATTCATTAAATTTTTCTCATTATTTGTCAGTTACATAAAAATTTCAAAAAAATACTTGAATCGAATTGTGTATCTGAATTTCATTCTTTTTTGGGGTTGTTAATCACATAAGTATTAAAAAAAAATCTTTGTATACTTTTGTAAAGAAAAATCAAATTGAATCATTCACCTTCTTAAATCCTACTATCATTAAAATATATTCATGTATAAATTATGCCAAAGAAAATATTCTTATCTTTTAAACAATTTATGCCATTACAGAAACTAGGAGAATCTACTTTAATCCCCCATATATGAATGAGGTTTGACAATATAGTAATATCTCATATACAAAAACAATATATACTATACATTTTTTATATATCAAGAAACAATTTTAGTAGAAAAAGTATAACAAGGTGGAAAAACATTTTTTGTGTGATATGTTTCGTCTGTTAGGACTTCATCAGACTAATTTTATGTTTACGTTGATGTGACTACACATGCATATAAAGGAAAGGGGATGCTGAGAATTTTAAATTTAATTTTTTTGTTTTTGTTTTAAATATATGTTTTTGGATATATAACGCATTTGGTGGAGGAGGGACGTATTCAACATTTGATAATTTTGTGGCAATATGCACTTAAAGGTTTTAGGCAGTTTTGATCAACATTTCTTTTCATGGTTAGCCTTAAGGAATTGTAAATGTAGGACTACCTTACACTTAAGTAAAATAATAACAATAATAATATTTATTAAGAATTTGTTACAGGAAATATCAAGTTTTACAGAAACATTGTTGACAATTATGTATTTAGTTACATAACAAATAAATAAAAAATAATATAAATTTTGATGCTATATTCAATTTGTTGTCAGGTATTTTTCATTTTCTTCTTTGTTATTGGCAGCATTTTAGAATACTTTGGCTGCAATGCTAAGTTTCCTAAGGTGAACAAAATGGTGCTATTTCGTTTACACTTTGTTACCTCTTTGGTTGTTTTTAAATCACTTTCTTCTGGTCATTTTGATGGGCAATAGTGAAATTCTGAAATTTAGAGTGATCTTATTCCATTTCAAAAATAAAGCCTGTAAAAAGGAATATTTTAAATTAATATACAACCAAAAATAAAACGCTTTTGACAAAAAACCTTTATGAGTTCACTATAATTATGTAACAATAATGTAATGATATTCCACTGACAAATCTACGGTTTATGTTACCTCATCTCATTGCATGGTTATGAACTATAAATCTAAATCGAGCTTGAAATATTGTGTAATCAGCTCTAATTTTTTATAAAATACTTGGATATGATATAATGAATAATTTGCAGTGAAAAGAGCAATTTTTGATTTTTTCTTCTGTTGAATACAAACCCCTCCTCTGCTGAACGCATCATATAGTCTCACTGATTTCATTTTTCTTTTTGTTTATGTTTCCATCCTTTTTTTTTATTGAATATCCCACATTGTGATAATAGAAGATCTGCCAAGAAAGGATGAAATCGAAGAACCTGGAGGCAAATTTACTGTGAATGATCAAGCAATTAAAGCACTTTCTATATATTTACATCTAAGCAAATTACTTTCTCCTTTAATTAGAGTAGCATTTTTTAAATCAAAATTATGCTCAGTCTCATTATGCTGAACAACTAATGCACTTAATGTGTTGTTTTGTAAAAGATCCCTTTTATGTTCATAAATTATTTATTTAAATTCTTTGATGATTCACCTATGTATTCCTTGTGGCAATTATTAGAGGTTATAGAGTAAGTTGCACCTTCAAGTTTTAACTTGTTTTGTATTAATTCTTTTATTTCTTAGACGTAGTTTTAATGACTTTTATGTTGAGCTTAGATAAATTCATTTCAATTGTAGTTGTGATAGGTAGAACAATATATTTTGATTCATTGGGTCTGTCAGGAAGGACTGCTTTTCTATATTTAAATATTTTAGCAACCTTTTGTTCCACATGGAATATAACCTTAAAGGACAAAACCCCGTCACACAAAATCTTTTTCTACTTTGTTATACTTTTTTCTCTAAACTCACATATACATGTAATAAAAACATAAAGATTTATACATGAAGGATAATATTCAGTAAGAAAATAATAAAAAAAAGTTCAAATGACTTATCTGGTTTGCCAACTCATAAGTTTCATGTTGAACCACTCAACAGGGCCAGATTTGAAAAAAACACAATAAATTCTTGTAATTTTTATGTATTTTTTTTTTTTCAGTTGTAATTTCATTATCATTATTAATTATTTCTAATTAATATGAATGAACATGTGTTTAAGCTAATATATTAAATCTATTCAATTTTTAACATACAACGTGTAATGACACGTGCGATACCCTGTCTTCATCAGCCGCTGACCAGGGGTGATATCACGGTTTCTAAAAGTCTGGGCTTGCGTGGTGTGTATCCAACACATTTAAATTAATCTGATTTAACTGAATAAGATTTTAAAATATGACTTGTTTATACAGTAAGTATTTTTATTTTAATTTTCTTCAAATAGACAATATTTTTTAATTAAAATATTCTTTTAAGTTAAAGACAGACACACGTTTTCTGTTTCGTCCAGTTGTTTGTAGAATAATTATTTATAATTCAGCTTTCTTTAAACAAACAATATTTTAAATATTTTTGGCCAAGTGAATACGAATGAAAAAAATATATTTCACCATTTATAAAAAAAATATTTTTAAGTGAACATGACTTTTAAAAATTGTTTGTACAGTGAGTATTTATATTTAAGCATTCTTTAAACGGAAAATATTTTAATTATTAAAAAGTATTTTTGAGTGGTGATTTCAAAAAATATTTTTTGGGTAATAGGAATCTTTTTCTAAGGTGAATGCGATTTTCTATTCTTAGATCATGCCTCGGTGAGAAAGAATGAAAACATTTGGTTCGTCTATAGATAGTGGGCATACAGCGCGGCTAAGGAGAGCTGAATATATATTCATTCATTCATTAGTAAAAAACGAATATCTATCTACACACGCACACACACACACACACACACACACACACACGTATGAATTGAATAAAGAGATATGAGCAACGATACATATGTGCAATTACATTGATTGCTAATAAATATTTATTTAATTTTTGATGTAATCAAATAGTTATATATAAGTTTTTTATGGTACAAAATTTAACGATAGCTAGGAATAAGCAAAATTTATATGGGATTTTAAAAAGCTAAAAAAGAACAAACAGTTTCATCCCAGCCTTACCAAGTTTATTTCTGAGATATAAAAAAAATATAAACGTGTAAATTTAATTAATATTAATGATAACGAATGGAGTGGGGGGGAGGAGATTAATTTCAAGAAAGCTAGAGTCCAATAACATTCGGACCCAGTAAGCATTCCCTCTGTTTACAAAGGGAAGGCCCACGGGATCTGATATACAAGGACTCTAGAACCTTGAGGTGATATGAGGAGTGGCACCTAGATAAAATTGAGAAACAGCACTAAAATCAAAAACACAATTCTTGCTATTTATTACATGCTCTGCAATAGAAGAGCCAGAAGTATTGGTTAGTTGACTTTTCCTGGCATCCGGATTCAAAATCCTGGGGGGTAAGTGTTGTTTTATTCTCAAATCCAAACATTGGGATCTCCTCCCTATGTAGTTGAGTCCACACACACACACACACACACACATATATATATATATATAATTTTAATGTATGCTATATATCCTGAATAGTGAGTGTGTGGACACTGAAAACAACAATAAATATTGCATTGTAGTTGGTTCACATATTTTTAGAATCTTGTAAATAAACTGAGGGAGTCAAAAGTGTATACAGTAATAGAGGTGTCAAGGGAATAACCGTCCCTTTGACACACTGATTTCTTTTTTAATCATTACCAAGCTTATATTTTATTTCCAATTCTATGAACATTGTCAGATCTTTAGCAAACACATATACTGATGATACCACAGTTTATGGAAACAACATAAAGAAATCAAGATTTCCAGAGCCTTACAGTTGATCTCTCTCTCTCTCTCGCCTCTGATCAAGCTTGAACAGCTCAATGGAGCAAAAAATAGATTGTAACTTTCAATTCCATTAAAATCAAGTTAGTAACATTTCATCATCATCATCATCATCATCATCATCAATTGGAACCTCAGCTTTCTCGCGTCACAATGAATGACTGCCCTCTCAACGAGACTCCATGTTTTGAATGTCAATTGGGACTCAAGTTCAACCCAAACCTCAAGTGAAACTCATACAATTCTCTGAACATTACAATTTTAACCTCTTCAAGTTGAGGATCAGCTGCTATCTATCCTCTCTATCTTCACTTTCCTTCCTCTTACATTCATATCACACATCATTCAGTCACCTTCTAACTTGAGTAGTTCTTGAGCTTTATATTAAGGAATTTCAATATAAAAAAAATTCTGCTCTGTCGACTCAATGTTTTAGGGGCACTGGTTCTCAGCAGGGGTGCATGTAACATGAGTACAAGTTCACACAAAAAAATCGCAAATTGCGCATCCACAGTAATATTTCAGTGGTCCAGGGAGCAATTTGACTTTGGAACAGTTGTTCCAACAAAGAATTTCTGCAGTAATCTACGCCATATTAAAATACTAAAAATAGAAAAACAACTCTAAAACCAGCAGAAAATGAGTTTTAGCGTCCCTTTTACTCTACCAGATGTTTTGATTGTAAAAGTTTTTATAAAAACTGAGACGGCTATATAAAGGTAGTATTATATAATAAATATATATATATATATATATATATATATATATTTATATATATATATTTATATACAGAAATATAGTCTTAAAGTGTGCTATATTTATGGGGTAAAGTGCTCAATATCAGAGATAGAGCGTGTGTAAATATAAAAGTGGACATGGAAGTCAGCACTTAGAGCCTCTAAGTGCTGACTTCCATGTCCACTTTTATATTTATATATTTATATATATATATATATATATATATATATATATATATATATATATATATATATATATATATATATATTTATATATATATATTTATATATATATATTTATATATATATATTTATATATATATATATATATATATTTATATATATATATTTATATATATATATATATATATATATATATATATATATATATATTTATATATATATATATATATATATTTATATATATTTATATATATATATATATATATATTTATATATATATATTTATATATATATATATTTTGTGTTTGTTTACAGCGTTTGTCGTGAAGCGTGGATGTCAATCGCTGTAAACAAACACACAAACACAGTATCTCATTTGATTTCTGAGGAAAGACCGAGGTGGTCTGAAATATTAAATATATACAAAAACATAGAAATAAATACTTTCATAAAAAAACACCCAATTTTGTTTCATTTATTTTATCCAGATATCATATACATATCAAGAAAGTATACGTGACCTCTCATTATGCTATATATATATATATATATATATATATATATTTATATATTTATATATATATATATATATATATTTATATATATATATATATATATATATATATATATATATATATATATATCATATAAATCAATTTAATATATTAATAATAAATAATAATTAATTTAAATATTAATATAAATTAATTAATGTAAAATATTAAAAAAAATAAAATATTAATAAAATTAATTTAATATATAAATTATATAAGTATTATATATGTAGGAAGTATATACATTTACTATTTTTATAATACAATTCCTAAACTTATCTATTAGTTAAAAATAAATAAAGCTTTTTTTCATCAAATGGTTATGAGTGTCCGACAAAAAAATTAAGAGTAAAAGTAGTCCAGGCGTAAAAAAAAAGGTTGAAAACCACTGCTTTAGTGTGACAGTAATGTTGGGATAAAACACAACTAAAAATTTAAAATGAGTACATACTATTCAAAATTAGTACTTATGGTAGACAATGCTTCTTTTAATCAAAAATTAAGATGAAATTAAATAACAATAAAACTAATAATATAATGCTCCATGATTTGAACGTCTATTGGTGCTCAAGTGCACTCCAGATTTGAAGTGGAACTTGTATATACGAGGGTCATTCAATAAATAAGGTGAATTTTTCGGTATAAGGACTTCTAATACAGATAGAAGCTTACTTTTTTTTTTTTTCAACGTAGTCTCCCAGCACTGTCACACACTTTTCCCATCTGTGCGCAAGCTTCCGTATTCCCTCGGTGTAAAAATTTTTGGACTGATGTCTCAGCCAGTCACTCACAACACTTTTGACTTCATCGTCACTTTTAAACTTTGTGTCTCTTGTGAACGCTTTCAAGGGACCAAACAGGTGAAAGTCTGAAGGGGCAAGGTCTGGGCTGTAAGGGGGATGAGGGAGCAGTTCCCAGCCCAGCTCGTTGATGGTCTGCACCGTTTGGGCTGCTGTGTGAGGCCTTGCGTTGTCATGATGCAAGATGACTCCTTCTGACTGATGACCCCTGCGTTTGTTCTTTATGTCTTTCAAAGTCCTTGCAATGTCAACCACTGTCACCCTTCTGTCAGACTGAATGAGGTCATTGACTGATTCGATCATCTCAGGAGACCTCACTTCTGTAGGCCTCCCAGGCCTGTCTTCATCCTCAACACTGCTCCGTCCTTCTTTAAACAATTTAGCCCACTTGTAGACATTTTTTTGGCTGAAACATGTGGCACCATACACAGTTGACATTCTCATTGAATTTCAACTGGTTTGCACCCTTCAGCAACCAAAAACTTGATAACTGACCGCTGTTCAATCCTGGGGCATGCTTCTTGGTCGGCCATCTTTGTTAATCGGCAAAACTCTCAAAGTTTTTTTTTTAACCTGCAAAAGAAATTAAATCCATGTGAAAAAGAAGTAAAACAAAAAAAAATAAAAAAGAGTAAGCTTCTATCTGTATTAGAAGACCTTATACCGAAAAATTCACCTTATTTATTGAATGACCCTCGTATGATCCATTGCTAAAGATACTAAAGGAATGATCAACTGCTTGTACCCTTCCAGAAAGTACTGGATGCTGCCATGTTTGGGATGGAGCCACCTCATCTTCATTTTCTAGCCTTGATAGCATTAAAATTCATTTACATGGTTTTGTAGGTGTGTGTGTGTGGGGGGGGACATATTTTCTACTCTACATCATTTCCCCAACCTATAGCTATTTTATCTCTATTTCCAAGTGTTCAGATGAGCTCCTGTCTTTAGTTCCACCAATTCAGACCTTCACAGCTACGACTTACCATGCTATGTCTAAAATCAAATCGCTCACATTTCTTCCATATTCCATTTGTAAGGTGGAAGTTTCATCCGGGCAGCTTTTCCACCTGAGTACTGCTACTTTGGGGAACAAGATCCTATGTGGACGCATCCCTGAACACTACAATCTTAATCTCTTCAAGTCAAGAGTCAATTGCTATCCATCCACCTTATCTTCATAATCTTCCCTTCTTTCTTTGTTTTATATTCATATTACACACCTCAGTCAGTAACTAGCTCTCTACCATGAGTGTCTCTTGAGCCTTGTATTGGGTGAACTTTAGTATTCAAAATTTCTGCACTGTTTACTGAATGTATTAGATTGAGAGACTGAGTAAAATTGGCATAAAAATCAAGTAAAAATTTAAGATGAAAGTACATACTATTCAAAATTATTACTTATGGTTGGCAATGCTTCTTTTAATAAAAAATGAAAATAAAATTAAATACTAGTCAAAATTAATAATAATGGATGATAATCCTCCATTTAATAAAAAAATAAATACTTCTGCTATTATACTGTTTATTCAAATTCAATTTTCAAGACATTTTTCATGTTGACATACTGAAATATTAAATTGTTTTAAAATAATCATATTTCTATGTTTCCAGTTACAAAATAGTTAAAAATATACATACACACACACACACATATATATATATATATATATGCATGTTTGATTAAATAATATAGACAAGTTTTGTCTTATTTGTTTTATGTAAATTCTTTTCATATCGTCTGATAATCTTAATGACATTATCATTAAAAGATGAAAAAAAAATCAGCATATTGATACATACTTTTTAATCCTATCTAAGCTTTTGGCTTACATAAGCCATTATTAAAGGTGATAATGATATTATCATATTTGATAATATAAAGATAATAATATGTTGTTCATATCATTGATATGATCTTATCATCTTTGATAATATCATAATGATATTATCATCTTTGATAATATCAAGATAATATAAAGATGATAATATGTTGTTCATATCATTATCATCTTTGATAATGATATGAACAATAGACTATCATTATTGTTTTGTCCATGTATTGGTTAATATATTGTAATTATCATCTTTGATAATGGCTTATGTAAACCGAAAGCTTAGATTGGATTAAAAAATATGTATCAATATGGTGATTTTTTTTTTTCATCTTTTAATGATAATGTTATTAAGCTTATCAGACGATATGAAAAGAATTTACATAAAATAAATAGACAAAACTTGTCTATATTATTTAATGAAACGTGCATCAATGAAAAAATACTGCCTAAATACACACAATATATATATTTTTTTTCATCTATAGTTTTCACCTGTGTAGTGTAGTATTGTATGCAAATTCGATAGACAAGTATAAATAGAGAACAACTGGAGAACATAAGGAGCCATGCCTAGCAAACCCGGTTGCTATTCAGGACATGGAGAACTGTACTACAACTACTACTACTACTACTCGGAGATATAAGCAAAACATAACCTGAAAGGAAGTTTAGGATCTATTGTTTTAGCCTTTAAATTCTGCACTAGTTGTAGTCTGAAATCTTCTAGTTCTGATATCACTTGGAAGAAGGAAAACTGTCTATAGCTTCGTGTCTTGCACTTCCTGTCTGTGGAACTCCCTTCCTCTTACTTGCTCCCCTGATAGCTATAATCTCCAAATATTCAAATGCAATGTCAATTAGCATCTTCAGATGGCTTGATCTATTCCCCCGTTCTTCTCTTAATCCTTTCCTCTATCATGCCTCCTTACTCTTGCTCCCACCCTCTGTAACTCCTTGTGTGCTAGTGGCACTCCTGCCTTGCTTGGGGTGAAATGCTTAAAAAAAAAGTCAGACTCTTTACAACAGCATACTTAAGCCTATGTTTGTGTTGACAAGCCACATTCCTTAGTTCCACCAAAGTTCTGACCTTCACAGCAAAGACCCGTCATTCCATGTAAAATGGAATGAACCATCATCTTTCCATTTGTATTCCAATAGTAAGGAGGAAGTTCTATTTGGGCAGCTTCTTCCTAAGAGTTACTACTTTATGGAATGGGACTCCCAATATCTATAAACTTAACTACTTCAAGTCTAGAGTTAACCATTATCTTTCTTACATATCCTCATAAACTTCACCTCTTACACTCATTTAACAATTTCATTCAGTAACCCTCTACCCTGTGTAGCTCTTGGGCCTTGTATTGGGTTAACAATTAATAAAAAGAAATGATTTCTTAAATAACTATATTTACAGAAAAGAAAAACCTATCTACATTGTTGATACTTTATTAAAGTTCTAAAATAAATATCAGTGATAGTCTTCGAGATTCATATGTATCAGTTTGCTTCTAGTTGTAATTATAATATAAATGGGTCCGATTCATAACCGTGAATGTCATTTTTCTGAAAACTGGCTTCGCTGAAACTGGAAAACAAATTTTCACTTTGTTGAATTGTTCATTTTACATAAAAAAAGACGAAATATAGAAAATTAAAGGGAGATAACTTTATATCTTTTCTTAAAAATTACAATTGTTAATTTGATTGTTAAGAAAGAAACAAGTCAGTTGGTTTAATAATGTTGAAATTGGTTAAAACCAGAAAATTCATTGTCTCTTTTGGGACAACGAAAATAAACTAAAAAGTAAAAATGATTAAAATAAATTATAGGAAGAGTAACATGAATTAATAGTACAGAAGACGTTAATTTTTAACTTAATTTTTTACGCATATAATTTTAAATTTTTAATTAAATGGGTTTGTTTTTCATTTAATGTTTATTTTTACTCGTTTTTAGATATTACCAAAATTAAACCAAAAATATTAAGTAAATATATTACATGAATAAGACTCCTATTATGAATTTATAGAGAAAAAGGGATTCATTAGGTAACAATTTTTAAACGATACAATTTTTAAAAAGATGGCCACGTATAAAAGTTGTCTCCCTTTTTCCTGTTCGAACTTTATATTTTCGATTAACGATTTAACCAGTTTTCGTGCAAATGATATTACAGTGTAACCCGGATATAAGAGAGTTGTCGGGACCGGAGAAGAAGCCTCTTATATCCGGGTTTCGTCTATTATATATACATTAACACAGGCTCTAATTTTGGACCAGATAAAATCTCTCTTATATCCGGGTTTCTCTTATATCCGGGTTACACTGTATTCACAGTTATGATAACCGAAAACAAATTTTTATCTGACTTTTTTTCGATTAATCTGACTAAAAGAATTTATCTTTCCTTTTATCAAGATTTGGATCTTTAGATTGTTACACAGAGAGATCATAAAAATATTTTGCCAGTTGCAAGTGTTTTAAGCCAAGCATTCACAAATAACTTATAACATCATATATTTTTTTTATGAAAACAAATTGAGGTACAAGCTTTTCGTTGGCGGGGTGGGGGGAGTAAAGAAATTTCCTCCTCTATTTTCATCTCTTATTAATAATAATAAATATTAAATTTTGTGTTTTGAAAATTTTTTATTTCATGTGTTATTTCATATGCTTCTTTATTTTGAAAGTAAACCCTCATCATCACAAATCCAAGTAACAAAGATTTGAATAAGGACCAAATTTTGCCAAAGATATTTCAGGTTAAAGCAGTCAATAAAGAAAACATTTTCTCACACTACAACAGCCAGATATAAATAAAAGAATGAAAATATATTTCTACTAGTAAATTGCAGTAGTTGGTCCAAGAAAACAAACAAACAAATAAAACAAATACATTATAGTCAATGGATAGGTTATTTTTACTTTCATCCTCTAAGTTCATCATCATGACATTCATTTATCTGTGGTAGTTGTCATAATTTCTTATAAAAACCAAGCACTTTGGTGCTATATGTGATATGGCACAAGGTAATTAGTCAGAAGACTATAATGTGGACTACCAAAATGTGATACGGACTTATTTAACTCTATTTTTTTTCCTATTTTAAGTAAATAAAATATTTACATCCACAATTTCTTTTCATGTTTCTTTTCATCCTTCAAAGCTGAAAACATTGCAAATTTAATTTGTGTTTGTCATATAAATGAATTTTTAGCTACCCAAGAACTTCCTTTTATAATAAAAAGAAATTGCAAAATCCAAAATGGTAGATGGATTTATTAAAATTTTGTGATTAAGAAAAAATAAATTCCTGTTGATATTTTGAGGAAAAATGAAATGGATATATTTAATAAAACAAGGAACACACAGTGGACATGTTGGATTTTTTATTCTGGAAGTACTAAAGGGGTATAACAGAAATCATACTGGGGGGTGTAAACTTTCTCACACTCGTCCCTTTTGGGGGGGAAATTATGTAAATGATTTTTTATTTATTCTTATACATAGTCCTTAAAACGTTCCATTCCTTTGCTAAGTGGTAGTTGAATGCATTGGGTGAGGTGGTTGGGTGTTATAAAGTGGAAGTACTGACTCTGGTGATGGAGGCTTGACTGGTCACCAAGGAAGGTTGGTGTGCTGTCAGGTGGCAATAGATTTGCCTGGATTGTTGCAGGTAACTCCTCTGTTAGTTTAGAAGTAGGTACCAGTTCATTCGAGTGTCATTTCCAGAGGTTGCTGGGACTGACTTCCACTGTATATGATCTTGGACTTGTTGGGAGCTGATCCTTGAATGTTGCCAGCTTTGGTATTCTTTGGTAATCATGAGTAAAGACAGTATCATCCTCCTTTAGGGATGGTGGGTTTCACTGAGAGTACGAGGAAATCTGTCTGCTCTGATTTGCTGAAACAGTGGTTTTGATATTGCCTTGTAGCATTTCTAAATTTGTTTGTAGTTTCCAAACAAACATGAGTGTTCCTGGTGACTCCTCCTGTGATAGAATGGGGGTAATTTCTATAAGAAATTAGGAATTTGGAGAGTTTTGTATGGATGGTGCCATGTTCATGCTTTGCTGATTTCATGGCTGATTTCAGAGATTCCACCATTCATTCTGCTAATCCGTACGGGGCGCTTTTTATGTGTCTAATACCGCCACATGTGGAAAAGTGTTTAAACTCATCAGATGTGAGTGTTGGTGCAATATCTGAAACTAAATAGTTCTGGGATACCATATCTTTCAAACATTGTCATTAAGTTATTCATTAACATTCGATAGAGGAATTGCCTCTACCCATTTTGAATGGGCATCGACTGCTACAAGGAACATTGATCCCTAGAAGGGCCATCCATAGTTCACATGTACTCATTGCTAAAGTCTATCCGTCACTACCAAAGATGTAGTAGAGCCTTTGGTGGGTCCAGTTGAGTGATGAAGCACATCACACATTCCTTCACAGCTTCTTCAATGTGCTTGTCAAGATTAGGCCACCGGAAGATTCCTCTGGCTAGGCCTTTCTTTCTTGACAAAACCAAGATGGCCTTCATGCAATTCTTGCATGACTTGTTTGTGTAGTTTTTCTCGTATAACTACCCTTGTTCCTCACAGCAAACAATTGTTGTGAATAGAAATCTCATATCATTTCTGATGAAAGGTATGAAATATTTCTGGAACATCGTATTCTGATCAGCCATTTTGGACAAAATAAATTACATGAAATAGGATTGGATCAGTTCTTGATGCCCTGGCAATTGTGGTTGCCTTAATTCAGCATTATTCCATTAGTTCTTTGTAGAAAGTTGTGTCACCTTCTTCATCTATGTCTCTGCTTGATTCTGGAAGCGGCAGGCATGATAATACATCTGTATTTGCATTAGATTTACTGCTACAAAACTCAATTTTGTAATCAAAGCATGTGAGAAAAACAGCATATCTTTGTAGTCTCACTGCAGACATTGTTGGAATGCCCATCTTTGGACAAAAGATGAATTTGTGTGGCTTGTGGTCTGTAACAAGTGTGAATTCGTTGTTGTACAAATAGTTGAAAAACTATTTCACCTACCATACAATTGTGAGGGCTTTCTTGTTGAGTTGGAAATAACTGGACTCAGCTTTGTCGAGTGTGTGGAATGTGTATGCTATGGGTCTCTCTCCTCCATTAATGACATGTGACAAGACAGAATGGATGCATCTGGACTTCCATCGCATGCCACATGTATAGGGAGGTTGGGATTGAACTGTACCAGGACAATGTCTGATGCGATCATCCCCTTGATTTTGTTGAATGCCTTATCACATTGTCCAGACCATATGAAGGAATTGTCCTTTTGTAGAAGATCATAGAGTGGCTTTGTAACATAGGTAATGTTTTGAAACCATTTGTAGTAAAAATTTACATGACCTAGAAATGAGTGTAGTTGTGTCTTGTCATTTGGGTCTGGGGCATTAGTTACAGCTTCAGTTTTGTTTTTGGTTCTGTGGAACCCATGTTTGGATATTTTTATTCCACAGAAGATCAAAGAATCCTGAAACCAAATTCTTTAAGACAGGAAAAAACGTTTTTGAGCTTCTTAAAATGTATCTTGTCAGATTTGCCAGTGATTGACATATTCATCCATGTTACAAACTACCCCTTCAAGACCTCGTAGAATTTGGTCCAAGGTCTTTTACCATATCACAGGCGCTGACGTGATGCCATAAACTAGACAATTATATTGATATAATCCTTTATTCATGTTTATGGTTGTCAGTTGCTTTGATTCTTCATCAAGCATTAATTGTAGGTATTCCTGCCATTAGATCTATTTTGGTTAATTGTTCCCCCATCTAGAGTTTTGCTAGCTTGTCTTCTATTTTCAGGAAGATATATTGTTCAACTTCTAAATTTGGGTTGACCGTTGTTTTATAGTCACCACAAATGCAGATTCTACCATTGTACTTTATTACAGGCTCGTGTGTGGCTCATTCACTTGATTTGACTGGTGACAGGAGACCTTCCTTGGTTAGTTTGTCCAATTCTTCCACCACTTTTGTCCTTTAAGGCATTTGGGACAATTCTTGCTCTCATGCACCTGGATACTGTTTTGGGTTTGACTCTCAACTGTCCTTTCATGTCCTTGATTGTACCTATAACTTCCCTGGAGACTTTTGGGAATTCCACTCTCAGTTTTGCACTCAGGCCATTTCCTTCTGCACTGCTGATGTTGTGGAGGGACATGTATATCCCAAGTTTATATATCCAGTGTCTCCCTAAGATGGGATTATTGCCAATTTTTAAGATGGTGAGAGGAATAAGGATGCTGTTGTTGTTGTGTTCAATTAGTACTGACACCTGACCTAAGGATTTTATGAATTTGGTGGTCTATGTCATCAGTTGGATTGTGGTTCTTTCAAGGACAGGGCTTATAGAAAATCTCTGTTTATAATCCTTTAGTGTCATCTCTTAAATTGATGCCCCTGTATCAAGTTCCGTCCCCACAGACTTAAAATCCAAAGTTACATTGACAAATATTCTGCCTGAACCATCCATATGAAAGAGCTTGAATTCACTGCCTCCCTCGTTTGTTTGTAGCTTGTGGAGATTTCTGTTGCTGTCTCTTTTTTTACTGTAGACTTGCTTAGATCTACACATTGGTTGGATGTGACCACTTTGGTGGCATACGAAGCAAACCATCTCCTTAAAGAAGCAGTTTATGGTTTGTCTTTCCACAAGATTTGCAAGGTGTAAAATTAAGGACTTTCCTCTTTTGTTGTCTTTGTCTTGTTTCATCAACTATAAATCTGTTATGAAGGGATCCTTTATGAGTGCTTCAAGATTGTAGAACATAAATCTCTCTCCAAAATAATAATAATAATATATATATATATATATATATATATATAAAGAAACTGTTTATTTTCTTTACATGGTTTAACAATTTCATGTAGATCCCTCAGATTTGGAATGCATACTTGTTGGATACAGAGAAAGGTCTTGGTTCCACTAGGGAAATAGGGCGTTTGTCTTTTCTGGTATGGATAATCTTATTAGTGTTACGTGTTGATAATTGTAACAAAAGAAAAAGAATGATTTGCCAAAACACAGAGTTAAATCACAAACAATATTTAATTTACTGAAAAAACACAATATAAAATATATACAAGATATACAATTGGCTATACATAGCTGAAAACACAGAGTTACTGGCGAAGTGTTACAAGGGAGAAGGGAGGAGAATCAAGTGTCTTTACTACGTTAGGGCTAGCGAAGTAATCTAGTTGCTATTACTGAACAGCCACAAATGGGTGTAAAGAAAGATAAATTTTTAGTTTGGTCAATGAAAATAGTCAAAATTCTATTTACCAAATTTGTTACATGAAATTCTCTTTTTGGGTTTTTGTTGGTCGGCAACTTTTTATAGAGATTCTTTCGGCTGGATATAATAATCCTCGATTCAAAAGCTGGAGTTGGTACTGGCAGCAATTCCTTTCTTACACCAACTGACAACCCTTTACCCAAAAACCTATTTTATAGGGGCTAACACCTAATTTGCATATTTCTAGATGTTTCTTGAATCATCTAGATTCTTCTCGAATATACTGGAATGATCTAGAATCTTCCAAATGTTCTATTTCAAATTTCTCTATTTTACCACTACTTCATGAAAGGAAACTTTTTTGTATTAACAGGTAGGACTCAGTAGAATCCCTTACTATAAATTTTTAACCTTATTGTGACTTTCTTTTTATAGAAATACATCCTCGTAACAAATAGATTTGTAACCATTTGGTTTCAGGCTATAATTTTTTGTTTAATTGTTAATGTTAGAAAAAAACTTAATTTATTTTGTCTGTCTTTTTAGGTTACAAAAACATTTATACCTGAAAATAAATCTTGATAAATAATAAGTTATGACAGTAACACATTTTTAATTAGCAGCAAAGATTTTAAAATAGATATTTTTAGTTATACATTTCATTGGGATTATTTTTCAGCACTAAGGAATAATTGTTTTTAAAGTGATAACTAACTTTAACCCAATTCTTGTTTGGTGTAGATGGATACTTCAGCGACTATCAGTTGTCCAAATTTTGTTTTTGTGACACACCATCTTGCTTTTAGCAACCTTTTAAAACACAAGCGGTTGATGTAATATTTTTGTCTGTTCCATCTCAACTTGAAACCTGAATTTTGTTTTAGTATTGATACTTTTTTCTAGCTAAACATGAAGGTGTAGCAAGGCATTAAAGAAATCATCAAGTTGATATAATAAAATTAAAATCTATATAAAATATTTAACAAAAGAACAATACATTCCATTTGTAGTAAACACCTTTTAAATTCATTATTAAAGTTTGTCTCTATTTAAGAGATGCGGTATTGCAACTATTTACATCATATGGACTGTTGTCCTCATCTTTATTACCATATTCATGACATTTTGTCTCTTGTATGCTTTGAACTTCAGCAGGTGATATACATTGGTATTGTAGCGAGAGACAAAAAGTTATCTTCCCTTGACCAAACAAAAAGAACAATGAAAATTAATTATAAATATTTACAAGAATAAAAAAAAAAACAATCATGTCACCTGACGAGACATTGTTAGCTGAGAAAATGTATCTTTCTCTTTTTGCTCTGTGAAGTTATAGAAATAGGATGCACACATTTCAGGCTTGTGACAAACCAAACAAATAAGTATAAAATTCATATTGTTTTTGGTACATAGTCTTTTGCAACTAGATACATGCTAATCTCGTATTAAGAATTTTTAATATAAAATATATATGTGTTTTTATGAAGACTTTTGTGTTTTATTTGACCTTTTCATATATTTATATTTTCAAATTTTCTGTTTACTTTAAACGAGGCCTATGCTTCATATCCCGCATAACAGAATTTTGAACCAAACCCTTTATTTAGTTTACAGGGGTAGAAATTCCAATCACCTGAAGAAGGTCGGAGCATACAATGGCCGAAATGTTGTGAATATGGCAATGAAGATGAGGATAACAGTCTAAATAATGTAATTAAATATATTTAAAAAAAAAAACATGACAATATACACTACTGTCATGTGAAGATGTAATACGTTATATATATATATATATATATATATATATATATATATGAAGAAATATAGTCTTAAAGTGTGCTATATTTATGGGATAAAGTGCTCAATATCAGAGATAGAGCGTGTGTAAATATAAAAGTGAACATAGAAGTCAGCACTTAGAGGCGACAGTCTGTTTCATGCTAGTGCAATCGTCAGGCAATGATTGCACTAGCATAAAACAGACTGTCGCCTCTAAGTGCTGACTTCTATGTACACTTTTATATATATATATATATATATATATATATATATATATATATTTATAAAATATGCAATATTTATGAGTGAAGAGTGCTCAGTATTGCAGATAGAGCATTTGTAGACATAAACAGTAATCTGATGTGCATGCTTTTAAGGTGTGAGAAACTGCCAGTCACCAGGCAGTTTTGATTTCTATGTCCATACTGGTTATATATATTTCTTTCTATTTATCTATAATATGAAGATTTCAAGGTACTGGTACCTTCAGCATTATTGAAGCAATGTTTCTATACTGGTGGATAGGTCCAACATCTTGGAATGTTGAGGATCTCACATCTTGGATGTGAGATCTTCAACTTCTAAAGAACATACTCTGTTTCGCAAGCTGGCTTCTGAGCAGTGCCACAGATAAGTGCCACAAAAGAACTACAAGGATTCTCTGAAAACAGTCCCGGGTATCAACTACCACAAATGGTAAGCAAAGGACTTCCAGTTGATTACCTTTGGTCGATCAAACCACAAACTCAGAGGAGAGGGAGCAGAACCATAAACTTAGAATTTACTCCAGTCCAACTTCTGCGCTCATGTAAAAGCCTATCTGTTCTTCATGGTTCATACCAATCATTTTTTTAAAATTTATTTTTAATCTTTTCACTCCAAGCAAGGTGATAAAGCCACTAAGGCATAAGGGTTACTGAGAGTGAAAGAATCTGAGAAAAATCATTATGATGAGAGAATTAGGTTTAAAAACATTAAGAAAACTATCAAAGAGAACAACATCAATTTTGCTATAGTTGCACATTTCAACCAACTGGACCATAGCATTGATAGCGTTAGATGTCTTTTAATGTCTTCATTTAAATGTCAACAAGAACGACAAAAGTCCGAGTTAAAATACATTTTTAAAATTGATTCACACATTGAAAATTTAAATATGAAATTAGCCATACTCAGTGGATACAGTTTCCAAAAAACCCAGCTTCAAACCCTCCACGACCCTAATTGTGGCAAACAATTCACCCAAAACTAGATTTCATCAGTAATATAAGCTGTGGGGGAAAAAAGCCTTGTGATAATATTGCTTTAAGTAATTCTTCTGTTCTTTTTTGTTTTTGAGAATTAAGATTTTTGAAAAGAGAAATCGCCATTCTTTCTCACGGTCTGTCCTTCGTTCTATCCATTAACCCTTCCATTCATTTACCAGCGCCAAACAGGGTCACACATATACAGGGTAGTTGTCTGTGTGTGTCCCCGGCTAAAACTAAAAAACTACAATAGTTTATGATAAAATAACTATATATACAGGCTAATTATCACCCAATCAAGCTTTTTGTAAAAAAAATTATTATCCTATGATTTGTATTTATGAAGCTATTTTAAAATTAAAATGCATTAGAAGGCATTAAAAATTCTCAGAAGTAAAAAGTAAAAACGAACGGTAAGAATTCTTATTCTTGAATCAGATTACAATTCATTTTCCTTTTTTATTTTGCTAAACGTTATCCAAGTATGTATTTTTAAAATTTGTATTCTCTTGAATTTATTTTCACATCTATAGTAAATAAAAGCATAACTTTAAAAAAATGAATATTAAAACAAAGTTAATTTAAAAGAAGAAGAATATTAAATACAGTTATTTGACAAAATGTTTAATATTTACTTATTCAAATATTTGAGAGTGTGTGTGTGTGTGTGTGTGTGTGTGTGTGTTGATCCATCTGGCTACAAAATAAATATACAGACAAACCATCCATCAATGGACTTTGGATGCTATGGACAGAATCTGCAGGCAAAATAAAAAAATAATCTGCAGGCAAAAAAAACTTCCAAATCATCAGTGAGGTATTTAAAAATTGCAGGCTTAACTGAGTGAATCATATTAGTTCTCAAAGTGACCACTTGGTGGCAGTGGCAGGCCTTTCAATTGTAAACAAAGATGGAAAGTATGATACATTAACATGTGTGTGAAAAAGTAGCTGTGAGAAATCTATTATTTTTATTTTGCTTAATATATCTATATTAAGTATATATTTATTTATGATATCTATATATGCTCATAGTATTTACATTATGACCTTAACTACTGGTAGTTAAAGTAGTTTTATAACTCAAAAATAACCCCTTCCCATATATGGATGATATGTTTTAACGGACCCATATTAGTCCATTGATGAGAGGTTTGTCTGTATATACAGACTCAGTATCACCCTAAAAGGCAGTTGTTTGTATATATATGTGTGTGTGTGTGTATTATTGACTTATTAATATTTTTCGGCCATCTTTTGGAAAATAATTTTTTTATTCAATCTTTAAAAAATAAACTTCATTGTATTTTTGGTTTGTAACTGACATAAAAAAGTAAATAATTTTCAATTGTTTATTAAAACCAAAAAAACCAAAGCGAGGCTTATTTTTTCAAAAATTAATTTAAATAAAATATAGTTAAATTCATAAAACAAATATTCAACATGACTAATGACAGATATGACTGTAAGTCATATCTGTCTCTCCAAATTTTTATTTAGCTAAAGTTTTTCTTTTCAAATACAAATATAACTTGAAACTTAGACAATTTTTTTTCAAAACTAAATTCTCAATGTATCTTGCTTGCTTCCACTCTCTTTCAAAATAGTTAGTAATTAAATTCATTTACAGAAAAATGTTTGCTAATGTAATGTTTAAAAGTAAAACTTTATTTACTGAAAACAAATCTAAATTCCCCACGAAAATAAAAGGTAAATAATTATTTTCAAAGGAGTAAGGCTCGCTATAGTTTTTGCTTGAAAAAGAGATATATCTTAATTTAAGTTCATTTACTTTTTTAGTAATAATAATTTGAAAAAAAAGGTTAATGAACTTTGATCTAAGTTTGATTTGTTTGAAAACAACAGAGTATTTATGTTAGTATTTAAATCAAAAAATAAAGTGTCTTTTTGAATAAAAATATGGGGATGCTCAGTTCCCTAAGAACCCCCACCCTGAGCATGGTATTGGTATTTTCCTAAATTTAGTTATTTTGTAACAAACCAAAAAAACAATGAAGTTTATTTTTTAAAGATTGAATAAAAAATTATTTCCCATAAGATGGCTGAAAAATATCAATAAATTGTTAATAATAAACTATTATTCAAATATCTTCCGAGCAACACCGGGTATCCCTTCTAATGTACAAACACACACACACACACACACATATATATATATATATATATATATATATATATATATATATATAATTCAGATATCAGTCAGTGTATTTGTAAAGTTAATAAAAGAAATAACAAGAGGTAAACCTTTTATGCCAATGTTTTTTGTTCCTTGTGGAACTTTATCAAAGCAAATGAAAAAAAATTGCCTTCAAGGGATGAAATGCATTGGCATAAAAGGTTTGCCTCTTGTTATTTCTTATATATATATGATTGAGTTCAGCATAAGAAAAAAATACCCAGAGTACGTATTTGTATACTTATCTAGTCGCAAAAAAAACAAACTTTTATATAAATTGGCCCAAATGCTTGGTCAGGTTTAATCTACTTTTCATTTGGACTAGTTCTTCAGAAAAAAAGAAATATTAAGGAAACCATTTTTATTGAAATAAATTCCTCTATTTTTTCTTTCTCCTTTTCTTTCTCCTTTTCTTTCTCCTTTTCTTTCTCCTTTTCTTTCTCCTTTTCTTTCTCCTTTTCTTTCTCCTTTTCTTTCTCCTTTTCTTTCTCCTTTTCTTTCTCCTTTTCTTTCTCCTTTTCTTTCTCCTTTTCTTTCTCCTTTTCTTTCTCCTTTTCTTTCTCCTTTTCTTTCTCCTTTTCTTTCTCCTTTTCTTTCTCCTTTTCTTTCTCCTTTTCTTTCTCCTTTTCTTTCTCCTTTTCTTTCTCCTTTTCTTTCTCCTTTTCTTTCTCCTTTTCTTTCTCCTTTTCTTTCTCCTTTTCTTAAAAAGTTCACTTGTAAAGATATTGTTTAATAGTAAATACCAGTTGCCTATTATATAAGAAAAGAAAAGTTTGAGGTAACTTAATAAAAAAATGTTTTAAATGCTTTTCAATCTGCCCACTATAATGTATTCTTTACTTGACAAACGTACAATGGATTAAGAGACTATGAACAAACTGTTGATGTAAAAAAATGTATGAAAATTTTCTTCATTTGTGGAATAGTTAACATGAGTATGTGATTCATCTCACTTTATATAGATACATTTATAAAGAATTATTGTAATTAAAAGTCAGAGTTTTTTGTTGACCAATTTTGTCTCATTGTAAAAGTAGAAACTATTGATTCTAAGTCAGTAAGAACTCCTAGACACTGAAAAGTAATTAAGCAGCTTGTAGATTTGTTATATTTTGAATGGTATGAAAGTTCATGAGTATAATCTCCTACTAACAAAATGTAAAGCTTATTAAAAAAATAAGTAACTTGTGTTTTGGAGGTATACAAAACATTATATATGGCAAAAGTAGGTAATTAGGAACAAATTAATAATGTAAGATAGTAAAAAATTAATTTTTTTGTCTATTAAAATGCATATTTCCTCAAATATCTTGTTTTTTTTTTTTAGCTTTTTGCTCTGCTGAGGTTATCTCCCTTGCATTGACAATGTCAACTGCCAGGGTCTTTTTTTCTAACAATGGTGGAATTTTCCAAGATTTTTACAAATCTGGCAGATGAAAACACCAACTCCATGAAAGAATAGTTTTCTTTTATTTGTCATGTTGTTTCAGTAAATAAGCAGTCATGGCTCTTCACAACTTCTTGTCTTTGTTGCTCTTAGTAACTTTTACCCATTTTACCACCATTCCTTGTCCTTGTGGTCTTTTATAATAATTGGAAAATATATGTTTAAGATAGCATCATTTTTTCACAGCATGAATAAACGGATTTCTATAACAATTGAAAAGGTTAAGATTTCATTTTGCCACCTTAAATTTCCACCCATGGTTGATATTTATCAAATATATAAACACAGTAAATGTAATTTTGAAAATTTTCAATTTTTGCCTACCTTTCTACAGTTTGCTTTAAGACAACCCATATCACATTAACAAAACAAAACCCCCAAAAAAAATTGCTGGTGTCAGGTGAAAATATAACATGAATTACCTTTAATAAGTGTTGCCAATAATCAAATGAGAACTATACAAATGTAAAAACTATTATGGGATAGAAGTAGTATTTGATTTAATTTATCTTAAATGTATCAGGTTTTTTTTTTAACATGGCACTTCAAACATCATTTATCATTTCAGGTCTTTACTTACATGTTCTTAAATTTTCACCCATGGTTGATATTATCTGGTAAAATATATAAAGAGAGCAAAAGATGTTGTATTTTGTCTCCTCCCTGGTTTCTTTAGACATCAACGGTACATCATAGACTGCATCAACGACGGAAATATTTCCTTTTCTTATCTCATTTTCTTATATAAGGGACAGTGATTATAGCCTTTCAGGTTTCCCGTAACCCATTAGGATCATAGGAGGAACCACATGTACTGCAGTAGCAGTGGTGTTTCCCAGGCAAGATATCCTGATGGAGCCCAACCCTCTTTTCAGGCTTGTTTTGAATTCAGTTTTTACTTCTCCTAGACTGGTTACCACCCAAGGCTATACAACCCAGTCTGTCCTGCTTTTTACCCATAACTGGAGGGAGATGGATTCACACCTTTTCTCAAGGATATTAGCATGTCAGTAAATGTAATGAACTAGACTGGAATTTGAACTCAGCTCTCCGAATACTCAATCCGAGCTGCTATCCATTATTCCACTATGCCTCCACAGTTTTGCCTTACATGTTCTTAAATTTCCACCCATATTTGATATTGTCTGCTAAAATATATAAACACTACAGGAGTAGTTTTGAAAGTTTCAATTTTTGCTTCTTTTTCTTTTTAACGATTTCCTTTATGACATTTGAGAAAGAAAACTATTGGTGTCAGGTTTAAAGGCAACAGCTCAAAAGTTGTCACCGAAACATATAAAAAAAGTAGATGTTATCTGTACTTAAGGCAGATTGTACAACTCACTTGACTTAGAGACTTCAGTCATTGTGTGTTTTTTGAGGCTGACACATCCCCATGAGTGACCCAAGCTTCTGGAGTGGGGGTATATCAAATCACCATCTTTAGACTGGATTCAAGTGAACATGACAAAAGCAGAAATAATTTGAACTCAGTCTGGACACCACCCATGACATCTATAATAGAATCTAGACCTTACATGGTTATTTAAGAACATCAGATAAGAAGGCCAAAAGTGCATCTGAAGAGACACTGCTAGCTTGGTTTTCTTTTTTTTAAATCAGCATAGTTCCCTGCTCTATGAGGCTAAAAAATGTTTGTAAAACTAACTAAGTAGATGCTATTAATATAATGATTTTGAATGTTCACTGTGTCATGCTAGACAATTTTTTTGGCCAGAATATATCTTACACATTTATAACAAATTTACCATTCATCCATGCATTTAATATTGCTGCCATCTCTGGTCTGGTGCTTCTGCTATGTATTTAGAGATTCTTGGTAAAATAGAAAGAAGAATCTGCAATGTTATTGGTCCTGACCTGGCATTTTAGCTTCACTTTCCCACTACCATAAAATAGCTTCCTTGTTTTTTTTTTAAGCGTATCACCCCAAGCAAGGCTGGAGGCCACTATCACGCAAGGGGTTATAGAAGGGTTGGAGGAAGAGCAGATAGGAGTGGTAAAGGAGAGGATGTGGTGAAAGAGAAAGATGAAAGGATGTGGAGAAGGGAAGTGGATAGATCAAGGCAACTGGAGATGTCGATTGACGCTACACTACTTGGAGATTGTATTTGTCAGGGAAACAGTAATAGGGAAGGGAGTTCCATAGGCGAGATGTGCGAGACATGAAGCTATTGGAGTAGAAGAGACGTCTACATCTAACAGTTTCCACGGTGTAGGGGTGGGAACGGGATGCCAGCCTTGTAGGACGTTTAAATTCACGAGGCCTAGGGACAAGCGAAAGCAGCTCCTCGGAGCAATTACCGTGAAAGTATTTGTAAAAAAGACAGAGCGAGGCAACATCGCGTCTGTGAGAGAGCGACTGCAGACGAGATGACAGATCAGGGCCAATCACATTGCATATCCGTCTCTGGATCTTATCAAGAACCCTGAGGCAAACAGCAGTGCCTTTTCTATAAATACTTTCATCTTACTTGTTCTGATGAACTGTCCTCTGTGGTACTTAGACTTCATGAAGTGCAGTACTAGATTGGCAGTAAGGTTTCATCATTTTAGAGTTGAAATGGCTAAATGTAACTGCATGTTTTATGCTAACAATTTCTTCTGCATTTCTCACTTGTGGAACTCTATTCTGGCTTCTTGCTTTCCAGTCAACTTTGATCTTCAAAAATTTAAATACAATGTCAATCTATTGTTTTCTTAATTCTTGTTCTTTTATTGTTCTCTTTCCATAATGTTTTTTTTTAATTATATTCTCTCACACTCAGCATCTTACTGGCTTTATTGCCTTACACATATTTCAAAAAACCGATGTGCCAGTTCAATTCTGTGTGCAGATTCAGAATTGGCCTATATAATTTAGTCTTATACAGTATCATTTGTCTTTTTTTTTTTAATCCAGTCTAATTAATGTAATTAGAATCAGCATAGTTATTGTTGTCTAAAATATGCTTTTCCCACAGCGGCCAAATCTTTGTTCTTTAATGTATTCTCTTTAGTTTTCAGCCACTGTAATAAAGTTCTCTTTTATTGAAAGTGAATAAATGACGTCGTGTTTGCCTTTCCATGTTTTCCTGTATTTTCTGTTTGCCTGTCAATGTATCTATTTGCGTTTTTATCTTTCTGTAGGAAAGAGCATCAAGTGTCAGCAGCAGCAGCAGCAGCAAAGATACTCGAGCCGAAGCCTTTTCACATTCAGCTTCTTTTGATGAACCTGGGTAAAAGCCTTCTGTACTTACAAAGCATATGTGTATGCTTACTCTTCTAAGCAATAATTGAATAGAAAAAGTGATACTGGTCTTTATACAATAAGATATCTGAAGGTGTTCATTTTTATGTGGCTTATTGAAAAGTGAGAAACAAAGAATGAACAAGATTTTGTAAAATATATCTTTATTCTTTAGAAATCTTGCAAAAATAAAAAGTAAATTATGCCAACTTTATCATAAATGAAAATCTATATTGTTATACAAAAACAATATCTATATTATTATTATTATTATAATATCTATATTATTATTATTATTATTATTATTATAATATCTATATTATTATTATAATATCTATATTATTATTATTATTATAATATCTATATTATTATTATAATATCTATATTATTATTATTATTATTATAATATCTATATTATTATTATAATATCTATATTATTATTATTATTATTATAATATCTATATTATTATTATAATATCTATATTATTATTATTATTATAAAATCCTGGCTCCAATCTCTCACTCAACTTGTACACCAATCATATGTTAACAAGTAGTCTTTTATGGGGTAGAATTGCAAGATGCACTCACTACTGCAATTTTTAACCAATAGCTCTGTGGAGGTATTTGTATGTTTTTCTTGTTCACATCAGTGGTCACCATAAAGTTGTGGAGAGATATTCGCTTATACCATGTTGTCATAAGTTTGGGCTTGTGTTTACAAAGAAAAAAAGAACAAACATACATACATAATAACAATAAAAAAAACATGATAAATTGTATGGTAATTTCATACGATTTTATTTATATTAGTGTGTGTGCTTTGCATTACAATCGTGATAAGGTTCATCTTATAGAAGGGAGTAAGTCACTCCGTAATATCACAAGTCATATCACGTAGTGAAGTTATACACATGTTGTCATCATGACTGTCCTTGCGTGAAGAGATGGAATCTCATGTCTCTTGGTGGATGTTTGTATTTCTGGTAGGAACAGTCCCTGTTGCATGCTGGGAGTAATTTTATTATTTTTATTTTTTTTATCTATTCTAAACATGGTTTAAATTTTATTTATAATTTTCATTATTATTATTATTATTTTATATTTTATTTTCATTTATAATTTTCATTATTATTATTTTATATTTTATTTTCATTTATAATTTTCATTATTATTATTTTATATTTTATTTTCATTTATTATTTTCATTATTATTTTATATTTTATTTTCATTATTATTATTATTATTTTATATTTTATTTTCATTTATAATTTTCTTTATTATTATTATTATTTTATATTTTATTTTCATTTATAATTTTCATTATTATTATTTTACATTTTTTTCATTTATAATTTTCATTATTATTATTATTATTATTATTATTATTTTATATTTTATTTTCATTTATAATAATAACAATGTTCCCACAGCTCATAGGAGGAGTGTATTGCACTCATGATTTAGGGTTCACTATTATTCTTCATAATTTTTTCTGAGAATTTCAAAAAATGATCTCTGCTTACTTTGTATGTCAGATTCCAAATCACAGTGATGATTATCATTTATAATTTGTTGCTCATAATGAAAATCCAAATTAGAAATTATTATAAAAATTTCTTATGGGTAACTTTATTTGAAAAAAAATGGATATTTTGAAAATGTTGAAAACTGCATGTAAAGTATGATTATAAAGAAAAGTTTGTTGAAAACATTTATATAAAATAAATTCTTTTAGATTTGGAAATATTCTCTAAGAATTTTATTTTAAAATAATATTTTTTAATTTTTAGTTGATATCTAAAAATTTTTCTTTTGTAGAGTTTAAAATCTTATTGCTAAAATGTTTTGCAATTTTATTTAATATCTACAAGTTTTTCTTTTAATAAAGTTCATTCAAGCAGCAAGTGATTTGTTAAGCGATATATGTCATGAAATGAACTCTCACTTTGTGCTTTGTATGTAAATTTATTGTATGTAAAAGAACATACATTTTCTTTTATAAATTCTGCAGTATTTTGGGGGAGGGGAAATATGTAGAGTGACACCAATAATGTCATTCAGTTCAGTTTCTTTTGTTGAATAAAGCTTTTATTAAGTTTCATGCTGTTTTTTAATTGCTTTTAAATTCATAACAATATATTGGATAATTGGGATACTTATTCTTCCATTCAATTCAGGGGATGGACAAGGTACCAGGTCTTGAAGAGATACTGTGGACTCTCGTCCATCAGGCTAACTTATTGTTATAACCTAGGGAAAGTTACTGAATAGAATAATTACATGAAGGTTGGTAATGAATGATAATACTTAGGACAAGAACAAGAGGCTAACCCTAAATAATCATGCTGGGGTACTGTTGAAGTGAGTATGTCAGAACCACCCGGGTCCTAAGAAGCATGTTAGATATTTGAGATACTTATTCTTCCATTCATTTCAGTGGATGGACAAGGTACCATGTCTTGAAGAGATACTGCGGACTCTTGTCCATCAGGGTACCTAATATTTGTGTATGTAGGATTTATGTCAAGCAATTCCAACCGATTGACAAAATTATCATTTTTACTTCACTGGACAAAGTTCCTTAGAAGTACAGGTTCAGGGACAAGCCATGATGGTAAAGATGAGCCAGCTGGGAAATTGAAGAACCTTTAATATGGTGTAGTATTGGTAGATGTTAAAAGTAGGGAACCAAGAGAACTAAGAACATTTGCTAGAATTAATTTGCCAAAGTTATATGTCAGTATTGTATATATATATATATATATATATATATATATATATATATATATATATATGCAAATATTTCTTACAATAAATCCATTGTACCATTCAACTTGTAAATTGCCTGTTGGGTGGTGTGGAGTAGACATGCGTGTGGCTATTCCTTTCTGAGTTAGGTAGGACTTTAATATATACAGCTAAATGATATTTTTAATGTCTTTTTCATCTTGTTTATAGTTAGCTTACATGTTAGAATAAGTTAATGTTTTTAATTTTCTTTATATCAGGCTGGTTGCTTGTCATTTTTTCAAAAAAATTTTTAAAGCTAATTTACTTGTTGACAACATGGTTGTGGAAATTATTGTTCATAAGTGTTTTATTTTACTCAATTCCTCACCCCAATCAAAAAAGGCCCACACGATTTTTGCAGAAGCCAGTTCTGAGCCACTGATTCACTGTAAAGTCAGCGCTGATTTCACCCATGAAGGCAGATCTGACCATTAGTGATAGACCCCATGGCAGGCAAGCTTAAACCAGGCCATCAGCAGTGACGCCAAGGCACTTGTATCAACAGTGATGCTTTTCGCCTATGATAAAATCAGCAGCAGCAGAGGCAAACTCTTGACTACTACAACATGATAATTTGTGGAATATTTTCTCCAAGTCTATCTCACTCTCAACTAAATATGCATGTTGGTTTTCTCCGCATGTCCGTTAACTTGTGCCCCAAACAAACTCTCAATCCCTCACAGCTAATACATAACCCTAACCCTGCCTAATACCCTGCAACAAGCAAATGATCAAGCCTTGTAAGTCACGGGCAAATAAAAACTCTTTTACGTATCTCAACCACGCCTTATCTCCATTTTTTTTGTGTCATTTCTATTTTATTTTTTTGTTAATGATAAGACCACTATTACAGGTAAAGAATGAATTTATTTCCACATTGCATATATTCAGAACCTTGTAACTACATTTTTAGGAATTCTTAATTAGAAATTCTGGGTCTTTATATAATTTTGTATTAGGAATCAATGTCTGTGTGTATATAGTTTATTATCAGCATTTATTTATCTTGTGAGATAATGTTAGAGTGCTTTTGAGAGCTAGTCTGGAGTAGTTAAGCAGTCCAATCTTTGCATGGTAGCCTCTCCTGCAGGCATGGCAGACGAAATTAGAATGTGGGACGAAGGTCTGAAATTGCTTCCTGTATTGTCTTATGACCTCTAGCTGTTGGTTTCACCTTTTCTTGACCCTTAATAACTCCTCTTTGAGCAGTATGGTGCCAGTTGCCGCAATCATTTTCTGTTCCCAGCTACTAAAATTGATGCTTGTGAGTTTCAGAGTCAGAAATAAATGAAAAAATTCTGTGTCTTCATATAATTTTGTAGTATTAAACCCTGTGTGATTATTAAGGTTTTCTACCTTTACAAGAGCCAGATCGAGCCAAAAATGGCATACTGCTGTCATATTTGGGCAGGAGCTGTCCAGACATCACTCTCCACCCTTGATAGTGTTCAAAAGTGTCTCAAAGCCCTTTTCGATTGAAAAATTATTCTCCACCCTCCAACCTTTCCCTGACAGGTAAGCCCCTTGCTGCTCTATCGCTACTTCACAAAAAGTGCTCAGACAAACTACATTTCCTGGTCCTGCCAATTCAAACCTTCACAACAAGAACTTGCCATGCCACTTATATAGTTGGAAACTACCCACATTCCCTCTGTATTCCATAAGTGAGAAGAATGTTCCACTCTAACAGCTTCTTCCTGTGGTCCATTGATCTGTGGAACTGACTCCCAAGAGCATATTTCCCCGATCACTACAGTCTTAACCTGTTCAAGGCTCAGGTTAACCGTTATCTTCCACTTCTATCTGTACAAATTGCCTCTTAATGTAACCCTGTACCTCGAGTGGCCCCCCAGGCCTTGTAAAGGGTGAACTTTACTGTAGAAAAAAAATATTAAAGACAAATCTAGTTTCAAAGTTAATTTTTTATTATTGTCTCTTTCCAGACATGATATTTCCTCTTTGTTACTCCGTAAGACTTCAAGTGGCAACATATCAACAAATGCTGTCTCCACAGATAGTTTTCTGCCCGATGTTCCTATCCAGTTTGATTTGATGTCCCCATCGAAAGAGAATTTTCCTGTTTTAGATGAAGATGGGCAATTGAAGTAAGTGGAATCCATGTTTACTTTCTTTTACTCACTTTCAATTAAGCTTCTTTTTGTTACTATTTTGATCTTTTTTTTCATCTTATAGAGGTTGAGATAGTTTCACCCAATGCTGCCAATTGCTACAAAACCAAAAATTATCCTAAAATCTATAGACATCTTGCCTTGTCAGATCTTTTTTTGGCACCAAACTCATTCAGAAATATCTAGACTATCAGCTGTACACAACCAGTTTCTCAAATCAATGATCAAAACTGGCTTCAAGTGAATGAACAAAAAATACATCACTTGAGAACTTTCAGCAGTAGCAACAACTAAAATGGATAGCACATGTGAGTTGAAGAGAAAATAATGACATAATGAATTTGTTGACATTCCACAATATTTCAAACAAAAGGTTAGGTATAAAAGCTAGTAGACTTGGGAAAACTATTTTCTTGAAAAACTGTTTTAATAATAACATTTTATAAATGTCAACTGAAAATAACATTGGTCAATGAATGATGAATGTTTCCTCAAAAGGAAATGGCTAATATTACCATTACCATCAAAGTTGAGGAAAACAGATAGTACACTTTGCTCCTGGCCCAATGGCCAGAGAGTGAAGAAAAGCCTAACTAGAGTAGCACTGGCTGCTTGGTCAATGAATGCAGATGTTTCCTTATAAGGAAAAGGTTAATATCACCATTACCATTAAAGACATAGCAGTGTCAATCAGTATTTAGATATGGGACTGCTTGGGAACACTAGGTACTATAAGTAACTTCCTACAATCCAGAATGTTTCATCTTTAACCCTTTGACCCCTGCATTCCTGAACAATTTTAGCCCTTCTGCCTGAGCTCCTGAGTCAAAATTCACAAATAATTGGTATGTAATGTTTCACGGTAGATATAAAAATAGTTACAAGTGTTTACCCACCATTCAACTGGTGGCTGGGCATTAAGTCATTTTTCTCTAACACTGGTAAAGCAGTGGTCAGGGGTCAAAGGGTTTATAAGCGTTAAAAATAATCAATCAGATTTGAGTTTTTAAATATATTTTTTCTGTTGTTATTGTTGTAATCTACACTTCCAATAGGTCGGTCTTTTCAGAAACATCTTTGAACATCTTTCACCATAACAAAGACACTAAATTAGCCTCTCCAATGCAAGAGAGCTAACTGGTTATCTCCCTTGTGCTGCCAAGAATATGCTTCACTGAGTTAGAACCAAGGATCTCATATTATTCATCTTCAATGTCATTCTTATAGACCATGACTATCTTCAATGGATTTTACAGGGGGTAGACTGTTTTCATTCCATTGCCTTGATGTGGGCAGGGAAACGAGAACTGTAAATAATCATTTTAGCATTATTGTTGAATGAAATGAAAGAATGATTTAAACAGAAAAAAAAAACAATCTTTTTTTCTTCTTGCAGACGCATCAACCCATTTGATCAGTTGCCATCACAAGTGCTAACTAGTCGTGTGGATAATGAATCTCACTTTAGTAAAAAATTTGTTGTCCGGTTTATAGGATCCATGGAAGTTCCTCAAGACAGAGGTGATTATTTTTTATTTTATTTTTTTCAGTTACTATGTTTTGCTATTTGGTTACAAGCAGAATGAAATGTTTGAATATCTATAAATAAAAGGTAAGGCCTTTTGGAAGTTTTTTTTTTTAGGGAAATTAATCTAATCATTTTAATATAAACATGACTATGCCTGAAATATAACAGTACTTTGTTCATATAAGAAAACAGATAAGCATACATGTATATGTGTGAGAGAAAACAAACAAACACACACACACACACACACACACATATATATGTGAAGTGGACAAAGTCCAACAATTATTTTAAGATATTTTTATGTTTATACATTCTTTTTATAGATACAAATATTTAAGTAAATGCTCTGTTTATAATAAACAGTATTAACAGCAATTACAGGCCTGAATGTCCGAGAAACTTTCATAGAAAATATTCGTCCTCCGACAGGAATTGAACCTGTATCCTATACAGAACCGTCATATAGCTTGACGTGCCTTAACTGATTGGGCCACAGAGGTTTGATTAGGGTCCCAGCTATGGGCAAATAGTTAACCCCCAAACTAGGATCAAAATGTGTAAAAATAGGTTTTAATACCAGCAATACATTTTTGTAAAAAATTATTACCAGCAATAATTTTTGAAGAAAAAATTATTACCAGCAATAAAAATTTTGAAGAAAATATATTACCAGCAATAAAAATTTTGTTGGCGTTAAATAACCCATTATGTTGATATGCCATAAAGCAAACCAAACCAAACCTCTCTAAATCTGTTTTGTTTATTGTTTGTTTGACTTTGTGTCTTCATAAATTATTGTTTGTTTCTTTTTAGGAGAAGCTTTAGTGACAAAAACAATGCGTCACATCATGGCAGCACGGGCCATTCACAATGTTTTAAAGATGACACAATCAGAGATGATTATCTCTGATTTGTCCCTCAGGTGAATATATATATATATATTTTACCTTTATCAATTTTTATTTTATTTTATTTTTTTTTACATAAATCTAAAAAAAATTATACTCTTTACTTCCTGTAAATCACAACATTTAATGATACTGGTAATATTAGTGGTTTCCTTATAAGGAAACATTTGGCATTCATTGACTGAGCAGCCAGTACAATTAAATTTATAAAAACTTTCTCTTAAAACAATTTTTAAGGAAAAAAAAAGTCCTGTAGCTGTTATTGCTCTTTCCAGTACCAATGGGGGTTCATTTTTATTTGAAGTAGTGTGGAATGTCAACATCTTGATTATGTCATTATTTTCTCCTTCAGTAATGGTAACAGCATTCATACTCTGGCTTCCATCTTCAAAGTCCATTCAAGAACCATCAAGAGAATGGTAAATAACTTTAAAAACTGGATTGGGAGGTCACAGCAGTTAGAGGGATCATCATTTCAATTTAGAGCTAAATACATTCTTATTGCTCAAAGTAGAGTCCAATATTGTTATAAAAACCTTGGAGAATTCCAGTAAGATATCTTTAATCATTTCTAAGATACAATGGTTCAAAGCTTAAGTTAACAATTAGACAATTTTGCTGTTACATCCGGTATATATATATATCTATCAGGGACAAGAGTCAGAGGAATAAGTATTGCAACACTATGCAATCAAGCCCAGGCTCGACTTTCAGCTGCAACTACTGCGACCGTATATGCCTGTCTGGCATTGAACTTATCAGTCACAAACGTGCCTACTAGTGATGTGTAAAGATTACAACTTGATCTTCATTTTGCAAAGCCAAACCATGAGATATATATATATATATATATATATATATATATATATATATATATATATATGAAAAAAATGATATATACATTTTTATCTATCAGAACACTGTTAGGATAATTAATAACAATATGGGGGAAATTTGTCTGTGACCTGTTTCATCCTTAGGACTTCATTGGACTAAAGTCATGTTTTAGTTGATGTAAGCTACACATGTGAATGAAGTGGAGTGAACACTAAAATTTATATATATATATATATATATATATATATATATATATATATATATATATAAACACTTTCATGCTTCAATTGACATCAGTTGAAGCATGAAACTGACATTGTTGATTTCTATGTTCACACTGTTTATATCATATATATATATATATATAAAAATTATATATATTATATATATCATATATATATATATATATATAAAAATACACATAAAGCTAAAAAGGTTACAGAGTGAGACAATAGTGCTTATGTGTATTTTTTCTTCTCAAACAAATGGAAAAAGCAAGTGACGTTTCACATACGGCTTACCTACAAGCAGGATTCTTCATAACCATTTTCGATTCTCACCCGTCGAAGTGCAGTTGAATACACTGAAACCAAGTTTCAACTTTGTAGTGAGTAAAATGGTTTTGTCTATATGATAAAATTATAATAAATAAAATAATTATCGCTCTACTATCGGTATCGAGCCCTCTTTTGGATTAATGCTGTGAATGTTGGAATTTATATATTACTTTCGTTCTCATTGCATCGGATATATATATATATATATATATAAATAAATATAGTTGAGCCAAAACATATCCTGAAGGTTGTGTTGAAGCCTGAAACAGACTATCACGACTTCATGTTGAACTCAGTGTACACTTTTATATTTACATATACTCTCTCTGATATTTAGCACTTTTATCCATAAATATAGAATAACTTAAAATTATATTTTATCATTATATATATATATATATATATATAATCTCACTTATGTGGTGGTGTTTAATTTATATTACAATGAATCATTCATACAAAAAGTAAATTAGTAAATTAAATTACTAGTTTACTTTTTTTATGAATGATTCATTGTAATATAAATTAAATGGCCCCATGTAATTGATTTGAAAGAACTTATCTGATGTGCAAACTTTCGGGATAACTATAGAGACATTGCTCTAGTTATTGAACTATTTTGTTCATGCCACGTTGACTGATAAACACCTACAACAAAAAAATTCTTCAATTGCCATATTAGTAAAAAACGCTCCCACTTCAATTTTCAAGAATTCAACCTTAGCGTTGTGAGTGCACGCTCCACAAGTCTGTATCTGTTATCAATAACACACTTTAAAAAAACATATTTTGATTTGCATTATATTTTTTTCATCACGGATGCTACCTGAATTTTACCAAAAAGAAAATAATTTCCATGCCTGATGATGACTGAAGAACCTGTTGAAAGTACTTGTATATTTAAGGAAGACCTAATACAGTTCATAATTTTAAAAACCAAGGATCATAACATTCATTGAGTGATTAGTGGGTTAATGCATTTTTAAAATTTAGTTAGTGAATGCGCCATTTTATCGCATTAACTTTACTAATTTACTTTTTGTATGAATGATTCATTGTAATATATATATATATATATATATATATATATATATATATATATATATATATATATGTGTGTGTGTGTGTGTATGACAACGCCATATCTCTATCTATAAAAGGCAGGATGTGTGTGTGTGTGTGTAATGAATGCACGGCTGCAATTTTCAACGGATTTGCACCAAAATTTACATGCACATGCTCCAAGTTAGTGGTAAGGCCAAGACCGACTTTGCATTTCTCAACTCCCATCGATACTGGAAATAATCAATTTTTTCATGCTTCTAAGGCAGTTTTCATGTAGTTTGTGGCCATTTTCTACTGTCCAGAGTGAGAGCCTATAGCTGGCTGCCACGAATAGGCAGGGAGATTCTATCGACCAGCGTGAGAGCCAACAGCTGACTGACACAAATGTTAACTAGCATGCAAAAAAATCGATAGCTGCATTCGTGACAAGTGGGAAAAATTTAAATCTGCATGGCACTTTACTCCAATTGGCTTATTCGCTTGCTTAAACTCAACATTGATTCTGAATCCGCAGAACTGGGTTGGGTGTGAAAAAGTATTTGTTGTTAACATTCTTTTTTCATTTGGTTTTTCCAGTTACGAGTCCTTTTTTAAAGCTGATCGTTTTGTATTCATTTTGTTTAGTTCTTTTTTCGTAACAGATTTAATGTTTAGTATAGAGCTTAGAAAAAATTCACAGTGTGAGATAGGCAAGAAGTAAGGCATGTAGCAACATTAGCACGGCAAAGAGCACTCCTTTAAAGGCAAGGAAGGGCAAAAATATTTTAAGTCAAGTGATAGCGATTGCTGTATGAGTCGTACGATTTATTTTTCTGCTCTCTAATAAAAATGCCTCAAAATCCAACAGAACTAATTATTTTTACTATTGTTATCAAGAGGTGAAGTTGCTGTAATGGTTATCATTTGTTGCACCAGGTTCAAATCCCAGCCAAGGCAGTTTGCATTCACTTTGCACTAATGCTCTTGGGAAAAGCATGAATCCTACTTTTCTCTCCCTAGCTATGGGTAAAATACTAGACCAGATTGATCCTTTTAGTTTTTGCAAGGCTTCCCATTTAAGAAAAGGATAACTCTGAATCCAAAACTCAGCCTGAAGTAGTCTTGTGGAGGGAAGACATGTTTTCAACTTTGCAGCCACTTTCCGATAGATGCAGCATCACAAGCCTATTGTTAGTCTGTTGTTTTTTCCAATGGCATATCTTCAGATGAGCACCATTCTTTGCTTCCATTGAATTAATTTTGCAAAATAAATGGAAGATAAAAAATCGTCAACTTTTATTATATTCATTATTTCTGGTATAAATTAATATTACCGCGAAATATTACAGATACATGACACATTGAGAAAAAAAAAACAATCCTCACCACCCCAGTCACAAGATACAAACCCCAGACATATAATATAAGCCTATAATTATCAGTCATATGTAATAAATACTGTATATCCCATTGGTATCATCTCATATATATTATTTTTCAAGTATTGATGATAAACAGTAGGTAGCTTTCTACTGGTAATGTTAGTCTTTCATTCATCTATAGGTATACCATACATAGTCAATAATATATTCATATAGTAATAGCAGACTATGGTAGTGACAATGCAAAAGTAAAACACATTTTGTACTCTGAAACATCAGCTAGGAGTTGGCTGTAACCACATCATGTAATAAGATGCCTTCTTGTAGCAAGTACATGTTGTTTCTGATGTGAATAGGTATATTGTGCTAAACCAATGCTTCTCAAAGTGGTGGTCTGCAGACCGGTGCTGGTATGTGAACCATCAGTTACTGGTAGGCGGCCAATGTCCAGGCCATACTAAGGAATCATTTGTAAAGATTAAGGTTATATAATTTTTGTTTTTGTGTTAATAAACTGCTTATTTTTTTTATTGCTTTTTATATGTTATATTGGATTATTTTTTGAAAAATAAATGGTAGATAAAAAACTTTTGTTATATTCATTATATATATATTGTTTCTGGTATAATTTTAATTTTTTTTTTTTTTAAGCAATTCACCCCAAGCAAGGTGAGAGTGCCATTAGCATGCAAGGGGTTACAGAGGATTGAGAACAAGAGTAAAGAGGTGTGTTTGAGGAAAGGATACAGAGAAGGACAGGGGAACAAGCTGAGGGTGTCAGATGTCGATTGACATTACACTTGAATATTTGAAGATTATAGTTATCAGGGAAGCAACTAAGGGGAAGGGAGTTCCACAGATGGGAAGTATGAGAGAAGAAGCTGTTTGAGAAGAGACGGTTACATTTAACCATTTTAACAGTGAAAGGGTGGGACCGAGATGCTAGCCTGGTAGCTTGCTTAAATTCATGAAGTCCGGGAACCAGTGAAAGTAGCTTGTTGGAACAGTCGCCGTGAAAATACTTGTAGAAGAGACAGAGGGAAGCCATGGCACGTCTGTGGGATAGCGATTATAGACTAGATGCCAGATCAGGATCACGAAATATTACAGGTATGTGATACATTGAGAAAAAAAATGCCGGTCTGCCATATCAGATAGTTTGAGAATCACTGGTTTATGGGATTTTAAAAATATTATGGTGGTAGTTATTTCTCTCTCTTTCAGTTTTGTTAAAGATTTACACCTTTGATAGAAAAGACAAGCTTATAAACATTATGGTTATGTATACATTATATATTGTTTTTTTTTGTTTGTTTGTTTGTTTTTTCATCTTAATTGCAAATGTTTTGTTTATTACCTGGAAGAAATAAATGTAATTGTCTTATCCTTTTTTGCAGGTTGGTTGACTCGGCAACAAACAATATCCGTACAACTTTTGCTCTTGGTGATATTTCTTATTGGTGTGGACATAAGGAAAATGATAGGTAAGTAATTACTGATCAACTCTGAATTGGTTAAGCATCTCATCTTGCAGGCTCTTCTTTCAAATAAACAATCTTCGCTTCTCTAGGTCAATGACTGGTATGTTAACAGTTATTGCTGAAACAGTCTATCAAGCTTTAGATAAGAATATTGAAACTTTTTATGTTGCTTTGGATATCTGAAAAGCATTTCACAAAATATTTGGTCTTCTTCAGAAGTTTAAAGGTTATGCTATTTCTGATTTAATTTTTGAACTGAACCAGCATTCTTATTGAATTGTAAAATGGCGAGATGTAACCATGAGTTCTATCTTAAATTTCTTTTCTTGCACTTCTCGATTGTGTAAATCACTTTCGGCTTCTTGCTTCCCAGCTTATGGCCCAATCACATTGAAACACTGGTTCCTGTAAGATCACCAAAGTCAAGCCTGGTCAGTACCTAGATCGGTGATTGCTTGGGAATACCAGGTTCTGTAAGCTTGGATGTGTGGTTGAAAGTAATGGATAATGGTACGGAATTGTTAATCAAAGTTCCAATTTCAATTGGTTTTGTTATATTCACTTACATACAAATACCTTTGGGACAGGTATGAATTCACCTCTTCTCCTCCAGGTAGTAAGACTTGTATCACTAAAGTTTTTCATTTCTTCACTTGGGTTTTGAAATTCTGACGATATTACTAAATCTGCTGCTAGAAAAATTGGTTCACTGTGTCATGCTAGAAAATTTTTCTCACCTGAATCTGTTTTGCATCTTTACAAGTTTCCTATTCCTCTGTGCATTGAATATTATTGCTATGTCTGATCTGGTACTTCTGCTATGTACCTAGATATTCTTGACAAAATTCAAAGAAGAATCTGCAATGTTTATCAGTCCTGACCTGGTATCTCAACTTCAGTCACTTTTCCACCAACGTAACATATCTTCCTGGTGCCTTTTTGTAAATATTTTCATGGCAATTGTCCCAATGAGCTTCTTTTTTGGTACCTCAACTACACAAATTTATGTGCAATTAGGTCTCATTTTACTGTTCAAATTGCTAGATGTAACTGTGAATTCTATTCTCATAGTTTCTTCTGTCACACTTCTCACCTGTGTAACTCTCTTCTGGCTTCTTGCTTTCCTGTCAACTATGATCTTCAAAAATTTAAATGCATCGTTAGTTGTCATCTTCTGTCATTAGGAATGCTGTTTTTTTATTGTACTTTTTCCTTAATAATGTTTTCTCAGTTTCTTTCACTCTCAGCAACCCCTTGCATCTTAGTGGCTTTATTGCCTTGATTGGGATGAAAAAAGATACATTTTCTATAGATTTTGAACTGCTGTCTTGATTTTAACATATTTAACTGATTTAGCCTTTCTCAAGCATACATTAGTCTTCAGAGTTCATCTAGTACTTTGTTTTTTTTTCTTTCCAGTCGGATTGAATGTGTTAGTATCAGTGTGAAAACAATTGAAATTGTAATCTCTTTTCTGGCTGATCCCTTTTCTAGGTTCATAATGCCATAAGCTCAAAACACTGTAACCTGGTTGATGTGTTATGTTACTTAAATTGTTATCAGTACTGGTTTCTATATGATGCTAAAAAAAGGGCTTTTATTAATTTTTTAATAAACATATATTAGTTTTCTTTCATTTTACAAACTTTCCATCTCTTCTGACTTCCTTTCAGAATATACAGATCAAGATGAAATATACAGAATAAATTTTAGTAATTTCTTTCAACAGATCATAACAGTTACTGATATCACTATTCTATAAAAGCTAAGACAAATTTGAATAGGCAATAAGCCAAATGTTGACAGTTTGAAATACCTGAAATAAAAACATTTTTAGGGCTTTGTAAATGTTACAACTTTTTTGATGAGTTTATTATTTTGGTTTCCAAAACTTGGAATTCAAAACGACCAATTGGAATATTCATAGGGTCCTTAAAGTTTAAAGTCACTCTTTCTTTTTTTGGTTGATCATTTTTCAACATTGGCCAAGTGTTACAAAAGGTAACTAAAATCTTATATGTTTTTTTTAATTGTTACATGCTTGTGTATCATGCTCCCTGTTTGCTGATTCTCTGTGTGTGTGTGTGTGTATGTGTGTATGTGTGTGTGTGTGTTTTGGGGGGGTGGGGTCCCATTGTGTTTGAACTTAATTTTTACTGCAAACTTGAATTTTGTTTTATTGTATTGTTATTGGTTTTGGAACTAATCTTTTAGATTAAGCGATATTAATGTAAATGGAAGATAGATAAATTTATGCATGTGTGTCCATGCATGTACGTGTAATATGTAGATGTGTGGCTGTACATATATATATAGGAATTTTCGTGGTTATTTCATTTGCTTAAACATATAAGGTAAATGTAAAATTAAAGTTTTATCTGATAGTAAGAATAGCGAATATTTTTTTATTAGAAACACTTCTATTAATGGTAATCTAGACTAATCTTTGAAGCGTAAGTGCTAGTAATAGATAGATTTGGGTTGGGTACATGTGTAGGTTTAGTTAAAGGTTTAGTAATCTTATGGGATTAGCAATTTAAAACATATGAAATGTTTGGATTAAGCTATTCAAGAAACAGACCAGCTTACTGAGTTAGGAATCCAAGGGAAGTAATTTGAATCAAAACTGGAGGAAGTAAAAAGACGCCAATATAGTGATTTTCTAAGCATAGCTTAGATGTGGCACAAGGCTGAAAGTAGGGGGCACCCAGTGATGATCGAACTCACTACTCAGTCGTAATCGGTTCTAGCAACACAAGCTTGCTAACCATTACACCACCCCAGGTGTAAAAAAAAAAAAAAAAAAAGACGCCAGTATATAGGAGGTGAGTGTGAAAAGCCATTTTTTCATCAGCTGATGCTGACAGACAAATTTCAAAAAGAATGGTCGAACTCCTGGCTATGTCGGTCGATATGATTTTTTTTTTTTTTTGCAATGTCAAGGTGCATAGCACAACGCTTTCAAGTCAGGTTTGCTGTTTGAGTTGTTATGCTGCAAAACCTGAAATCGGTGATGAGGACAGTATATCACTGAAGACCACCCTTGATGCATCTAAAATGTATTATGTAACTGATTACCAAATTAATAGGGGCAACTGAAATGGGAGTGGTAAGGGTCATTTGGAGGGTCATTTAGAATACAAAAAATGTTAAAAGTAAAAATAAGGGCAAGTATATTTACATCACAATTTAATGTTAGATATTGCAGTTTTTAAATCAGAATCCCACTTAAGAGTATTTCGACTGGAACTGAAAGACTTCATCATTTAATAAAATATAATTCAATGTGGGAAAATTTTGTCATGAACTCCAGATCCATTTGGTTGGATCTTTCATTTTCTTCAATCAATGTAAGAAATATAAAATTTTCTTGATTATTAAAAGTAAAAATAAATAAAATTTATTGGATAAAACTAAATGAAAAAATATTTCTGCTTCGAAGGTCAGCAGACAAAGAAAAAAATTATGTTCAGGGTCACAGCCCAAAAATGTTTGGTAAACACAATTCATAAGACTATTTTGTAACATTAAAAAAAAGATAAGGATCTTAGTTTTTTGATTTGCTAATTTTTCTTTTTCTTTGCAGACTTCTTGGTTTCATTACGGTGAACAAGGAACAAGGTTCCTCTTCATACACTTGCCACGTGTTCGAGTCCAATATTCCTGTGTCTCAAGTGAGTTTGGTTTATTATTTCTAAACATATTCTTGTTAAATGTTATTAATTTTTGATTAATGACTTATCCTTTCAGAACATGGGTGATGATTGTCCTCCACATCTTCCTTTCATTTTTGCTCTAATGTTTAAACCTTTATTATTCCTTTTTGTCTTTGTGATTTTTGTTCTGTAATTCATTTACTTGAATTTGTCAAATAGATTACTCACTGTTTTCCACTGCTTCTTTTGCCTTCAATATGCCCTGTGAGTGTTAAATTCTCCAGGCCTTTTTTATTATATGTCAATCACAGCTCTCCATACCTTTCTTTCTTGCTCTAAGTAATTCTTATACTTTGATGAACCCTCTTTGTGGTTTTTGTTCTTCCATCTACTGTTGTCCTCATCTTTGTTGCCATATTCACAACATTTGGGCTGTTGTGCACTCCAGCCTTCTTCAGGTGATTGGAATTTCAAACTGAACCCTTTATTTCATCCACTGGGGTAGATTGTTCTAGTTCCATTTGCCATGCCACTTCTGGATGTCTCAGCATCCGTTAACTCCCTTTAACTCAACTTTCTATTTTGTTCACTCCAGCTGTAGCCAGGTATTAAACTCACAACTCTTTAGAAGTCACTAGACTCAACCAACGCTTTTATCCACTGGGCCATGTCTCCTGAAGAAGGTCTGAGCCTACAACAGAGTAACAGCATTCTTGCTGATCTCGAACATTGATATAGACCAGCACCTGGATATACCCTATTTCCAGTTTTGTTGCCACTTGATCTCAGAAAATCCTTTTATTTAACATTTCACTTCAGTTAAAGTTGATGCTACTTAGAAGACTTGACTTCAGAAGCTACTATTTGCTCGTCCATCAAAGAGAAACACTTGTGATTGAGATAAAACTACCTTTTCTCCTTCTATGTTGGTGTTCGTAATATCACAAATAGTCCGCATGTAATTAATATAAATAAATCCTGGCAGGTCTAATAGTTCTCTTAGGATTGCCTTGCTATATAGGTTGAATAATTCCAGTGAGAAAACATATCCTTGTATTATTCTTCTTTCTATTTTTGTGTATCCACTGAGCTCATTCTTGACCTGGATGCAGACTGTTTGTTCCCAGTAGAGGTTGTAGATTACTTGAATATTTCTGATGTAAATCAAACTTTTCTAGTATTTCAAATAGATTCATCAAATGCCTTTGTGTAATCTGTTATGATACACATAGGCGCAGATTATTATCTGCAACAGTTATTTGCTCCAATAGCATTCTGATCATAAAAAATTACATTTCTTGTTTCAGTTTTTTTTGAATGACACATTGTTTTTGTCCTGGTTTCCCATCTAAAGAGCTCTGTTGCTTAGAATCTTAAATAATAATTTAGTCAAGTGGATCATCAAGCTGATTGTTTCATGGAGTTTGTATTTATTTGTACCTGATTTCCTTGTCAAACAAATTGTCTGATCGATATAATGAGATTATTTTGCCACTCAAAAATGAATAATGGTCGACAATGCTTCATCTAATAAAAACTGAAGAGAATATTTTCTTGTTAAGTTGTAAATTTTTCTTTACACCCCATTTAAGTAGCAGCTATAGGTTAGTTTCATATGGTAGTAATGTTAGTAGCAACAATAGGTTAGTTTCCTATGTTAGCAATGTTAGTAGCAGCTATAGGTTAGTTTAATATGTTAGTAGCAGCTATAGGTTACTTTCATATATTAGTAGCAACTATAGGTTACTTTCATATGTTAGTAATATTAGTATAAGCTATAGGTTACTTTCATACGTTGGGATTGTTAGTAGCAACTATAGGTTCGTTTCATATGTTAGTAATGCTAGTAGCAGCTATAGGTTACTTGCATATGTTAGTAATGTTAGTAGCAGCTATAGGTTACTTGCATATGTTAGTAATGTTAGTAGCAGCTATAGGTTAGTTTCATATGTTAGCAATGTTACTAACAGCTATAGGCTAGTTTCATTTGTTAGCAATGTTAGTAGCAGCTACATGTTAGTTTCCTAAGTTACTAATGTTAGTAGCAGCTATAGGTTAGTTTCCTAAGTTACTAATATTTGTAGCAGCTATAGGTTACTTGCATATGTTAGTAATGTTAGTAGCAGCTATAGGTTAGTTTCATATGTTAGCAATGTTAGTACAGGCTATAGGTTAGTTTCCTAAGTTACTAATACTAGTAGCAGCTATGGGTTACTTTCATATGTTAGTAATGTTAGTAGCAGCTATAGGTTAGTTTAATATGTTAGTAATGTTAGTAGCAGATATAGGTTAGTGTCATATGTTAGCAATGTTAGTAGCAACTATAGGTTTATTTCATAAGTTACTAATGTTAGTAGCAGCTATAGGTTAGTTACCTAAGTTACTAATGTTAGTAGCAGCTATATGTTACTTTCATATGTTAGTAATGTTAGTAGCAGCTATAGGTTAGTTACCTAAGTTACTAATGTTAGTAGCAGCTATATGTTACTTTCATATGTTAGTAATGTTAGTAGCATATGACATTTGTGTTTATGACACTTGTAAATTTTCAGAGATAAAAATTAATTTTAATGAGTTTGCCCAATTATTTCTACTGAACCAAAAGTGAATATCAAAATGAATATTCATGATTTGAATTGGAAATTATTTTTTTCCTGGTGCTATTTATAATTATTGCAATTTTTCTTTTTTTTTACGGTATGATCCCAATCAAGTCAGTAAATCAACTAAACCAGAAGGGGTTACTGGATGTGGAATAATTAGGAACAGAAGCAATAATTGTTGTGAGTTAAATAATACCCCCCCCCTCCAGTGACTATATGTACTAATCCATTACTATAAAGAGCCCCAGGTCAGAGGTCAAACTAGTAGCCATTTGGTGTCAGTCTTCAGACTAACTAATACAGGTGGTGTCACAGCAAGTAGCCAAAGCATTATTTATGTATAGAGAATCCTTATATGAAGTACGTTATATAAGTATTTATTGACTTTTGAAAATTAGGAGGAGGTAACCTGATAAGGTGATTTATTGCCCCTCACTGAAAAATTTCAACACGATTTCCTTACATGCCGGCTTTGTTTCTCATTCCGACCTGAAGATGCCTACCATACTGAGACGAAACATGTTTGAACAAACTTTTCCACTTTGTCACATTATATCCACAGATTTGTAAGTGCTGCTATAAAAATTGGTGATCTCCAAAATAAGATGTTTAAATCAACAGTGAATATTTGAGTAGATTACAAAAATATTAATAAGTATGTTGTAATAGTTTAAAAATTGTTTTATAACTTTTGATAACAATTTGTGATTCTTTTTTAACATCTTCAAAAATATGAAACAAAATGAAACTCAATAAAAAACTCAGCTCATTTGCCATTTGAGGCTTATGACGACATCACCTTGAAACACTGGTTCCTGTATGATCACTGAAGTTAAGCAACATCAAGCCTGGTCAGTACCTAGATGGGTGACTGTTTGCGAATACCAGGTGCTGTAATCTTGGATGTGCAGGTGGCGTAATGTATGACGACTTGGAATTGAAAATTGGAGAGCTGAGTTTGAATTCCAGTCAGGTTTGTTATATTCACTTACAGGCAAATACCTTTGGGAAAGGTATGAATCCACCTCTTCCCCCCCAGCTATGGGTTAATTAAAAACTTGTATCATTAAAACTGTTATCATCCCACACAAAAAAAATTGCATACAATATATTTAAATTTCAGTATTAAATAACCCATAGAGGTGTTGATATGCCGCTAAACAAAATCAACCAATCATTTTCTATTTGTCTTTCAGATTTGTCAGAGTATAGGAACAGCAAAAGCAATGGCTTTTGAAGCTCTTATGGTAAGTAGAATTTTTTTTTTCATTTGCTATTTAAACTCTCTTGTTTTCTTTTTTGAAGAATCTGCAATATTATTGGTCTTGACATGGCATCAGGGCTTCAGTCACTTTCCCATCACTGTAACATAGCTTCCCTGTGCCTTTTCTCTAAATACTTTTATGGTAATTGTTGTGATGAACTCTTCGCTATGATACCTAGATTTTATGAATTTAAGTACAGTACTAGTTTGGCAAACTCTCTTCTGGCTTTCCATTCAAGTTTGATCTTCAAAAATTTAAATGCAATGTCAATTGTTATCTGCTGTCTTCCTCATTAATCTTCTACTGATCTCATTCCTTAATAATGTTTTTGTTTTCTAATTTTTTCACACCCAGTAACTCTTTGTGTCTTAGTGGCTTTACTGTCTTTCTTGGGCTGATTTCAATAAAAAAAAATCTGCAGGCTTTGATGTGAAAAAAGTTTTGAAATCTTAAATCTGGTTTTCACAAGAGAAAATTTTCCCCATAAAAGCATTTTTCTGTGATCAAAAATGGTAATAATCCTTTGCTGCAAGGTCAGATGAAAAATGGTGGGTGGTGTAGAAGAAACCAACTGATGTAATGGAATAACCTGTCACCCCCATGAGTAACTACACTATAGGTATCTGTAAGCCAATGGACTACGGAGGCTAGCTGGGATCTGTTGAGTATGACTCAGACTTATGTGAGAAGTATCGACCTTCCTGGATTGACTTGCGATGACCTTGTACATAACTGTTACCTTTATTCTTATTGTACAATAAACCTTTACTTATTTTATCTACCTTGTTTTTCAAGTATATATTCCAATTAGCATGGAATATAACACCAACCAATTTCCAAAATTGTTTCTCATCTTATGGAGGGGAACAATATTTTCCCTATTGATGAGCACAGTTTGTTTCTTATTCAAAACTTATATCAACATATTGTAGCTGCTGGACAGAAAAATGTGCATTAGTGTTTCATTGCATTTTAAGAATTTTAAATAAATATTACCCCAATGATCCCTTCACCTTTCTTCCATGGAGCTCAGCTTATGGGATTAGTTATGGAGATTTATCCTTATTGATCCGCTGCCTTTTTTGTTGAATATTGTCATATGCAACATACTTTTCATCATCTACTGCATTCTTTTTCTCAATTGCAATATCCTTATTGTTAATTTCACTCTTTCAGTTGTCATAGCAGGATATGACAACACAACTATGAAATTCAAACACACTATTGTTCAGGGATCAGAGCCACCTTCAGTGGTAGGATAAACTTTTTTTTTTTTACAGCAAATGAAGTCACATGCAGAATTATTAATATCCATGTATATACAAGAAATATAGAAATCTTGTTATAGAAATATATATTATTATATATATTAACTATTATTATATTAAATATAATTATAAATAAAATAATATATAATTATAAATATATTATAAATATATAAATTATAATATATAATTATAAATGTAATAATTTATATAATTATAAATATATTATAAATATATAATTATAAATATATAAATTATAATATATAATTATAAATGTAATAAGATATAATTATAAATATAATAATATATAATTATAAATATATTATAAATATATAATTATAAATATATTATAAATATATAATTATAAATATATTATAAATATATAATTATAAATATATTATAAATATATAATTATAAATATATAAATTATAATATATAATTATAAATATAATAATATATAATTATAAATATGTTATAAATATATAATTATAAATATATAAATATAATAATATATAATTATAAATATGTTATAAATATATAATTATAAATATATAAATTATAATATATAATTATAAATATAATAATATATAATTATAAATATATTATAAATATATTATAAATTATAATATATAATTATAAATATAATAGATTAATATATTATAGATATTAGATATTGTTATAGAAATACTGTTACAAATATTCATGTATATATTATTATTATTAATATTCAGTTGTAGAATGAACCTATTTTTTGTACATCAAATGAATGATATGCAGAATGATAAAAAGGTTAACGAAGAATTAGGATGGTACATTGATCATTACAATTGAATAAAAAACCGAAAATTACTTATGACTCTGCCTAATATTTAGTATTGTTTATTGATTATTTAATGAAATAACTGCATCAGAATTTTGCTTTGTTTTATTCAGAAAAGGAATATGGAAAAGAAAAGGAAGCAAGAAAATGTAAGTTTATCTTTTAATTCTCCATAAATATTATAGGAACTAGAAATACCTGTGAAAATTCCACTTTCTAATGAATCACAATTCTTAATTTAATGATTAAATAAGCTCTTTGTGAGTTTCATGATTATAAAATACCTGCAGAAATTCCCCTGTTGGATTGTTAATTATGTGAGCTTGATAACTTTAACAAAATATTTCAATAATGATTATAAATATGAATGCAGGTCATTATTTAAAGAAGTAAGAGGGTACAAATATTATTTAAAGAAGAAAGGGGGTACAAATATTATTTAAAGAAGCAAGGAGGTACAAATATTGTTTAAAGAAGTAAGGGGGTACAAATATTGTTTAAAGAATTAAGGGGGTACAAATATTGTTTAAAGAATTAAGAAGGTACAAATATTGTTTAAAGAAGTAAGGGGGTACAAATATTGTTTAAAGAAGTAAGGGGGTACAAATATTATTTAAATAATTAAGAAAGTACAAATGAAAAGATGAAAAATTGATAAAGTTTACCATTTCACTGAAGCAAATGATGAATTGTTGGATGTAACCAATTGTTCATCAATTTTAACTGCACACACTTAGTTTCTGTATCTAAATCTTTATTTGTTCTTTTCAATGTTCAATATATCCCAATAATTGGTATATGAAGGTCTCCAAGGACATTGAAGCACAAAATGGTTGATGTAGCTTAGCATATTAAGCTACTTTATCATGGATTAATTAGTTATCAGTAATTGAAACTTGTTTTTTATTATAAGTTAAAATTCAATAAAATATGATCTTTTAAAACCATTTTGTACAATTATTCTTTAATAAAACAAAATTTAAAAAAAAGCAATGTCTTGTAACAAGTTTAATAATTCTGACTTTTTCTTCAAGCAATGTAATTTCTTTCTTTGTATCTTTGAACTTGCCAACATAATGGTTTGACCGATTCATACTACAAAAAATAAATAAAATGTTATTTAGTAAAAGAGAAGAATTCATGGCTTTACGAAGGGCATTTGTGCAAAAGTGAATGCAATCGATAAGTCAGGAATTTGAACTTGGTTTTCTGATTTTGCTTTCTGCACCAATAACCCTTATGCTCAGGGTCGGTGCATACAACCCTCAGGTGAGGGAAAACTGATTGGGGGCCACAAGCAATGCTTTGCGACCTTTGCTATCTTATTAACATCTTTTCTACCTATATTGATATACATTAAAAATTAAACTAAGAACAGAGAATTAAAATTTTTTCAAGATTATGACGGCATACAGGAATCTTTATTTTTTTTTTGTCCAAATCTGTAAATTTGTTTAGCTCATGCTAAATCACAAAAAAAAACACAATATAAAATTCACTATTTTCTTATCCGTAATGCTGAATCTTTTAAAATTATTCAACATCTTAACAAGAAAAATCTTGAGTTTATGTTAAAAAATTGCTGCCAAAAATTGTTGATTTATTTAAGATGGAATGATCTGTTATGACATCTCTCTCATTTGTATTTTGATACATTGGATTTAGTTTCAATTTTTCTAGTTGAATTGTTCACTTATCTTGCATATGATCCATTATTGTACATAATTAGGTTACCAAAAAATTTGTATTTTATATGAATACCAGCTTATGAAAATTGAGATGTAGTAGAGCAGGTGTTGGGGGGGGGGGTTGTATCATTGATTCGAAGTGGGACATGATATTCTTCACCGGCCCTGCTTATGCTACCTGTACATGAAGCTTATTATTTCCTGCAGTTGACATATTTTGTAAATTCATAATTATTTGTAATTTATAAAGAAAGTAGAAATGCAAATGGGAGCTTTGGTAGATATTTTTTATTTTTTATTAAAATCAATTGCTGGAAATTTTATTATAAAAATGTATTATATAATTTCATTGTATTTTGACCCCAGTTTGAGGGTTCACTATTTGCCCATAGTTGGGACCCTAACAGGTACTACCACCCAGGGTCTCCCAAAAATGTAATATTTTGTTAATTAGAAACCTCCACAAAAAATGCAAAACCTAAGGTTTAAAAATGATTTTTAAAAAAATGAAAAATCCTTCTTAAAACTTTTAGTTTTAATTTCAATCTGATAGATTAAATTTAATATTTCCAATAAGCAAAATGCTTTGCTGTATTTCAAAAAAAGGTATTTTTGTGTTTTTCTTTCATAGCTGATGAGCACCTTTTTTTGTAGTCTTTCATTGCAATGTCATTTTGTTTATGAAAAACTTTCAAAAATAGCATATACAGTATTTTCTGGCTCATAGGACGCTGCAGCTTGAAAGATGCACCCTAATATTGGAAAGAAATTTCTAAGAAAAAAAAAAGTCATTCTCGTACAACAATATATTCACTATGTGTCCCTTACATACTAGTGCCGTATATTGTTTACATTAATCAATCTGATTTTGTTTGCATGGTAATGACATACTTGTCAAGAGCAGAAGGGTTCCTACTGCTGCCAGTAAACAGAAAATGTTTAAGCATGTGGCTCAGCTCCAGGAAAGTTTATAATCTTGGAAATACTTGTAACAGCTAAGTAATGAGGTCACATCATATAAAAGGCTGAATTAGATAGCTAACATTATAGTGTAATGACTCAACATACAAATCCATGTCTCTGTCGGTCAAGCCAATTAGGTGACTCTCCAAGCTTACTTGAGCCTGGATGTTGCCTTACATTTGTCTTGGAAGATGCACACATATTTTTCAGGGTATTTTTTAGGAAAAAAATGTCTTGTAAGATGGAAAATATAGTACTTTTTTGAAACTTTATTTGAGGAATATTAGCTGATTTAAATCATAATTAGTCTGATTTGAAACAAATATGATTTACGTTAAGTTTAAAATATTGCAGAAATGCATTTTTTAACCTGACATTAGTTGTGTTGACATGTTGACAGCCTGATGACAGGTCTAATGTTGTCCTAAGGAGACTTCATCTGTAAAACATAATTTGAGAAAACGATGCAAGCGTCTTTTGTATAGAATTTTTAAATACTCAGTAATCTTAAAAATTGAAGAAAATGTTCACTTTAATCTAATTTTTTATTGAATTAAAATGTTGACTTTAAATTTACTGTAATTATCGCTTTTATTTTCTGATAATGTCGTGTATGGTCACCCATATTTACAAAAATTGGCACATTTATGCACATACAAAAAATTCAAAATTCTTTTTAAAATATTGGTGTATAATGATTTGTATTAAGCTTTTGCATTTATGATTAGTAAATTTAGTTTTCATTTAATAATAATGTCATGTAAAAGGTTGGAATTAATACAGAATTTTAAAAGATTTAAAACATAACAAATTTTTAAATTTAAAATGAAAAAAATGAAAACAATTCTTCTAAAAATTTATTATTAATATGATTCAGAGCAGGTTTTTGGTAAATGATGTTTCTGTTTGATAAAAACAAAATTATGATTTAAATTCTCTAAGTGGTCCTCCTTTTAACTAATATAAAATATAAAATGGCTGAAATTTGAATTTCTTAAAATTACATAAAATTAAGAGGGCATAAAAGATGTAAAAATAAATGTTTTTAACTATATTTTCCAAAAAAAATATATTTAAAAAATAATTTCATTTGTGAATAAATTCTGAAAATTTCAATAAAATCCTACAATCATTTGATTATTTGCAAAAATTTCCAAAAGTGTGTTTTTCACACCAAAAAAGACGCTAAACTAAGCTTTAGCTCAGCCACTGATGCAAGAAAAAAAAGATTTTTAAATGAAATTTCGAACATCTTAGAAAGGATTAACAATTTTTTAAAAATAATCAAAAAATACTTTGGTCTTTCCTCTTAATAATAACATAAACATTTTGACAATAAAACTTTATTGTGGCCTTTTTTTCTTCATGGTACACTCTTTTTTTAGAAAATCTTTCAAGCTACCTAACATTAATGTTTCTTTTACTAACAAACAATGTCATTTATAAATTAGTTTTTTACTATCAGAATTTTTTTTTTATTTCAGCAGCTTTTGTTGAGTAATATTTCCAAATTAGATAACAAGGATCGTGGAACCGACTCTCCTCCCGGCATTACTTCTGATGGTAAATATTTAATACTCACAGATGTTCATGTGTCATCTACGGAGTCTGAACAAGATGTCTTTGATGGAGACTCTGCAGCAGCAGCGGCAATAAGTAAAGAAGATTCAGAAGCATAACACCACAAATTTTGATTCCGGTTTGGCGAAAGGGGGGGGGGTGATGAAAAAAAAAAACCCAAAAAATAAAATAATGAAGTTCTGTCCTGTTTTGTGTGTATGCGTGTGTGCATGTAGTCTAGAATATACAACTCCTATAATATAAAGTCAGTTTTGCTGATTTTAAAATGTGTGTTACGTGGAATAGTGAATACATTGAAAAATTAACACTTAAAATCTTATAAAAAAATATTTAGGCACAAAATTAATTTTTAGAAAGTCTTCAAATGTAATCTGAAATAAGTGTGTGAATTTAATTCTGAAAGTAAATTTGATTTTATCTTGTTTTCTTAGAATTGGTCATTTCTGTTGTCATTTCATGGGAATGTATTTTTATTAAACTGAAATGCCTCAAATGCTAAAGGCTATTTTATAGTCACAGTATCCTTGAAATTCTTTGAGGCAAAATGTGCTGACTAGTTGTAAAATATATGCTGAAATTCTCAGAAATGTTGCAGAAAAATTCTTAAATTTGTGAGTGTTCTGCCAAGTTATGGAGGTACACACTTTTTATTTTGTACTTTATTTTTATGCTTGGTGTACAGAAACATACCTCTCCATAAAATAATATTTTTCAAATTTTTTCTTTCATATTCCTGTCAAATAAGTTATCCATCTAACTAGTATAACTTTTTAAAAAATTTTCTATATTTTAAGTGGGGGGGGGTCTTTAGTTTGTTATATAAATTAATTGTAAATTGATCTGCTATGCAAATGAGAAAAAAGCATGCTCAGACAATACGATAAAGCATATTCTTTCTTATAAAATTTCAAGTTAAAAATAAAGTTAATATTTATATTAAAAATTTAAATAATATAAATATTAACTTTAACAAAATGTGTAAGAATAAAAATATACTTTAGATTTTAAAATACTGCTCATATAATAAATTTAAAAAAATTTCAAAACGACCATGAAATATGAATTTGAAGCATATTCTTACTTACCAAGATTAATATTATCTTATTAATTATTCTCTTACCTTTTTATTTTTTGGGGGCTTGTATAGAGGAATCCATTTATATACCAGACTGGATCCCACTTTTAAAATACAGAAAATCATATTTTTTTTCTTGTGTATAATACAATAAATTCTGAGCAAAAATTAAGCGCAAAACAATGGCTAGGGTCATATTAGACACAAGTACACGTTTTCAGAAATTCTTACTCACATTAAAAACCCTCTAATTTGAAACAGCAAGATTGCAAATATAGCAAAATAGATAATTAAACACAAAGTAGACAGGTGTTGATAATTGTTTACAAAAAGTGTTTGATATGTCAACAATATTTGTTCTTTGGGAATCGGCATAATTGAACGTCTTTTGTCTCAAAGAGAAGAAATTCACTGAAATTGATTTTTTAAAATTAATAAAGCTAATACACAAGATCTGTCATATTTTGATAACATTAATGATACAACAAAGCATCTTTCCCTGAAAATTCAAAAATAAGTTTTGAAATGGAAATTAGAAGAAGCATGCAATGGCTAACATTCTGTTCATTTCTATTGTTTAATATTGTGACAAATATTTTACTGAAATAAATAAATATATATATATATATATATATATATATATATATATACACATATGTGTGCAAATATATAGAAAAATAGGAAAGAACACGAAGTCGTCAAAAAACAAATTGTAGTCCAATATGATGCATTTATATACAAACAATCCTTTTAGAAAATAAAAAAAATCTTACGACATTTAACGGTGTAGCAATAATGCCAATAACTCTCTGTCTCTGAAACAGACTTAACGATATGCATCTAGTGAATGTCATCATTCGCTTTAAAATAGACACCCCGACCCTACCTTGACTTGACCTCTTTCTGAAAGTAACTAATATGTTGATACAAATTGTTAACCCTTACGCCCCTTATTGAAATAATTGCTTCAGCCATTTCCATAGTAATTAATTTTACGAATGAATATGCTTATAAAGCTGCGTAAATTTCAAGATTAGTTATTCCAAAAATTTCGCTTGAGGATGAAACAGAGCTTGATATTTTAATTCAATTTAATTTTAATAATTATATTGAAGTTTTTGGCTCCTGTTCTTGAAACATGAGAACTCTTATGTAGCGAAGGAATCATATTTTTTTAAAATAATTATATATATATATATATATATATATATAACATTGAGGTTTTAATGGATAATATCATGCAACTTTTCAAAAAAAATTTATGTAGGGATCGCTGTACTATGGTGTAATTTATTCTCTGTTTTTTTACTTCAGGCACATAGTCATATTATATACAAGAAAATACATTATACATTCGTGATCTGGAGAGCTTAATTGATAGCACTATGAAAAAAAACTTTGAAAAAAAATGTTTATTTCTTAGAGAGGCGTGACACTGTGTAACTGCTGTTTCCATTATATAATGATCAAATTTTTGAAAGATTCTTCAGTTGTTAGTATTCTAGATTCATATTTTTGATCAGTTAATTTACAAGATTGTGACGGTCATTATCATGGTTTTAGAGATTTATTATGTGTTGATGTTTTTTATTTGATCCGAATTGTCCTCTGCTGATGCCCGATCATTGTTGCATAAATATGATTTGTCTTAGCGAAAATGGCTTATCTCCAGGGTCTGGAGAGATTTGGGACTGAAACTCTTTTACTGGCACTGTTTGCCATTTTGTGTGCTTGGTAAACCATTTTTTATATATATCTAGATGATGTAGAAAAGTGTTTCCAAAATTTTTTCACTGGCTGTCTTAGGCCACAATCCCTAGTGCCCCTCGATCCTCACATACAACGAACACACCATTTCCTTCTTGGCATTAGGCCTATTGCTTTTTTCACCCTTTTCTAGCCCTTAAGTCTGTGATCAAACCTACTTTGAGCCTTGGCCCATGCAAATGTGAAGATGATTATCAACCTCCTCCTACCCAGCATCTGCTATCTGATTTGCTTAGTGTATGGGGGCATATCTTGTTCCCCCCCCCATCAATACTGGAACGATCTATAATAGCTACAGCACCCCCATCAATACTGGAACGATCTATAATAGCTACAGCACCCCCATCAATACTGGAAAAAGTGATAACAGCTACTGGAGTTGAGAAACCTATTTTCCTGAAAATTTTGTCTTAGGAGAAAGATTTTATAAATTTCAACCGAAAACAAGTACTACTTTTGTTTGAAATTTATCAAATCTTTCTCTCGGTCAGTGAATTTTCTGCTTGGTCAATGGATGCCAAATACTTCCTTATAAGGAAAGGGCTAATATTACTATTGTCTTGAGCATGTCAGCAAGATAGAAACTTTCAAGTATTTAACTCTGATTTCAAACCATAAAATAAGACAATGTTTTCATATATAACTTTAAATTTCATTCCTTTTAAAAACATGTGCTAAGTGTTTCTGAGATAGATTTTTATATATATTTTTTCTTAAAAAAAAAAAAAATGCTCCCTTTGTTCTGATGACACTCTTTTACCCAGTTACTGCTCCCTTAGATCTTTCTACAAGGTAGTCAGGTATAACCCATTTTGGGAATAGCTGATATAGTGTACTTATAAATCAATTAATTGGCTGAAGACCGTAAATATATTTTATGATAACATGAATGTTGGTGATTTATGTTTCTGTGTCCATTCCCATCGTCTGCAAATAATATTTTTTATTTTATAATATTTTTATATGGTAATAAAGCATAATAAATAAATAAATAAATAAAGAATCATAAAGTAAAGTATATATTTCTCCAAACATGTTTCCATATAAATCTAAGAATTATAATATATATATATATATAAATATAAAAGTGAACATAGAAGTCAACACTCAGAGGCGACAGTCTGTTTCATGCTAGATGCAATTGTCAGGCCTGACGATTGCATCTAGCATGAAACAGACTGTTGCCTCTAAGTGTTGACTTCTATGTTCACTTTTATATTTACACACGCTCTATCTCTTATATTGAGCACTTTATCCCATAAATATAGCACATTTTAAGACTATATTTCTTCATATATATATATATATATATATATATATATATATATATATATATAGTGTATTTGGGTAGCAATTCCTCTGTTATACAAGTTTGTTATGGGTGACTGACAGGGTACTGTGATTAAGTTTTTTATTTAATTTTTCTTGTGTTTGTACAAGTGTTTTCATTTCTGGACACAAAGTCTGTAAAAACTGTCCAAAACTTCTGCATATCTGGGTTTTTTTTAATATGAATCTGTTGTTATAGGAATGTTTTATTTTCCAATGGAAAATAAAACATTCTTATAACTTTATACACATACATAAAAAAAAACCTACACATTCATTGAAAAATAGAATCATCCTTGATAATGGCTAAAATTATAGCCAAAAGTGCTTGGACATGCAGAACTTTTGGACAGTTTTTACACACTTTGTGTCCAGGAAAGAAAACACTTGTATGAACACAAGAAAAATTAAATAAAAAGCTTAATGGCAGTAACTTGTCAGTCGTGATTAATGAAACTTATATAAATTACATAGAATAGAAATCCAAATTGACCTCATTTGAACAGCTATTTCTACCAGGAAGTCTTGTTGGTAGAAATAGCTATTCGAATGAAGTACATTTGGATTTCTATTCTATATAATTGATATGTTCTGTTATAATAAATACATTGAGCACTTTTTGTGGATCAGTTTTTAATATCTTATATAATTAGGATTATATACCATGGAAATATGTTGGCTGAGCTTGTTTTTTGATTATGTTTAATATAAAATGGTAATAAAATATTTCAAGTTTTAAAATTAATCTTTATTATATCTACAATATGCGGCTTATGGCCACATCATGTTGAAACACTGGTTCCTATATAATCATCAAAGTTAAGCAATGTCAATCCTGGTCAGTACCTAAATGGGTGACTGCTTGCGAATACCAGGTACTGTAATCTTAGATGTGAGAATGGATGATGGCTCGGAATTGTTAATTGGTAAGCCAAGTACCATTTCCAATTGGATTCATTATATTCACTTTTGTGCAATGAATCCAGCTGTGGGTTGATTAGTAGGACTTGTATCACTAAAAAAATTATTATCTCAAAAAAAGAAATTCTTACAATCTAATTGGCCCTGATCTGTCATCTCGTCTGCAGTCGCTCTCTCACAGATGCGCCGTTGCCTCACTCTGTCTTTTTTACAAATCCTTTCACGGTAATTGCTCCGATGAGCTGCTTTCGCTGGTTCCCAGGCCTCATGAATTTAAGCGTCCTACGAGGCTGGCATCCCGTTCCCACCCCTTCACTTTTGAAACTGTTAAATGTAGATGTCTCTTCTACTCCAATAGCTTCATGTCTCGCACCTCTCACCTGTGGAACTCCCTTCCTTATTCCTGTTTCCCTGACAAATATAATCTCCAACTATTTAAGTGTAACGTCAATTGACATCTCCAGTTGCCTTGATCTATCCACTTCCCTTCTCCACATCCTTTCCCCTTTCATTCCTATCTGCTCTCGTTCCAAATCTTCTGTAACCCCCTTGCCTTGATTGATCCACTATCTTTCTCCACATCCTTTCCTCTACCACTCCTATCTGCTCTTCCTCCAAACCTTTTGTAACCCCTTGTGTGCTAGTGGCTTCCAGCCTTGCTTGGGGTGAAAAGCTTAAGAAAAAAAAAAGAAGTATTTTCTGGCTTTAAATAACCTGCAAAGGGTTGATAACCCGTAGAAAATAAGTGAATATCTATAATTTATTTGGCCGTCCAAATTTAAGTTACTGAAATGCAAAGTTGGTTATTTTTTTTCATTGTTGCTCCAATTATATATTGATATTAATTTAATTAAATTAAAATACTATAATTCATATTGTATATGCTCAGTATATTTAAAATAATTGCCGATGAAGAGTTTCAGTAACATTTAGTATATATGTGTATTTTATGATGACCAAAACTGATAGTAATTAAGTTTTAATAAAAGTATATGTATGAATAAATATTATTGCCTACAGTAGGGCTTTTAAAACGAAAGGGAGAAAAGAGCAAGGATAAACAAAAAAAATCTACTTGGCTAAAATGATGAATCACAAAATATAATGAAAAAGAAACAATAAAGGGGGCTAACCGGTTATTGCTCCTCAGTACACTCCATCAAACACAAAGCATATAAGCATGTGCACATTGACTAAAGAAAAAGGGAATAGAAAAAATACTACTGGTAGTATTTTTATTCCCTACCCCCACATTTATGTGCCCCACGCCCCAGATTATATATCTATTTGTTAATGTTTATATAAAACTTATATAATGAAACATGTAACAATAACAGTGTATATACAGGGTGTCCATAAACTTTGTGTGCACTTAAAAAAATTTATAACTTTATTTGTATTTGCGATAGAAATAATCTGTAAAAAATGTTATAAAGTTTAATGTACCTAGTTTTAAGTATAGCTAAAATAACTAATGTGATTTCAGGCATTACTGTAAATCAGTTGGCAAATGTTTTCCGTGAACTGCAAAATCGTATTACCTTTTGTATTGCTAATGATGGAGGACATATGGAAACTTAAATAAAATTTCAATAAAACCTTAAAAAATATAGATTTACTTCTTTCTAATCCTTTTTACAAATTATTTATATCGCAAATACAAATAAAGATATATAAAATTTTTAAAAGTGCACACAAACTTTATGGACACCCTGTATATATATATATATATCAATTTTGTTTATGTATTTCAGCCTTCAAATATCTTAAGTTTATCATATGTGGCTTTTACATTAAGTCAGTTTGGCCCTTCCTGCTATATATTATCTTGGAAACACAAGTACTTAAATTTCCATATCTATGCAGTAATTATCCTTGTCATTTTAAGGCAACAGATGTCTATTTAAAAATACTTCCTACATTTAGACAAATTTAATTTTTTTTTTTAAACAAATGTTGTTGAAAAGAGTTGAATTCAAATCAAAATCTTCACAAAACCAAATTATTTAGTATTTTCTTGAGCCGCTAAAAATGAACTATTCTCGGTGTTAAAAATACTACTTGGTCCTGTAATAGTTGTTGCATTTCCATATTTTTCATACCCTAAATATAACAAGTACTATGGGACAGAGTTAGCAATTAATAATATGTCTCATATAAACCAAATACATTGAATTCAAATTTTCTAAAAAATTTTCAGTATTAATTTTCTCAAAAACCATAAACACGATATCTTAGATCAAAGACGCTGTATAATTTAAAAGTATGCTTTACATCAATTACAACCAATGAAGATCATCTTTAAAAAGAAACATTAACTTACATTATTTGGACTGTTATCTTCATTGCCATGTTCACAATGTTTCGGCTGTTGTGCGATCCAACCTTCTTCAGGTGATTGTAATTTTGAACCGAATCCTTTATTTCGTCCACTGGGGGTAGAGTGTTCTAGTTCCACATGCCATGCCTCTTCTGGGTGTCTCATTTCCCTTTAACTCAACTCTCCAAATTTGGTTCACCATTGCTGTGGTGAGCCAAACTCAGAGACTTGCCTGGTATTGAACTCACAACTCTTTGGATCTAGTCACTGCATCTAACCAACGTCTTTATCTACTGGGCCATGTGTCCTTGAGATGTAGACAGATATTGAAGAAGCACTAAATTAAAAATTTAAACATTATATTCATGATTGCAGATGACAGGATTGTCATTTTTAATGTTTCCTGATTAATTCTTTTTTCGCTTCCATTTTTTTTTATTCTTTTACTTATTTCCCTAAGACGCTGTTTTATATAGAAGTTTATATTCACGTTACACATTATATTCATGTGTTTTGATTTTGAGTTTGTATATGTTACAAAAATGCAAAATGGTATTTTTTAAATTCTTAATCATGTCTCGAGGCCTGATACCTGCGGCTAAAAAAACTTCTATTGAGATATATCTGTAAATCTATATTGATATCATAGTATTTACCTATCATTCTATATAAAGTGTGCATCATGATCCAAAAGGAAAAAACATTAAGCTTCACCCACTTGAGAAGATCAAAGGGGTAAAGGAATGATAACATTAAAGACAGCATGTCTATCCATATTGTTCTTTCATCTTCCATCTTCCATCTTGCCTCCCCACTTTTCTTTTGCCCACTTTTATTTTCCTTTTTCTCCAGCTTTCTTACTTGCCCCCCCCTCTGTTTCTCTTCTTCTACACCTTCTCTTATGCTGCTTCCCCTTTTTGCTCTTCTCTCTTACTATTCATAATTTGTTGCATAAAATATATATATATATATATATATATATATATATATATATAAGTAAACCTAAAAAGCAAGACAAACCTACCTAGGTTTCACCTACGCGGATCGTCAGGGTAAACTTTACTTTACTCACCTCGGAGCTTTTTTTCTTTGGACTCTGAACGATTGTTTTCGCATGAAGTACATGTTCTTAGTTCTTTCTTTTTATCTCTTTTTTTATACCTTTTTTTCCCTTGGGTATTGGTTTGTTCATTTACAAGCCAAAGCACCTAAGGTTTTTCTGGACGAGTATAGCCGCTTATATTTATAAGACTATTATTATATATATATATATTTTATATGCACAGTACTTAGTGGAAAGTGCTCAATATCTATCACTGATATTGAGCACTTTCCACTAAGTACTGTGCATATAAATATATATATATATATATATATATATATATATATATATATATATATATTTATAAAATATATATATATATATTTATAAAATATATATATATATATTTATAAAATATATATATATATATTTATAAAATATATATATATATATTTATAAAATATATATATATATATTTATAAAATATATATATATATATATATATATATATATATATTTATAATATATATATATATATATATATATATATGCACAGTACTTAGTGGAAAGTGCTCAATATCAGTGATAGAACTAACATATTCAGTTGTATGTATACAAGTTTGTGAACCTCGGTTTCATGCTTTTGCAGTCATCAGACAAACTGGTTTATTTTTTTTTTAAATTGGATCTATTTATGCTTGTTTGACTACGTTTGGTAGCGGGGGCTGGAATTTACTTCTGTGTTTGTTTGGGATGACGCTCTCATAGACATAGATACGCATACATACAGGTTTATGCATTTTAGTTCACACAGACACAGCCATATAAACAATCCGAGGCTAGTCGCAGATACACCTCCATGCGTTTGGGCATGCATATATACACAGTTGCAATTCTGTTTTGGTGTTGAGACCTTAGCTTTTATTGTATGTAGCGATGTTCCTTTCAACAAAGAGCCAGTAGAGGTGTTCATGACGCTTTTCAGACCTACCGCCGGCACCATCAGACAAACTTACACTTCCTCACACACACACATACACGTATGTAGGCAGCATATACATTCTTATTGGTCCGGGTTTTACACCACCACTTTGGTTAAGCTGGCTTCTGTTTGTGGGCATGGTGATGATGATGTTTGTATTTTCAACACTAACTGCTTTTGTATTATTGACAATTGTGATTATGCTAATAGTGATAGTAACGGTTTCGTTAATTATTATTAATGTGTTAATAATAGTTAGTGACGTGTTAATGGTAAATTTAGCCTAAAAACGGGGGGGGGCAATAATGACAATCGTAATTATGATAATAGTTGTGGTAACCATGATAATTATGATGATGATGATGACAACAACAATAATAATAATAATAATAATGATGATGATGACAGTGTTAAAAAGTAGTACTAATGGTAGTGGAGATGGTTATGAAGTGACTGTTCCTAAAGTGGTAGGAGTGATAGTAGTGTAAGTAATGGCGCTGATAGTTTTATCGGCCTGTGTTAATGAAGAAGGCCGGAACATACAACGGCCGAAACGTTGTAATAAATATGGTGACAAAGATGAGGACAATAGTCCGAATAATATAAATAATGTACATAATACCTCATCTCAGAAATATAGACAGATACTGAAAGGCCGAAACGTTGTAATAAATATGGTGACAAAGATGAGGACAATAGTCCGAATAATATAAATAATGTACATAATACCTCATCTCAGAAATATAGACAGATATTATTTATTTATCTGGTTGTTATGTGATGTTGGAGACATAAAAGACAGTAATACTGAGTAAAATTATGAGTTTTGTGTCAAATGTAAATCAAATGTGGATTGGAATCCAACCATAGGTATGTGAAACGGTCGAATACTTTCTGGGTAGACTTTGTACACAGTAAATAAATTCTATCAAATTTATACATCAAATTTGCATTGTTAAAATCATTTAAATCACATTTAAATTTGATTCTTAGTTAAAAATAGTTTCATTTTCTCTGCTTCAAGTGACTCTTAGGCCTTGTATAGAGTGAACATTATTGTAAGAAGAAAAAAATATTAATTCCTTATTAACCCTAAAACACCTGTGAAGGTCTGACCTTCGTGGCTAGGACCTGCCATGCCTAAGGACCCCATGCACTTATCCCAGTATCCCTGCCATCTGCAAACTCCTCTTTCAGGATTGCCATTATCTGCTGCATCACGTTCTCCTTAATCTCGTCCATGGTCTCAAATCTTCGTTCCAATTGTAATTTTAGCTTGATGAAGTCAACAGGAGCTAGATGTAGACTGTGGTGGTGGTGGTGGTGGTGGGGGTTATCTAATAAACCTGGATGATATGTTTTCCAAAAGAACCCTGCACAGACATCATTATGAATGCAATGGTCACACAGTACAAACTCATAAACTCACTCAGTGGGCTCACTGTTGACTGAGTAACCCCAATTGAGAGTGTCTATTCATGCAAGTGCCGTAAGGTCTCTTCAGATTGGCTGCCAAGTTACATCAAGCTCACACTACCCATTCTTGAGATAATCAAAATTGCTGGACCCTTTGTGGACAGACTTTTATAATCTATTTTCCTTGCACAAAATATCATTGTTAGCGTAAAGCCATCTCAAATGTGAAATTGTGTATGTATATGAGAGAGAGAGAGAGAGAGAAAGAAAGAAAAATAAAAAGAGAAAGAAAGAAAGAAAAATAAAAAGAGAAAGAAAGAAAAATAAAGAGAGAAAGAAAGAAAAATAAAGAGAGAAAGAAAGAAAGAAAAATAAAGAGAGAAAGAAAGAAAAATAAAGAGAGAAAGAAAGAAAGAAAAATAAAGAGAGAAAGAAAGAAAAATAAAGAGAGAAAGAGAGAAAGAAAAATAAAGAGAGAAAGAAAAATAAAGAGAGAAAGAAAAATAAAGAGAGAAAGAAAGAAAAATAAAGAGAGAAAGAAAGAAAGAAAAATAAAGAGAGAAAGAAAGAAAGAAAAATAAAGAGAGAAAGAAAGAAAGAGAAATAAAGAGAGAAAGAAAAATAAAGAGAGAAAGAAAGAAAGAGAAATAAAAAGAGAAAGAAAGAAGAGAAATAAAAAGAGAGAAAGAAAGGGATTAAAATTTTCTTTGATCCTAATATCGGATCCAAGGAAGAAATGTCGAATTCCTTTCCAAGCAATAGCGAAAGCAATTGAGGTTTTGAACGAAACTAAATAGCAGCAGCAGCAGCAGACATATTTTTTTTGATTTTTGGTATTTTCATATTTTGATATTTTTAGCTCGTTTTTCTTTAGAACAAATATATATGATCCAAGTGGATCCTCATATGAGGTGATTTTGGATTTTATTGTTTATTAATTATTTGCTCTGTAATAATAAAATACATTGAGCTCTTTTTGTGGCTCACTTTTAATATTTTATATTACTCGGATCCACTTGGATTATATACGAACGGATTTGTTACCTTTACTATATTGCTCCTATAATGATTAGTTGACCTCTTTCAGGGTTAATCCATCTGGAAATTCTAACTAGCTTATTCTCCATGAGGTGATTTGGGATTTTATTGTTTATTTATATATATATATAGTATCAAATTGAATTTTTGTTCAATCTTTTAAATCTGAATTTAATTTTCTTCCCTAAACTTTGTCTTCAAAATAAGAGCGTGTATTAGTGTCTAATAAAAAAAAAAGACAAAATGTAAAAGTTCGGCAAGTGATTATTTTTTTTGTTCATATATTTAGATAAACCTTTTAAATGAAACTTTCATGAGATTTGAGGGGTGACTTGAAGCACTTTTTTGTGGTATAAATAGCTTAAGATAAATTTATTGTATACAAAAAAAGAAAACCTTAAACCACAAAAAATACCTACAGTTAAGATTTGAAACCCAGAGAATTTACCTCATGTATTTATTAGCAATTAAAAAACTAAATGACACTACAGTGGTTTGCTAAATCAGCAAAGTTAATTGAATATGAAAGGAAAAAATCTGAAGATGTTATTTGCTGATTCATGGATGCCTTTAGCGTTTTTATTGATATCCTGCTAATGTGTGAGAGGAAAGGTTGTACAAGGATATGCGGTGGGGTGCTGAAAAGTTAACATCCTGACTTACTTCCCAAAATCTGAACAAATTACCAAACATCAGATTTTCTATTTTTTTTTCTATTTTATTATTGCTTTTTTTTTTTTAAAGCTGAGAACTTTTCAGCACCCCCCTCATTAATTTTGGATAGAAATTGATATCTCTCTCAGCTAAATTTCAAAATATGTCCCAGTTTTGTGGCTGCAGTTTTAGTTGCAATGAATAAAACCAACTTTTACAGATGTCCTTTTTTTTTTTATTATCATATTCATAAAAAAAAAGATGAATTTCATATAGCTACTGAAAATAACGTAATTTTTTACATTTTGAACTGGAAATTTTAAAAAGAGAAACTTAAAAATAAAATAAATTGGCTGTGTAATAAATAAATACATTTTTTATGCTGTTTGAGAATCTCAAATCAATAATTCAAATGTTTGGACATTTTTCTTGAGAATTGGCATTTTTGAAATCTTGATTCAGAAATAAATAATGATAATAAAAACTATAATAATGATAACTGTTTACTATAATTGTTCCTCCATTGTATTTTAAATAAAAAAAAGATGTCAGCCAGGATAACATTCATCTGTGATTAGCTGATTGCCTACAAAAATGGGCAGTATTAGCTTTTGGATGGTTCAATGTGTATATTATTTTTGTACTCAAAATTATATAAAGAACAATAAACTGCTGCCTGCTTAAATGCCCGTGTGCTAAATGATATGTTAAAATATTGAACTTTGCTCTTTCCATATTTTTTGTCTTTAGTAAACTTTAGGCCGTTTTGATTTTCCAGAAATGTTTGTCAGCATTTTAGTTGCACTATATTGCGAAATAGATTCTCTGTCTGAATTTCTAGGATTTATGGTCAAACGATTGTCCTCGTCTTTGTTGTCAACACAGCGTCTTGCCCACTTGTCAGTGCAGTTGTAAGATCATGGAGAAGACAACGGCTGAAATGTTGTGATAACAACAAAAATAAGGACATTATTTACTAATGTAAATACAAAATAGCTTCTTTCTTTTTTAATAAATTTATTAGTCTTTTTAATGTATATAGAAAACAAACATCAAGTGATCCCACATGAGTTTTGTAATGATCGTATGGGAAAGTCTTACCCTGATTGCAGCATCAGTAAATTTCCTTGACTATAGTTGTTTGCACTGCAGCCTCGATTATTTAGCCATGTTTATTTTAGGAAAATTGATAAGAGTGCCATAAGTATTCCTTTTATTTTCACTTTTGTCTAAATGTTTGATATTTGCCTTGTCGTGATTTTATTTAAGAAAAATGGCACACAAAGTGGCATTTGTTTGTACACTGACCAGAAATATAAACTCCTTGTGAATTTTTGTGGCCATTTCTTTGAATTTTCTGGGAGTTGTTTGTCATGCCAGTGTTTTTTTTCAGGCAGCTACTAAAAAGCTGTTTAAAATATCCACTTTCTTTTGGTGCCATGTATTGTAGAAAAGGGATTTTTAACTTTTATATATTCTGCTGAATTTAAATTACATTTACACACACACATTTTTATATATATATATATATATAGTAAAGTTAAGAAATCTGTAGGTATATAATCCAAATGGGTCCTCATATGAGGTGATTTTGGATTTTATTGCTTATTAATTATTTGCTCTGTAATAATAAATACATTGAGCTCTCTTATTGTGGATTAGTTTTAATATTTTATATTACTAGGATCAACTTGGATTATATACTAACAGATTTGTTATCTTTACTATATTGCTCCTATAATGATTAGTTGAGCTCTCTCAGGATTAATCCATCTGGAAATTCTAACTAGCTTATTCCTCATGAGATGATTTTGGAATTTATTGTTTATTTATATATATATATATATACACACATATATATATATATATATATATATATAAAACATTTTGAAAAACTTTTATTTTGATGTTTCACCAATGGATCGGCTTAATTCGAAAAAAGAATTTCACTTTGGCATTTGTTGACTGGTTTCACCAGAAGAAAGTATTTTATTTCATCATGAAATTGAAATTGTTGATAAACAGTCTAAAGTTCATGTTTGTTCTGTTTTACACTTTCAAACGTCTCAGTCATTATCAAGGACCATGTGTCGCCAGCATTTTAGGCAAGATTCTGTTTGTGACATCCTAACATTTTTTATAGAGCTGAAGGTTTCAAACCTTCAGCCAACTTTATAAAGAATGCCTAGACTTGTAAAATATTCTTTGAAAATTGGGAAAATATTGAAATAATGTACTTTTTTTGGTTCAGTCAATCCATGTCAAAATAGAAGTTTTTCCAAATTGTTTTTATATATATATATATATATATATATATATATATATACATAAAACCTTGCTGAAATTTAAAAAAAATAAATTTACACACACACATATATATATATATATATATATGGGAAAAAATAAAAATTATTTGAAAGAAAATTTTTGAATTTTTCTTGATCAATTTTCTACAGCCACCAAGAAATTAATTTGTGGACTTAAATGAATTTGTCGATTGAAACTAAAATAAATAGACATATGTCTAAATAAATTTGCCAAACATGCTTAAAAGAAAATATGCTATATATATATATATATATATATATATATTTGCCTAAATTTAAAAAAAAAAACTAAACACATCTCTGCTAGTATGCATTATTTAAAGCACTTATTTTAGCTACTTGGGATGTTTCAAGAGATTGTTTTTACCTGGGATTCTTCATAGAGTATATCAAGCTGAGTGTCATCTTTATTTGTAAAGGGCAATAAAACCTATTCTTTCTATTACTACATATCTGAACTCCTCCACTCACCTGAAATGTTTAATGATTTTTCCTTTATACTTTTCCCCGTTTAATCTTTGGTTGGCTGATGTCACCAATCCAAAAGCATCAGAATCCGCTGCTGACACTATAGATAAGTATTTTTACTTGCTTTACACTGCTTTTGGATTGGCTGTTATTTCAGAACTGCTTACATACAAAGTATACGACTAAGTTTGTGAATTTTCAGATTAAAGAGATGCGGAAATGTCTTTTTCATTGATTGGCTCAGATTATCTGGAGTCATGGTGAGAAATGTTGAATTTTAAAGAAAAAGACCAAAACAAAAAAAAAGCATTTTGATTTTTTTACTTATTTCATTCAGAATTGTGCTGCTGAATTGATAGCTTTCATTTATTAATTAATTGCTTGTGTATTCTAATTAGTGGAGATTATCTGTTGTTTCTGAATTTGTGGGATCAGCAGTTGAAGCAAGAAACACAGCTGTGTTTAAACAAGGATTTTTCATTAATTTTAAAAACGTTAAATTTGATACATTAAATCAGTTTCTCAATTACTTTTAAATAACCTGTCCCCCCCCCCCCCGGCAATGTAACTGTCTGCATAAAAATCTGAGGTCAATTAAAAAAAATCAAAAAAAAATGAAAGGCATTGCATCTCTCAAACCCAAACAGACTCACTGTCAAATAAAACAAAAATTAAGTAAAATACTTTAAAATTTTGCTTCTTGATTCATTGAATACACAAATTTATTTTATTTGGGCTTCATTCATTTATTGTTCCATTTGACTATTGATCAGGTTATAAAAACGACTGATCAAAAATCAAATAAAACTAGTTTGTTTCTAGGATCACCATTTGGTGTTCCAATTACGGTAAAACCTGAATTTCATGGTAAACATGCCTGAAGAAATTGGTTTATAATTCTTTGAAGAACATAGCTTTGTTTAATACTAAGTAAACGTCTACCAGTGGAAATTTAAATTCCAGCTTGACTTTAGAATGAATGCACAGTTCAAATAAAAATCTAATATCTTATTCTATAATTCTATATTTAATTTTTCCTTTAAACATAATTATATTTAATTCTCCTTCTTTTTTTCTTTTCTTTAGACATTTCTGAATAATGGGGGGAAAATATATTTTTGAAAACTGCAGTTCTAAATTTTTTTTTTTTTTTTTTTTTTTTTTTTAATGACACCTAAAACTTTTCAATCCTTGACCAACAACAACAACAAAAACATTATGTAATAAAAATTTATTCTTTTGACATGGCCAAAAAGAAAAGTCATACTGTTATGGAATTCATTTGTTAACATTTGAAATGTTTTTTCTTAATAAATTTCATAAGTCACAATGTTTTTCTTGTTTTGTTTTATTTATTTGTTATTGATTTTATTTTAGTAGATTTATTAAAACTGATTCTCAAAGTTCATGTCCGAGAAAGAAAATCTTTTCAGATGAAAATCTAAAATCTCCACATTTAAAATTGTTATAAGCGTAGGTGGTATAATGGTTATTGGTGCAAAAATTGGAATTTGCAGGAAGAGTTCAAATTTGGGCTACATCCATTATGTTCAGTTTGCACTAATTCTCTTGCTAAAGGCATGAACACATATTTTTTACTTGTCCCCTGATATAGATAAAATAATAGGGCAGAATAGTAGGAAAACTAATTTAGGAGGAGGACACACACACATTTTTAGCTTTATATATTAGATTATAATACTAATTGTCCTGAGAAAAAACAAAAACAAAACAAACACTTAATCAGGACAATTCTGGAAAACATTTTAAAGCAAGCAGTCTTTATAATTAAATATCAAGAGATAGAGCATTAATGGTAACAAATAAAATTAAATGTTCACTTATCTGTCCCTACTCAGAGTTTCATCTAATCATCAAGGGGGCTTAATAGTAAAATTGAATTTATTTACAGAACTCCTAATAAAAGACATTACTTAATCCCTCCCCACTAAAAAGTTTTTAATTTTTGACTATAAAAATTTGTAAAAAAACCCCAAAAAACTGCCCCATACCCCACTACTTAAGAGCAAAGACATTATTAACCAATGCCGTATTCAGACAGGGCCTTTCTTAATTTTGGGCCTGTTTATTGTGATGCCGTGTCTAGCTCAGAGTAATAAACGGCAAATTTTATGGAAAAAAAAAAAAGAAAAGAAAAAGAGATTAAGAAAACTCATCCTATGGATTATTTTCCACCAATAAGTAGAAAGTAATTTAAAACCAATTTGAAAATGAGCCTGCTGACTAGTTGAAAATCTCTATTCAGTCACCTCTCAAGAATGAATAGTCAGGACAGATGGTGTCAGGTACGTCAGTTAACATTTTCAGCTGAGAGTGAGAAAACTTTAGACTCTGAAACACCATGTGACCAACCCAAAATTCCAAACAGTATACCAAAAGTAAAAACTGATAATTTCTTCTTCTCATACTACCAATCAAGCAGGCCAAGTCATCCTTGAAGATACAGTGTTGTGACCATAATTCTTCATTTGGCACTCCTCTATTCAACAACACATGCTTCCCTACTATGAATGACCTATTGACCCCTGACAGGTAGAACATTAACATGGGATCTTTCCCAGCATCTCTCTACTAAGGACATTTTTTTTATTTAGTTACTTGAAAGAATATTTTGAGAAATCTTTTACACTCTTCATTTCATTTAAATTTATTGTAAATAAATAAATTCCTTCTGTTCAGTTTCAGACTGTAAGAGTCCCTTTTTCCCAGTGATGAACTGGCCAGGGTGTCAGGTTGCCCAGTGGGCCCCTGATTGAGTCGGACCAGTCAGTATTATATGTTGCATGAAAACTTTGATTCTCTTTATTTCTTTTCTCTTTCTTTAAAGTAAAAAATAAGTAAAAATTTACTTTTTTACAATGTGCAAACTAAAATAATAAAATGTAGAATTCAAAATTTGAAATAAGTCCATATTAGTTCACTTCCAAAGAAGTTAAATAGTGAAAAGTTTTTTTTTTATATATTCATAGTCATTTTACAGTTTTTCTTTCATGAGGACTAAGAGAGTGTAGAAATTGGCTGCAGCGATTATCAGCCCAAATATTTTCGGTAATCCTTCGCATAAGCTGTGAAAGATAATTTATCAAAGTTGTTTCACTTAAATGACATGAGATAAGCTGTCATTTTATATCAAATGAAATAGATGCAATAAAGTTTTACCATCATAAATATTGACATAGGGTATTTGGTGGTATTGAGCAGGGTTCTGAAAAGTGTTTCGTAGTTGAGGCGATTGTGCGGTATATTGGAAGAACATTGTTGTTGTTGTTGTTGTTGTTATTATTATTATAAATAAAAATAAAATAATAATAATAATAATAATGATGGAAATTATAAATAAAATAAAATAAAAATTTAAACAGTGTTTAAAATAAAAAAAAAAAAATTACTCCCAGCATGCAACAGGGACTGTTCCTGCCAGAAATACAGACATCTCGTCAATCTCTTCACCCAAGGACTGCCGGGATGACAACATGTCACTTCCTTCCATGATAGGACTTGTGATATTAATGGAGTGATTAACTCCCTTTTATAACATGAACATTATCATAATTGGAATGTAAATTGCACACGCCAATACATATATAAAATTGTATGAAATTACCATAAAATTTACTATGTTTTTTCTGTTTATTGTTTACACTTGTTGGTACTGTTTTTCCTCGTGAACACAAGACCGATTTTTATAACCACATAGTATGAGTGAATATACCTCCACAATATTCACCCTGGAAGGCATATTGTTTCAGATGGTTGGGCTGCTTATGCTGGAATTAAGGAAAGCAACCATGGGATATACTCTTATGACATTGTTATTCATCGGCAACATTTTGTGCATCCTGATGATGACACTATCCATACTCCAAACGTGGAAAATCTTTGGATGCAAGTCAAGCATAAATTACATCAACAGTTTAAAACTTCTGAGGCATTGTTCACAAATTCATGGCATCAACAGTACAAAAACATCCGTGTTTTCAACATTTATTTGCTCTATAGTCCACCGTTACCCATTGTAATAATGTTTTATTGTAAAAAATGTATAGACTTTGGTCTTATTGATTTATGCTGTTTAAAGAATAGCAGTTTATTTTCCATTAATTAAGTGAAGGATGACCATATTTTCAGCCAATTCATTAGTCATTTTCAAGGTTTTCATTGTCAGAACAGAAAAACAGAAAAATATACTAAGAAATCCAAATTATAGGACACCAATTTAGTTTATTTTACCAATTTTGTTGTCCTTATATAACACTGTGATTCTTGTAATAAACAAAAAAAAAATTTCAAATGCATATGTTGGTAAGATATTAAAGGATTAATAGCACTGAAATAGTCGTACACAACACCCTACTACCTCCCATAAGAAAAATTCTTGTAGATAACACTATCATTCTAAAAAGAAGAAAAAATTGAAAAAAGTCATTTCGCCAAGTTGGTTTTGAAACAAGGTTAGCAGTGTTTTAAAGCCACCCCAAAATAGAATTAATACTATACCTATACAATATGGCTTAGAACAAACACATAAAAAAAGTACTAACAACAAAACCCTTGAAAATAGTTAATGAATTGTCCGAAAGCACATGGGATAATAATCACTATTGACAGTTTCTAAACTCTTGGCTATCATAAAGGAAAATCATTAAGAACACTTGAAAGATTGAATAAAAAAAATAAGAAATATAAAATGTTCATCTGTTAAATTCAATGCAACATCTCTATCTATATCTATAAAAGGCAGGATGTGTGTGTGTGTGTGTGTGTGTGTGTAACAAATGCACAGCCGCAATTTTTGACAGATTTGCACCAAAATTTACATGCACATGCTCCAAGTTAGCAGGAAGTCCAAGACTGACTTTGCATTTCCCAACTCCCATTGATAGTAGAAATAATCGACTTTTTCATGCTTCTATGGCAGTTTTCATGTAGTTTGTAGCCATTTTCTACTGGCCAGAGTGAGAGCCTATAGCTGGCTGCCACGAATAGGCAGGAAGATTCTATTGGCCAGCGTGAGAGCCAATAGCTGACTGACACGAATGTTAACTAGCATGCTAGCATGCAAAAAAATCGATAGCTGTATTTGTCACAAGTGGGAAAAATTTAAAGCTGCATGGTACTTTACTCCAATTGGCTCATTCGCTTGCTTAAACTCAACATTGATTCTGATTCCGCAGAACTGGGTTGGGTGTGAAAAAGTATTTGTTGTTAACATTCTTTTTTCATTCAGTTTTGCCAGTTATGAGTGCTTTTTTAAAGCTGATCGTTTTGTGTTCATTTTGTTTAGTTCTTTTTTCGTAACAGATGTAATGTTTAGTATAGAGCTTAGAAAAAAATCGCAATGTGAGATAGGCAAGAAGTAAGGCATGTAGCAACATCAGCACGGCAAGGAGCACTCCTTTAAAGGCAAGGAAGGGCAAAAGTATTTTAAGTCAAGTGATAGCGATTGCTGTATGAGTCGTACGATTTTTGAATCAAGCACGGGCAACGCAGGGCCATACTGCTAGTGTATATATAAATCTAAATGCACTTAGTCAATGCTAATGAATATTAAAAAAGTTCAGTAAAAGTAGAGGTTAAATAAAAGAAAAATTATATAATGTAAATATGAGCAAGTTTCACTTTGCTGGGATCATCAGGTTTGGTTATATTTTTATAATTGCTTATATCTATTCATCAATTTCAAATAGTAATCCTAACTCTACACCTTTCTGACAATAGCTCACTTAGATCTCATTTAAATATTCATGGAGACCTACCGGACACTATTCGGAACATACTTGTCGACAACACTTATATAATAGCATCATCCACATGCAAAAAAAGGCTAAAAATAATGGAAGCCTTATTAATAAAAACAAACAAACCAACACTTAATAATATTAACTTTGAACATGGACATAATATCTTGACCGTGTTTTCAAAAAATTTCATAAAACATACATACAACAAACTATTTCTTATTTTAACAGTTAAAATATAATCCTTGAAAATGGCTAAATGTATAGCCGAAAGCGCTCCGATAAAAAGAACATTCGGACAGTTTTTATATAATTTATCATCCGAAAAGATAAAAATTATTAGATCACATAAAAAATTGTATAAAAAACTAAATAAAAGCACCTTGTTTGTTGTTTTCAATGAAATGTGCATGAAAGAAGGATTGCTGCCTAAATACACAAATATATATATATATATATATATATATATATATATATATATATATATATATTAATCTTCACCTGAAGATTGTGTTTGGCATGTGGGATAATATGTATATTTATTAATATATATTAAAGTATATATTATATATGTTATATAAAATCAAGCACTGTTTCAATAACACAAGCACTTTA